>CP139506.1:247848183-248429498 GCA_021014915.2 Artemisia tridentata subsp. tridentata | reverse complement strand
TTACCATAAAAGTGGTTAAGCCAAACAGTGGCTTAATCTCGGAAAATTGATAACAACAAGTGTTATCAACCTGCAATTGGTAGTTAGTTCACGTACAAGTTAAGTACTAACATAATATCTTAAGAAACACACAAGTTCAACACATCATTGTTTGAAAATATCTAATACCAAACACTCCCAATACTTCACTTCTTGCTCATTTTCTTGTGAAGCTTCATGATCCAACGACCTAAATTCTTCACCATTCTTTTGGTTTGTTTAAATTCTGCTGATTCGTTCGGAATTGGAGGAAGTTGACTCAAGTACTCGGGGTGGTGAGATCCTTGAGTTTGGCAAACCATCCTCTTCACTCATGGATGATGATGATGATGATGTAGGAGGATGAGGACGTTTTCCTTTTGCCACTGCTACCCTATGATCACTTAGAGGAACAAAGGTGTGTGGAATCTCAAGGTAGTCGGGAACGAATCCTAAAGCGTTTCTTGGAATGGGCTCAAAAGCTCTATAGAGACGGGTCAAAAGCATCTCGTAGGGCATGGCGGTGGTGCCTTGAACCGGAATGTCGGCCATTCTTTTGGCAATAGAGTAAGTGTTAATACAAATATCTTCCTAAAAACGTTATTTAAATTTTACGATCTTTTCTTAGTTTTGTTAATGACAAACAAGCAAAGAGGCGGCCGGCCGCGTTGCGGCCTGGCGGGGTTTTTTTTCATCGTAGTTTCAAACGGCTAACAGTATTATGCATAAAACAAAAATGTACAGATGCAAGATCGCATATATGAGATATTGTAAAATCATTTTATTTAAGGTTGTTGATCGCAATCTTCCGTACTCACTGCGAGTCCATCGTAATTATCCAAACACTATTTTTTTGGTACAAATCCAAACACTCTAAATAACACTCAAAAACAGCTTATCACCCCAATTTTTTTAAAACAAGAGCAGATTCAAACGCTATCATATTGAGCTCATTACAGCTGGTTCAATACTTACAGTTACCACAGATACTAAGGCCGCGTTTGGAATTGCTCACCACTGGTTCATAAGTCTAGCGGTAGCTATTGAAATAATCTATCTTATGCTTTTCTGCTATTTTCTAGTTGTAAGCAAAGCAATACTCTAATCAGTCATCTGATTTCTTTCTTCAAATACCTATAATTAGAACCATAAGTTGGGAGCATAAACACACTATCAAGTATTTTGACATAGGTAAACAACTTATGGTCATCGCTTTATTTAACCTCTTTATCAAAAGCTGCTTCACATAAGCACTTTCGGCCTATATAATCACAGTTTTTCAAACACCAAAAAATAACGCTTATCAACTTATTGCACTTAATACATCAGAAAACCCAAATATTATCTCGTACATTGTATGCTTGCGTGGATGCATAAGCAAACCGATAATAATAGCACCTCATAGTTAAATAAACTACAATACACAAACCCACCTCGCTAAAAACAGAAAGATGTTAAAACATTTTTTTTGCTCTTCCACCATATCGTTCCATTATACATCTCCAAATATCCAACAACAACAACAACAACAGATGACCGCCCTCACCACCTGCCCCTGCATATACATAAACATATTTAAGAATGATCACGTTTTAGCAAGTAATTAAAATTCTAATACTGGAGACTATCTATTTATGGTACTAATAAATATGTAAAATTGTTTATATGTGCTACTTATAAAGAACCTTTAAATTGGCAACTTAAGATTGAATAAACGTTCATAAAGCTAGCTGTGATAGATACCGAGGACTCATTAGAAAACACATATATAGTTTTTGAACTATTATAAATTTAATCGCCAATAAATTTCCAGATTTGTCAAACAACATTTTTTAACGGTATGATGAAAGTCCAATATAAATGATACACTTATAACTAATTATAAATAAAAATGATTAGGTATATACATACCTAGAGTTAGCTTAAGGGATGTAGATGCGGAAGAGGTCCTGATGGGAGACCAGTAGCATACATTTTGGACATTCGGGTCGATTAAAAGCTGCAAGTTGTATGCACCCTTCACAAAATATATGACCACAATTAGTAGCGGTTGCATCAACCACCTGTCTCAAGCAAATTGGACAACCAATCTACATTAACCAATTTCTTTATCAATAATCATAATTGCAAAATCCCACAAAGTTAAACATAAACCAACGTGTACATGTGTTAATGTGCAAACAATAAATGATCAAAAGACAACTTACCAAACCAAAAGATCCACTTATCAATACAAAATATAGTGCCCGAGTCAACCCATTTTGCTTAGTAATGGGTAGGCAATAACCAAGATTGATTTTATGTGGAAGATAAACTAATTTCAGGTATAGCTTAGAGTGACTACCTGAAGCACAACCATGTGCCGTAATGCTTTCAACACCGAACGGAACCGAATTGCAACCTGCTAGCGCGTCCAAAAAGTTTGAGCCAATTCAATTCAGTAGCACATTTGACCTCAAGTGCATATGTGTTTACTAATATTTATCCTGCCACAGGAAAAAAGTACATGCAATTGTTTGTTAATATTGATAATTATTAAGAGCCCGCACTATCCGCTGGAAAAAACAGGCAGTAATTTATGTTTTTTTATTACGATTGGGGATTATAGATGACTAACCTCTGTGAATCTTAAGCCATTAATTCCATGTTCTAACCCCATGTCTGTAATCATATCATCATACCCAATCTTTGTTGCATTTTCGGGCCTATGGTCCGAGAGCCTAAATTCAGCCTTTCTGTAGCTCAACAACCTTATTCCTTTCCCAAATGAAAATATGCGATCACACCTGAAATGAAGCGAAGACATCAGAAATAACAAAAAATCAAATAATCATTAGAGTATCAGCAACATTTGGCACAACAGCAAGTAGTCACTTTAGTATAATTTAAACAATGACTCACATATTATATGCAACAATTAAAAAGCATAAACACAGATAAGCATGCGAACCTTGATTCATAGGATGATTGAATCCGCTATTGGCATGGACGGCTTTTGAAGTAATTTTAATTTCTTTGTAGAATATTAACTGTAATTTCTTTGTACATGCCTTTTAAAAAACCACAATCCCAACCTGTATAAATTTGGATCAGATTCAAAGAATATTAAAAGTTTGTGGTAAAAAAGAAAGAATGTCACAGTTTGGAACTTAGTTACACCTGACTTCTAACATTGGGCAATGCACAACATGTTCTAAAAAAGCAGCGTTAAGATCATTTTAGGCAGAAATTAATGTAAGCTAAAAAGTTTTACCGCTGCAAACTTCACACCCAAAGGGGATTTTTTTCTACATCAAGAGAAGGAGAAGAAGGTTTGGATAATAATGCCAGCTAAGCAAGGTAAGCGCAGCTGGTCCCAATAAAAAAAAAGCAGCCTTCCTTTATTCGCACGGCGGATTCCCGATAAGCAGTCTCAACAATCATGATAACAGCGACGAAATAAAGTACCTGTGAATCAAAAGGCCGAAAATCAGTTATAGATATCTTATCAAGCTTGTTGAACGTTGGCACCATTCCAATTCATGAACGTTTGTTGTTTCAATAAAGTCATTTTAATCATTTTGTCTATTTAAATACTACTTTTTTCAACTGGTTTAAATTTAGTTGATCATCTATTCTGATTATTTAATATAAGAAGCTCAAAATACGGCTGCAGAAAGAGAACCTGAGCACCCTTCCTAAAGAACTTCTTTTCAACTTCAGGTAACATATAACGTACACTAAAAGAGCAATATCCGTAGTATGTGTAATTAACATGATTACACAAATATAGGGCACAATTGTGTAATACATTTAACCTCCAAAGTCAAAACCGGAGCTTTTTTCTAAAATAGAGAAGTAGTGAATTTAAAAATCTCTGTACGAACCTGTCAATGAAGCTAACGTTTGTGTACATGAGGTAGTTGTACACATAGTCAAAATCACGCAACGGTACACAGCTGAAAGAACAAAATTAGAAAGCAAAATCAGATACTAATGAAATTTGGAACGATAAAGACATATATACTTGGAGAAAGCCACTGACCTGTCACAAAGTAAGACAAAATGCTGATTGTCGGGGCCTTTCAGTGCATTTGCCAAAAGTCGTATTTCAGCATCAACCATTGAAATTTTCCCCCAATCTACTTGCACAAAAGATCAACCAATAAAAACTGGTATTTTGTTCATTTAGTAACACAAAGATATCATTTTTTATATGGGCTAGTTCTGTAACGGGTCGAAAATGGTTAGGTTAAGTTGACACACAAACATAAACATTCTTATGGCTCATTTTCTTATAAATATTTTTTTGCCAAAAATTATTATAAAAAGTGTGTATTACAATTATAATCAAATTTTTGATTCAGGAGGTTTGACTCATTACCCTATTAGCCAAATTTCTTGATTTGACCCACTTGACCCATAAGGGATAAACCCTGGTAAAATACGAACATAGACAAAAGAGTTATTCAATAACATATACACATATTCAAACCTTATGACTGCAAATTTCACGATCTTGGAATTAGTGAAGTACTCCACTATGCAAAAGCTTATTATGTGCAAACAGCTTTAATAATTTCTACCAAAAAGATGAAGCTTTCACAAATGCACCAAATAACATATGATCTGGTAGCTGAATATACCTTGAGTCCTCTGTTCTTTTACTGTACTGTACTCTTTCAAAAGTAGGCTAGGGTTACGGATCAAATAGAAGTAGGCTAATGAAGAGGGCTTTAGTAGTCCACAATTTTTGGTGGGAAAAGCACGGAGCAAAACAACGTCGTATTCTATGACTTATAATATATAGTATAATATATTAAGTAGAATGGTTCGTTTATGCTTATTGAACTAACATATGAAAATAAGTAGCACAAAATGCATACCTTTGGTGTATGAACTCCAGTGCTCGAGTCCAAGACGCACATAATCTTTGAATATATTTGAATGTTCTTCATAACTGATGTCTCAGCATCTTTGCTCCTTTTTTTTTGTGAAAACCCAAGGCTACAGATAAAATTAATGTGAGAACTTAACAAAAAAAAAAAAAAAAAAAAAAAAAAAAAAAAAACTGTTAATCACATTAACATGTTTGTCAGTTGTTCTTTCTCATTGTATGTAACGGTTCTCTTGTCAGTTGGATTAAATGAAGGAAAGTGCACTTTTGCAACTCCATATCACGCCTAAAAGTGAATATAACAATGTTGTCGCCAAAAAATATCTTAAATCACAAAGCCTACGTCGTCGTTTTGCTTGGCAATTTTCACGGCAAGAATGGTCCAGTAAGTCTGCTGCGTTTTACCATTTCCATTTTTTTACCCATTCGACCCATGAAGCAAGATAACCAAATTGACCCATTGATAAGTCAATGAGTAAAAAATGGGACCTCAAGCGTAATAGAGTACTGCACACATACATATTAGCAGATCTGCAGATGTATTTAAAGGTGAGCCTGCACATGTGTGAGGTTGCTTCTTTGTGACCAGAAGGTCAAAAGTCTGAGTCCCGTAGAGTCAGAGAGCAAAGGAGATATTTCACTTAAACTCCCATGAAACAAAAACTTGAGAAATAACCAAATTTACATAGAACTATATAGGAATATAAAAGATCACCTGAAACAGAGTCAATTGCGCTGAAAGGGTGGTTGCTTCTGTTTGTAGGGTCTGAACTTTTCTCTCAAGCTCAGATATATAGCGGGCCTTTCTCTCTTTTGAACGTGCAGCAGATTGTCGATTGGCCAAAATCCTATATGCTAGAAAGCATAAGATGATCTGAAACTTTCAATGACTATATTGATAATATACATAATATCTTTACATCAACTGTACAAACATACGAAACTCGTAAGTTAACTTACCTTCAGATGGCAGCTGCATTCGTAGATTATTTTAACACGGCTCGGGATATATTCTTTATAAGGATTCAGAATTGCAATAGCTAGTTGTTATCAGTAACTGCAATTTAAAACTGTCATAAACATAATACATCAGCAACATAAGGCATAAAAAAAATCCATATACTTGTTTATTTGGCATATTTACCTGTCCATAATTGACAAACAGGGCAGCAGACCATTTTCAATAACCTAAAGCCATGAAATAACAAATAAGTAGTTATTTTAAAAAGCTGTAAGCTAACAAAATAGCAAAATAATTTCTATGTTGTATCGATTATACTAAGAGAGTACGAAAATTATCAATGAAAGGCTCTTACGGGTATAAAATTGCCGTGACCTGTCGAATTGTTAGCCCTAATAATGACCTGCATACAGAAATGGCGAAACTCAAATCAATGAACAACACCTAACCAATATGGTGATAAAGCAAAATGGGAAACTAACCGTTGGTTGATGACATTCGCATCAGGTATGGCAACCATCGTCACTGATAATGGTATGAGTTACACGCGTAATGGTAGACATGTGCAGGTCATTTACCGGCACCGGCTGCAACCACAACACAAAGAGATAGCTGTCAGTATGTACTCAACTTGTCCCAGGTCTTCACTTATTGCTGTGCTGCCATATTAAAGAAAAAAAAAAAACGTACCAATAAACTAAATAATGTGAAGGTAGACATGTGCAAACACTTTTATAGAAAAAACTGTCCAATTGTTACTTTGTTGCATTTGCTGAAGTTCTAGTCTCTACGTCAACCATCTGTTTATCCCAATCAATGAAGTTTGCGTACAAACTCTTAACCAGATCTAAGGACACCTGGCAAAGGGGTGTGGTAAGAATCTTTAAAGCTCGAAAGCTCATAGTACATTACACAAAAAACAGATCAAAATATTTGTTGATTTGAGAACAGGATTAAAACGGAATACGACATGGGTTAAATACTTTCTGTTCCGTTAATATATGCTTTCATAGGATTTTTTTCCTATAAAAGATGAAGGCAGTGATAGCACAATTATAGGCTTATAGCCTTATAGGTATCACTGCTCGTCTACTTTTCACATGTCTTCTTGAAAATAAGGCTTTATTTATGACCGCACATATGATCAATAAATAAAAATCTTCTTAGGTAGAGTAATAAATTGATGATAAAAGAAATGCTTACCTTTATAGATATGGGTATCTTGATGGAACAAAGAAGCTCAAATCGCAAAGGGATGATAAGTAGTTCATACGATGGACCCTCCTCTGGATAAAGAACATACCAATGCTGCATAAAGAAAATATGAATATGAGTTCCAGTTGAAGATATGAGATAGCACGCAAGGGGCATTAGATACATGATGCACAAAACTAAATAAACTATATCAAGAACTCTACAATATGTTTGTAATTAACATCCTCCTACAAACCTTTCTTGCTTCTGCATCTTTCCATATATTCCCAGCTATGCCTAGAATAATCACCACAACAATCTGAAAAATGAATATAGCTCGAGTCAACTTGTCAATGATCGCATCCATAACAGTAAGCTTTGGTTCTGCAACACCTCTACTCATCCCCAACTTGGTCTCATTGCCTGGAAAAAAAATCATGGATCACATTAAAAAATTCAATTAGAGAACCCCCTATTATCGAGCTATATGTACATAGGCCTGATAATAGCAATACCTGTGTGTTTATATGTACATAAGCCCAATCACTCTATTATCAGACCTATGTACATATAAACACACATATAAGTGATTGATAAACAAATAAAGCAAGCAATCAAACACATGATAATATAGTGAACCTTTTCCACCATAAAGTTTACATTGCAGCTTGAAAGATCATAACAGATAATCAATAAGAATAGACTGGTAATTTTACATTTATCTCAATAATCAGTTTTCTAACCACTGTTTCTTAATTATTTCATATCAGAAAAAAGATGATATGATGATTAGTAAGGTTGCATTTCCCTTTTAAATTTCCTATACAATTAATATATATCATATGATGATTAGTAAAACTATTATCAAATATCAAGAAATACAAATTCCGTTTAAACAACACTAAAAACTCCATTTTGCCAAGTAAACGCACATCCAAAAGGATTATCCAACACTAAAAAACTACCAAAGAAACTCCGTTTAAACATCAAGAAAAAATACTTTGCTGATTGATGACGTATAGTCCGCACTCGGGTCATGAACCCGACCAATACTTAAGCCCATCACGCGTGGGCTATCACGATAAAGATTTGGGCTTACAACGGCCCAAATCCGAAATCTATTATTGGCCTTGATATAGGATCTCTTATTTACGGGATAAGGATCAATGGACCGAATAAGGCGGGATACGCCGAAGAGTAAGGAACACGAAACCAACAAGGATTTCGTGTGTATATAAAGGGCATCTCGGCTCTCATTAAAGCTATCATATCATAACCCTAACTCTTCACTAAACCCTAAAACCGATTACTTACTCTCACGCCGGAGGATAATCGTGGGAGACAATCCCACGATAAGCCTAACGGTGTTTTTTGTTCTCTTAGTGCGCAGGTCTCAAGCATTAAGATCCAATTGATACGGGAACGCCCAACTTTTGTATCAACAAGTGGCGCCATCCGTGGGACAAGACACTAAGAACTCTACGAAGAACTAGAATGACAAAGCACGGAAACCTAAACCAGC
This sequence comes from Artemisia tridentata subsp. tridentata, assembly GCA_021014915.2. Taxonomy (NCBI): domain Eukaryota; kingdom Viridiplantae; phylum Streptophyta; class Magnoliopsida; order Asterales; family Asteraceae; genus Artemisia; species Artemisia tridentata. Next base: position 248,420,927 of record CP139506.1, on the reverse strand, counting down.
GGACTCCTCAGGCGAAGAAAACGCATGGCGACCTACAGGGGAAGAAGCAGCAAAGTGATTCAGCCCCTAAGCAGGCCTCTGGAACAACCAGTGCGCCCAGAAACCAAGGATCAGGCTCAGATCTGGTCTTTACTACAATAGGACCGCTCACAGGGACTACCCATGCTACTACAACCACTAGCGCGGAAGATCTACAGCGCACTCCTTTCACCATGCTAGAAACAGACCCCACTGAGCCGCTAAATGCGCCTAATCGAAACAAGGGTCCTGATTTGGGAACAGACATCCTCGCGCTAGAAGGAGTCGCGCCTGAACTAGCGCCAAGTGATTTTGTGTCTCAAAACTATGAAACCTTGGTTGCCCTTATGCAGGAGGAAGCGAAAAAGAGGTCAAGTCAGAGCCTGCAAGCCCGGCTCAACTTCGACCCTGAGTATGAAGCATCTCCACCACGTTACCGAAAGGGGAGGTGCGGGAAGGATAGCTGCCGACCCCCAGTGTTTACTAGGATCGGGAAGAAAATTGTGGATGATGAAGAAGCTGACTTACAGTACCGGGAAGAGCACGAAGAAGATGGATGGCGTACCAATGTTCACACCAGGCTTGGTAGTCGCAGGGTCCATGATAGACTTGGGCGACGGCGCTCTCCAAGCGAAAGCCCTTCAAGCTCGGATTCCGAGGACAGTCGACGCAAGCGCCGCAAAAGAGTAAGCTCGTCCTCAAGTGACTCCTCGGACAACGAGGACGAAGAAACAGGGAACTGGAAGTCCAGGAGAGGATACCGTGAATAGGCGGACGAAGATATGTCTCGTCCCTAGCGCCGCCAAAAGGTCGACGCATTCACTCGGCGCATCAGTGATTTTTCAGAAGATAAGAGAAGGCGCATGCCCGCTAATGTTAAAACTTATGATAGGACAGGTGATCCTGACGTCCACCTAAAATTTTTTGAATCAGCCGCCACTATCGAAAATTGGCCACAACCCGTGTGGTGCCACATGTTTAATTCTACATTAGTAGAGAATGCGCGAAACTGGTTCAGTAAGTTGCCACGTAGAAGCATCGATGGGTTTGAAGAGTTGCGGAAGGCGTTTCGCTTAAACTTTACTCAGAGGAAGAAGTGCGCCAAGAACCCTGTCGAGCTTGCTCGGGTAAAACAGCGCCAAGGGGAATCCACAAGCGCTTATGTGGAGCGCTATAAGGACGAATGCATACACGTCAAGGCATGCCCCGAAGTACTAAAGATCTTAGGGTTTATGAACGGAACCAATAACCCAGAACTTATCAAAAGGTTAAACGATAGGGTTCCCCAGACCTTTGACGAACTTATGAAGCGCACGATGTCCTTTATCCAAAGAGAAGCCGCCGCTGCGGATAGCATGAAAGGCTACTCAAACTATAGGTCACAAGAACAGCCCAGGAGACAATCCAACGACCAGAGTAGCAACCATAACAAAAGCTACCGCAGTCAGGGGGGCGAACGAGAGAATGACAAGTATACCCCACTAACGAAGACTCCAAGGGAGATATTTGCGACGGAAGGCGCGAACTTTCCGAGACCCCCACCAATACGCACCCCAGAAGATCGGCGCGTAGGGAACGGATACTGCGAGTATCATGGACAGAAGGGCCACACCACCAATGAGTGTGTCCAATTGCGCCAACTAATTGATAAGCTAGTAAAAGAAGGCAGATTGGACCATCTAGTTAAGAACATCAAGGATGGGAAAGACAAATAGAAGACCGGGAGCAAGAAAGAAGCACCTAAGGACAAGGCTGACACAATATACATGATACAATCATGGCAGCGAAAGACTAGGCAAAAGGTCAGCCATAAATTTTCTCATGGAAGTGAAATCTCTTTCCCCACATTGGCTGCGGACAACACAGTGGCAAAACCACTCACCATCGAGATAAATACGCGGGGGGGCGGGGGGGGGGGGGGGGTCATGATATCCACCGCATGTATGTTGATGGAGGGGCATCAGCAGACATAATGTATGAGCATTGTTTCAGAAGATTGCGACCTGAGATACAAAGACAGTTAAGCCCGACCACGACAGCTTTGACTGGCTTCACGGGAGAAAAGATATGGCCCATGGGGCAACTACGACTACTAGTTGTTGTTGGTAATAAGGAACACTCCACGACAGCCTGGATGAATTTTATGGTGATCAGATCTCCTTCGCCATACAATGGCATTATCGGAAGACCAGGAATTTCGGCAATATGCGCAGTACCGTCCACAGCACATGGGATGCTCAAATTCCTGGTAGAAGGCGGCATTGTCACCATCTACAATAACGCCGTGCCGCCTAGAGAGTGGAACACGATTACATGTGAGACGACGCACACCCCAGAACAGAGCGCAGCTAAAGTATCAAACCTGAAGGTCGCAATTCATCCTGATTACCCGGAGCAAGAAGTATCGATCGGGGGATCGCTGTCTGATAAAGGCAGAGCTGCCGTGTGCGCACTCTTGCAAAAGAATCTGGATATCTTCGCATGGGAACCAAAGCACATGACTGGTGTGCCACGCTCGATTGCAGAACACAAGTTGAAAATCCGACAAGGATACTCCCCAGTACGGCAGAAAAAGCGCGGCCAGGCTCCAGAGCGCCAAAAGCCATTCTAGAGGAAGTACACAAACTTGTTGACGCAGGTATCATGCGAGAGGTCTATTACCATGACTGGCTCTCCAATCCAGTGTTGGTCAAGAAGAGTGATGGTAGTTGGCGGATGTGCGTGGATTTCACTGATCTCAACAAAGCATGTCCACAAGACTGCTACCCACTACCAGAGATAGACTGGTTGGTAGAGTCATTATGCGGATACCCCTTTAAATGTTTTTTAGATGCATACAAAGGGTACCACCAAATCCAAATGGCTAAAGAAGACGAGGAAAAAACAGCCTTCCACACAAGCCAAGGTGTCTACTGTTATACAAAGATGCCTTTTGGCCTAAAGAATGCGGTCGCCACCTACCAGCGATTGGTAGATAATGCATTTGAAAAGCAAGTGGGCCGCAATCTAGAGGTCTATGTTGACGACCTTGTCATAAAAAGCCATACCGAAGAAGAAGTGGTCCGCGACATTGAAGAAACATTTAGAACACGACGAAAGATCAACATGAAGTTAAATCCTAAGAAATGCACTTTTGGCGCTACAGAAGGCATGTTCCTTGGATACTTGATAGAACCTGATGGCATTAAACCATGCCCAGAAAAAACAGAGGCTGTCATCCAACTCCCTTCACCACGCACGTTGAAAGAAGCCCAGTCTCTGAATGGAAAACTAGCCGGGTTGAACAGATTCCTGTCCAAATCAGCAGATAAGTCACTCCCCCTTTTTAAAACACTCAAGAAGTGTACAAAAAAGGGAGACTTTCGTTGGACTACAGAAGCGGAAGAAGCTTTTACATAGCTTAAGCAACATATAGCAGCGCTTCCCAAGCTAGTCGCACCCCGACCAGGGGAGGAGTTAATTATGTACTTGTCTGCGACTCATGAAGCAGTCAGCGCGGTGCTACTGACAGATAGGAACTCCGTACAAACACCGGTATATTTTGTAAGCAAAGCGCTCAAGAAGACAGAGATTAACTATAGCCCAATGGAAAAGTTGGTCTCGGCATTAGTATTTGCCGCTAAAAGATTGCGCAGGTACTTTCAAGCACACCCAATAGCGGTGATCACAGACCAACCAATCAAGCAAGTTATCTCCAAACCCGATGCATCGGGGCGATTACAAAAGTGGAGTGTATTGCTAGGCGAGTATAACATCTCTTATAGACCACGCACTGCGGTTAAGGGGCAAATACTAGCAGACTTCATCATCGAAAAACCAGACACCGATGCTGCACCTCCACGGAGCGAGGTAGAACTACAAGAACCATGGGTCCTGTTCATGGATGGATCTTCATGCGTGGACGGGTCGGGCGCAGGCCTTATCCTCACCAATCCAGAAGGAATGGAATTCACTTACGCACTGCGCTTTGAATTCACAGCTACGAATAACGAGGCAGAGTATGAAGCCCTAATTGCTGGATTACGCATTGCAACTCGAATGGGTGTACGCAACCTAGAAGCAAATGTGGATTCCCGATTAGTAGCCAACCATGTGTTGGGCGCATATGTGGCTAAAGAGGATAACATGGTTCAATACCTCGACAAGACCAAGTCACTAATCCAAGGTTTTGACAGGTTTACCATTAAACAAGTTCCTAGAGGGGAAAACAAAAAAGCGGATGCGCTAAGCAAGATCGCATCTACAAGCTTTGCGCACCTGTCAAAACAAGTGTTGGTGGAGATCCTAAAAAATAAATCCATCTCGGAGATGGAGATATCCATGGTAATAGAGGAGCAGAATCCTACGTGGATGACCCCTATTGTCGAATTTATAAGCAAAGGCATATTGCCCCATGAGCAGAAGGACGCTCGACGGATACGGCGCACAGCGCAGAGGTTCGAACTTCAAGATGGTATCCTATATCGGTGCTCATTTCTACAACCATGGCTTCGGTGCGTTGGACCTCTTCAGGCAGATTACGTATTCCGAGAGATCCACGCCGGTTCATGCAGTATGCACTTAGGACCACGGTCCATCGTAGCACGAGCCTTGCGGTCAGGATACTACTGGCCCACTATGCATCGCGATGCGCGTGATGTGATAAAGAAATGTAGCGACTGCCAAGTTCATAGACCCATCCCGCGCCAACCACAACAAGAGCTAATGCCTATCACTTCGCCATGGCCATTCTATAAGTGGGGTATCGACTTTGCGGGTCCCTTCCCTGTAGCAGCAGGGGGACTGAAATTTCTTATTGTGGCTATCGACTACTTCACTAAGTGGATTGAGGCAAAAGCAGTGGCGACAATCACAGGTAATCAAGTAAAACGATTCGTTTGGGGAAATATTGTATGCCGCTTTGGACTACCTGGGGAAATCATTTCGGACAACGGAAAACAATTCCGCGATAACCCGTTCAAAGAATGGTGCGCAGAACTAAATATTACACAACACTTCGCGTCGGTTAAACACCCACAAACCAATGGTTTGTTTGAGCGCGCAAATCATAGTCTGGGCGAAGGAATTAAAGCGCGCCTGGACAAACACAAAGGAAGATAGGTGGATGAATTGTCGCATGTCTTATGGGCGCACCGCATGACAATCAAAGTTAGCAATGGAGACACTCCCTTTTCTCTTGTCTATGGGACAGAAGCTGTCATACCAGCTGAAATTGGGATGCCAACTATTTGTACCGCGGAAGTTAATGTCGCAACCAATGACGACGAACGGCGTATAGACTTGGACCTATTGGAAGAAAGGCGTGAACGCACAGCTATACGTGAGGCAAAAGCCAAGTCAAAAATGAAGGGATACTACGATGCTAAAGTTCGAAGCACCTCATTCAGACCAGGCGACTTTGTATATCGCGCTAATGATGCGAGCCACGCAGAAGATATAGGTAAACTTGGACCAAAGTGGGAAGGACCCTATGAGGTCGTTGAAGCACTAGGAAAAGGCGCGTACAAGCTGCGTGACATGGAGGGCCGTGAGCTACAACGCACATGGAATATTTGCAATCTCAAGAGATGCTATCTTTAGGAAAGGTTACGACCCCGCCCACGGACACTTCCACACTTTAGTAAGTGCTCAATAAATATCCGTGTATTTACATTTTTGTTTCATCTAGGCAAATGTCTTTCTTTTTCCAAAAACTTGCAAGTATTAATTAAATGTCGCGGTTTCTAGCTAACTCCGCGACACACTTTACTTTGTTGTTTACATATTATTTATGTCTCAATATTGTTGTTATATTAACTTTTGCCTACATGGCATGCATGCACTTATTAAAACCCACGATGGTAAAGGATGAGTAAACCTACTAAATAACTCGTTGAGTAAGAGGGTTGCAAACCCATCAACATCGGATCACGCATCCTTGTTAAACACCTTACTCTCAAGACGTTGGAGTAAGTTCATTGTGCATCCCACGACGGATACACAACAATGCACACTGTGCGCGTTTAACAAATTAGGAGTTAAGACTCTTAACCCCTTGATATGGTATTCACAGTACGCTGCATGTCAGCCCATACACTTGTGAATTTCATATATATTCGCGCTTGACATTAAGTCATGAATTTCATACACGATTATGTTATAAGTGATTATAGATTCCTGTAATCTTTTTTAAGTGCGTTTATATAACGGTTTGATTCTTAGACATAACATATACGTCTTGTACGCAAAGACAGATAACTAAGTACAAACATCATAACCACAATCACATACAATATGCGTACAATCGCACTTTCAAAATATCATTTTATTATGGACTACGAGTTCATACAAAGTATAGATTTAACATGCACATGTGCAACAAAATCTTAACCTATTACAAAACATCACCAAGTCAAAACAATCTAAAGGCTGTGGGAGCGTCTAAGCTCTGAACTGCTAACATGGTACGCAGCACTCCCAGCTTCCTCAAGCTTCTTCAGGAGATCATAATCCTTGGGCGACACTGTCGGTACACTAACAGGTACTCCATCAGATCTTGGAATATGTGCAGCACCAATACCACAAAGGATGGCCTTCCCCTTCACACCCTGCTTCTTCGCAAGCCTCATGGCATTAGCCACTAAGGATTCCTTCAGCGGGATTTCCTTCTCGAGGGCAAAAGGATTTAAGATGTTGCGAGGACAAGCAAAGATAGGTACCTGCAGCTGCGACACATCTGGCTTAAGAAAGTAATCAGGTTGTGCCTCTGCGTCCTCTGCTGCGTGCCTAGCCAAGGTTAACCCCTCCATAATAACACCTATGGGGTAATCTTGATCGCGCTCCAGTTGAGCAATGTGAGGAAGATCTAACAGCTTCATCTTCTCCATAGCAGCGACAAGCTCATCATAGGCATCAGCATTATAACCTGGTACTTGTGCGGCAGGCACTGTCAATGACTTTCTCTCGGAAAGCTCCTCTATAGCTTGCGCCTTGCCACGTGCCAACGCACGCTCAACAACATCCCCAAAGGCCTCCCTCACCTCTTGAGACTCCAGAGTACTCAAAGCAGCAAGGCGCAAACCATGGCTGATAAGCCACCTGCGCTCAGCAATTGAAGATACTAGGTGTGGGTACAGCTCTTCATCATACTCAATACTGAGATTGCGCGGCTTAACTTCCTGCTTCTCCAGCGACCCCTCCACAGCCTTACAAAATTCATCCAATCTAGAGAAGTGAGCATTCTTGTTAAGCTCCATGTACTTCAAGACCCAAAGACAAGTGGCCTTGTAATCTGTTAACCCAGCACGCTCTTGGATCACTTGGGCAAGTAATGACATCTTCTCTTCAGCAAGCTTCTGGGCGTAAGCATCTGTTGCCTTTACCTCATCCTGAGCATCAGCCAACTGCGCCTTTAGAAGCGCAATCTCCTCATCTTTCTGCACACAGCGGCTACCTTCACCAGCATACCTTGATTGTAGCTGTGCAACTAAGGAGGCCTGGTGCGCAGCAGCCAAACCTAGCTCCTCTATCAGATGGTCCGTTGGCACATCCTCAAATGCCTTCGGCTCAGTCTCTTGGATCTTCTGCGCAAGATCATCAGTATGTGAGGGACTCGCCTTGGGTGGCGAATTCCCAACACGCGCAGCATCATCATCAGCAGCTTCAACACTGCACGCAAATAACAAAGTTACTCTATAGTATCAACGCGGAATAAAGAACTGAAGATCTAAAGATACAAGTCTCATTACTTACTTGGGGGGAGGAGTTTTAGTAGGCGACGCATCCTCTTCTGATGATGATTGCCCGCCAGAGATAACATGGCGCCTTCTTTTAGATGTACCCGCGCCATCATCACCAGAAGTTTTCTTGCGCTTCACCCCTTGGCTATCCTCCTCGGGCCTACTTTCAGCCATGGCAATCCCCACACTCTCTGACGAATCTGTGTGCGATGGCTCTACCACAGGGACTTGTACCCCAGGAGTTGGAAAACTGCGAATAGGAATCGCCTCTAAAACAACTGGGGGACATCCTATGGTTCCTCCTGTACGATCTCCATAGTGCGCCCCGCGGTAGCCTCCAAAACTGGCTCCTCACCTTCTCTTAAAGGGCGCACTCCTATGGTCACCTGTTGGGGTCTCGTCAAGCGCACCACGCTAAATAGATCCATCTCTGCGCAACAAACCACAAACAAACACAAATAGGGTTACAAAAGCTACAATAGTGAAGAGCGCTTACACTACTAGGCGAAGGAGAAGAAAGGACAAGCACCCACCCCGGTTATTCTCATCCAAAAAGGTTGGCACCTCGTCAGGACCTCCGAAGTAGTTGCGACTAATGCCCATATGCACCAAAAACTCTTTTGGGTAAGCGTTGATAGGGATGCGATTGGCATTAATCGTTTCCGCATCATCTGCGTTATACGCTCCGGGGATGGGGCGCTCATCCTTCGGTAACGACCCTTGGGTATAGAACTCAAAATCCTATGGAAACAATGCATCATCAACCCAAAATAATTTCTCCCTCCAATTCCTAAGTGCGTCTAACTTTTCCGTATAGCACTGCAGTCGCCCTGCGCGCTTGGAAAAGGACACCCACCCGTTTGACCACGACGAGTGATAAAACGCGCGGAACAGATGGATTGTGGGGTTAATCGCCAACAAGCGACAATTTACTTCAAAATTTGTTATTTTTGCTGCACCTATACAGTGCAGTTGGGAAATATGGAGGCGATAGTAGTTTAAAACATCGCACAAGAATAGAGAAATGGGCACACGTTGGTTAGCGAATTCAAAGAAGCGTGTGTATACCCCTACTTTCCCTTCAGGGAAGTCCGCTATGGGCGCAGTCGCCACCGGAACCACCGGGTGCAACGCGATCGGGATATAATAATCCGAGGTGAACAGACGACGTTCGTCCTCGGTTATATCGGATTTAAAGTCGGTTAATTGAAGAACCATGTTTAGAATTCAATGGATTCTGCAGCGCACGCACTATTACCTTAAGAGTTGTTGATTTCTTGTTCGCTGTTTAGAGGTTTTAACAATGGTGGCAATGGACGTTTTTACTGTGATAGCCACAGTGAAATGGAGACAACACTTTATATAGGGTTACATGCTCTCATGGATGATTGACATGTGTAACCCACTCGCTCTAATCGTGTGGCTGGGAGATCAAGAGGTGAAAAACTTTTTCACCCACCCCTCACGATTTACGAAGGATATTCGGATTTACTTGGACTAGATTCATCGTATTGCTTTTTAGGCGGGAAACACTTGAAACTTCCCCGCTACACATTCTGGAATATTTTTTCGCTATAGTTGTTAGTCTAGCATCCGCAGTTTCACCTTTTGCATACTAGACTGGGGGGACATGATGACGTATAGTCCGCACTCGGGTCACGAACCAGACCAATACTTAAGCCCATCACGTGTGGGCTATCACGATAAAGATTTGGGCTTACAACGGCCCAAATCCGAAATCTATTATTGGCCTTGATATAGGATCTCTTATTTACGGGATAAGGATCAATGGACCAAATAAGGCGGGATACGCCGAAGAGTAAGGAACACGAAACCAACAAGGATTTCGTGTGTATATATAGGGCATCTCGGCTCTCATTAAAGGTATCATATCATAACCCTAACTCTTCACTAAACGCTAAAACCGATTACTTACTCTCACGCCGGAGGATAATCGTGGGAGACAATCCCACGATAAGCCTAATGGTGTTTTTTGTTCTCTTAGTGCGCAGGTCTCAAGCATTAAGATCCAATTGATACGGGAACGCCCAACTTTTGTATCAACACTGATGGTATTGGATAATCTTTGGTAAATGTATCCACATATCTTATTAACAGCAAGAAACTCAGTTTAAACATCAAGAAATACAAATTCCTCACAAACCCATTATTAAAACACAATAAAATCAAAAACCCATTATTAAAATTGCACCTTTTTAAGATCAAGAAATATAAATTCCTCACAAACCCATTATAAAAACATAAAAATAACAAAAATCCATTAATAAAAATCAAACCTTTTTAGCTTCTTTAGAAGCAACAATTTCTCTAAGAGCCAGGCCTCGGGTTATCATTCCGTACACGCGCCGGCGCGTCATCTTTCTTCTCCGGATCCGCCGGTGCAGGCGCTGAAGATGGTGATTCCGGCGACAACAGTTGCAGCAACATCAAAACTAAAAAATATTGTAACTAATGTTACAAAAACTCAAATATGTAAAAATAATATACATATCTATAAAAGACTACCTACCAAACTTCCAAAATATATAGATCTAACAAAAGAACTTCAAAAATACCTAAACAATCGGCCGGTGGTTTTTGTTATGGTGCTCCGTTTGTAGGTTTCCTGCCCACCTTGGCCGCAACGACAAAACCTATGCAACCACCCTTTAATCGTCTCTGGATGTGTGTGACTGTGTGTTATGGTAGGTTGGTGAACTTTCTGGATCTCGGCATCCTTATCTAACCATACTTTCTGGACCGGAATATGGATAATCGGAAATGGGTAAGCACCATAAAAGGCCAACGTTTTTTGGGCTAACGCAGGCCCACAACTAATTTCGCCAGCTGCGCCAGAAAGGAACAGTGGGACGACGTCATAGCCGCTGCCCTATAAGATATATTTATAATTACAAAGTTTATCTTTAAGCAAAGCATAAATACAATTAAGTCTTTTACATTTATAGTGATAAGTCCTTTTATAACTCATTTACACATTAACAAGATCACTAGACATCATATACACATTTACATATTTATTTCTTAAATTAGAAACTTTATTAGTTAAATATTAGGATGACATCATGGCATGCATCATGAACATATCTTGGAAAGATTTTGTGATATTTTGTTTAGATCTTCAAGCCAAAGAGTTGACATTTGAAGATATGGAAAGATATGGCAAGATTTGGAAAGATTTGAAGATCTCTTAGTTGGCCTGACATGGCGGATCCAAATGGATACAAAGACGGATCAAAGTTTTGGGATCTGCCGGATCCGCCGCCTGTTGCTCAGCCTTGCCTATAAATAACAAGCTGATCATTTGGCCATTATCATCACTCATATAGTTTAAATACATACTCATTCATTTACTAACCCATATCATTCATTCATCTCATTTGATATTTCCTTTTGTAGCAAAGGGATCAAACGTACAAGGATCAACGTTCTGTCGTTATCCGTCTAGCTTACCCACTGTGTGATCTTGTACTAGTTTACATATCATTGTTTGTATCATTTATATCAGTAGAGTGAGGTTAGTGTTTTAGTACTTAAAACACAAAGAGTGTTGGGAGTAGTTGTACCCTTGTAAAAGAACCAAACGGGAGTGGTTGTACCCTTGTGAAAGAACCAAACGGGAGTGGTTGTACCCTTGTAAAGAACTCAGTGTTTAGCTTAGTACCGGAAAAAGAAGTAAGCGACATTTAAAGGTTTTCTCCACCTAGAAGGGAGTTTGTTTCTTAGTGAAAGATAACTCTCAAGTTAGAGGCTCGAGGAGTGGAGTAGGGCAAGGAAGAGAGTCCTTGTAGCCGAACCACTATAAACATCCGTGTTGTGTGGTTTGATCATTCCTCTCTTTAATTTTCACATATATTGTGTAATTATTTGTTTGTGTATGTTTTCTTTGAAATCATATTAAGTAACAAAGCGAATCAAATTTTAAAAACGGTAAAACTATTCAACCCCCCTTCTAGTTTTGCACAATTGGTACCAGAGCGGTGTTACTCAAGATTTTCAAAATATATTGTATTTTAAAAACTCGAAACGATCAATGGATTTTGAAAACTTTAAAGAAGGGCAATCTATGCAAAGACCACCACTATTTGAATCAAACTGTTTCATATATGGGAAAAATCGCTTTGAGACATATGTGAAGTCAAAGGACATAGATCTGTGGTATATTATTGTAGAGGGTGATTACAAGCCCATAAGTAATGATATTTCAGGTGGTCGGGATGTAGGTAACTCTTTTATTCGTCACAGTGATGAACAAAAGAGGTCGATTGCCAAAAACAATGAAGCCAAAATGATGCTTTACAATGCCTTACCTAAGAAAGAATATGAAAGAGTTTTTATGTGTAAAACGGCTAAAGATATTTGGCAATCACTAATTATCACTCATCAAGGGAACTCACAAGTCAAAGATAACAAAATTGATCTTCTTGTTCAACAATATGAACAATCTGTTATCTCTGAAGATGAGATCATTGATAGTGCGTTTGCTAGGTTTAATACTATTATTACATCTCTTAAAGCACTTGATGAATCTTTTTCTAGTAAGAATTTTGTCAGAAAATTTCTAAGAGCACTCCACCCGAAGTGGAGAGCAAAGGTGACAGCTATTGAAGAATCTAAGGATCTTTCAAGTATGACACTGGACGAGCTCATAGGAAACCTCAAAGTTCACGAAATGGTGATGGAAAAAGACTCAGAAATAGTTAAAGGCAAGAAGGAGAAAATGAAGTCCATTGCCTTGAAAGCTAAAGTTGAGTCAAGTGATGAAGAGTCTTGTTCTAGTAGCGAAGACGAAGAATATGCCATGGCCGTAAGAGAATATAACAAACTGTGTGATATAACTTTAAAAATCATAAACAAAAATAAGTTCTTAAAAACCAAAACGACACTTTTAGAAAACGAAGTTTATTGGCTTAAAGAAAAGGAGATACGAATGGAAAAAGGTAAAAATGCTAAAGAAACGTGTGTGTCGTGTCAGGAACTTAAATTAGAACTAGAAACATTAAAAACCACACAGGAAGATCTCATCAAACAAAATTCCAAGTTTAAAAAGTTTGATAAAAAAATAAGTTGTGCAGATGAGATAATGAAGATACAAAAACTACCTCATGATAAAACCGGACTAGGTTTTTTGAAACTAGGAACTTTAAGTGACCTTAAGAAAGAAACTGTGAAAGAAAAAGAAATTGTTCCAACTAAGTCTGAAGCCCACGGATCCGACGGATCCAAAGTTTTGGATTCGCCAGTTGTACCAAAAGGATCCGCCGGTACAAGTTGTGAACAGAAGGTTCTAAAAACTCACCGTACTGAATTCGTTAGAGTCACTAGAAAACCTAGTACTAGTATAACTAATAACAAACAAAAACCAGCAGTTTCTATAGGAAAAGGTCAAGGTAGAAATGAGTATAGAGTTAAAACAGTTCAACAGAGACCTCAAACTAGTTTTCCCAAACACCCCTTTCCAAAAAGTAATGTTAACCCACAATATATTTACCAAACTAATTGGAACCAAAACATGTCTAGAAACTTTCATGGTCCTAATTACATGCCGTGGAACAATTGTTCACCATTTCCTTACATGAACCATGATAATGTCATGTTTAACCCAAACGGACCCATGAGATATTGGGGACCAAACGCTTGAATTTTTCTTGAACTTAGGTGTGCTTAAAAGTTGAATTAGAACCTGATGAGTGGATCAAAGATAGTGGGTGCTCAAGGCACATGACGGGAAACAAAATCCTTTTCTCAACCTACCAAGTGTACGATGGAGGTAATGTCACATTCGGTTGCAAACTTAAAAGTAAAATCATCGGAAAAGGTACGATCTCTCATGACTCTTTCTCTATTGATGATGTTGCTCATGTAGATAATTTAGATTTTAACTTGCTTAGTATAAGTCAATTGTGCTGCAAAAAGTATAACGTCCTTTTCAGTGAAAATGGAAGTAAAATACTTAAAGACGGCATAACAGTAGGAAAAGATGTTTTAAAGAATAAAGTATATGTTATGAAATTAGATAAAACACCTAAAGAAAAACTTTGTCTCACTTCTTTGGGCGATAAATCAACTCTATGGCATCGATGCTTAGGTCACGCCAATATGAGGTTAATTCAATCCTTTTTATCTAAGGAACTCGTTAGGAACCTGCCCAAGTTGAAATATGACCAACACTTTTGTGATGCTTGCAAAATAGGAAAACAAGTTCATAATAGCCATAAAGCTAAAAACATGGTGTCTATATCTAGGTGTCTAGAATTATTACATATGGATTTGTTTGGTCCATCCGCTATACAAAGTTACGGGGGAGACTTCTATACTTTGGTAATAGTTGATGATTACTCTAGGTATACATGGACTAAGTTTTTGAAAACTAAAAACGAAGCATTTGATAAATTTGAAATCTTAAGTAAGAAAATTCAAAATCAAATAGGAAGTAACATAGTATCAATTAGAACTGACATGGTCGTGAATTCAACAACGAAATTCAATTCGGAGCTTTTTGTGATGCCAATGGCATAACTCATAAGTTCTCGGCTCCTCGAACCCCTCAATCTAATGGTGTGGTAGAACGCAAAAATAGGACAATTCAATAAATGAGTAAAACCATGTTAAATGAACAAAACATACCTCAAAAGTTTTGGTGTCACGCTGTAGATACATCTACATATATTCTAAATCGAGTTCTAATTAGACCATTCTTGACAAAGAATCCATATGAGTTATACAGAGGCAAAAAGCCTACTTTAGGATATTTTAGAGTGTTTGGAAGCAAATGCTTCATTTTAAACACAAAGGATTATCTCACCAAGTTCGACCCAAAGTCGTATGAAGGTGTATTTCTAGGATATTCACAAACTAGTAAAGCATATATAGTTTTGAACAAAGAAACCTCAAGAGTCGAGGAATCGTTGAACGTAACATTCGATGAAAGTCTACCTCCCTCTAAGACATCACCTTTGGTAGATGATGACTTAGTTAAAAGTCAAATGGTTGAAAATATTGAAAATGTTGAAAATGATAAAGAAGATGAACCAGTAAAAAGTGATTTAGTCAACATCAAAGAAACAAAAAGTCATCCATTAGAAAATGTCATAGGAAAATTTAATGAAAGAACATTGAGATCTAAAGCTCAAAATGGAAGTAATTTCTTTTGTTTTGTTTCAACAATTGAGCCTAAAAATATAAATGAGGCTATAAAAGATGAATCATGGGTTATTGCTATGCAAGAGGAATTAAATCAATTTGTTAGAAATGACGTTTGGACACTAGTTCCACAACCAAAAAATAAAACCATAATCGGTACAAAATGGGTGTTTAGAAATAAAATGGATGAAAATGGCATAGTATCTAGAAACAAAGCTAGGCTAGTAGCACAAGGCTACAATCAACAAGAAGGTATATGTGGAAACTCGTTTTACACCTTCTTACATGTACTAAAACTAGTTACGTGATCGTTTAT
Source organism: Artemisia tridentata subsp. tridentata (assembly GCA_021014915.2). Classification (NCBI taxonomy): domain Eukaryota; kingdom Viridiplantae; phylum Streptophyta; class Magnoliopsida; order Asterales; family Asteraceae; genus Artemisia; species Artemisia tridentata. The sequence goes on along the minus strand of CP139506.1, from coordinate 248,405,714 downwards.
AGGCTCTAGGCTTTTAAGCCTTTATCTAGGATTTCTACGTTTAAAGAACAATGATAATATTGGCGGAATATTCAAATGAAGAATACAATACTATCACAACAAGGTTTTGTCAAACTTCACTGTTTGTTATTACTCTTAAGCCCCAATGCTATGTGATCAAATATAGCACGATTACACTCTAATCAGGGATCAAAGATCCTTGAGGCTAAACAAACCTAAACAACATTAGACCCCATGTCTAATGTTTCCACACGCACACTTTGATGTTCACTTTGTTTCATTGTGAAGCATCATGGTGTTGATTATCTAATCTACAACCAAGAGACACTTTTATCTAAGGGGTATGATCTTCCATTTATAACATAAGGAGATCATTACAAACTTGATAAGTCTTTAGTCATCCACTTGCTTTTACATGTGTCAAGTCAATAAGATACAACTTGTATCTTGAGTGTTCAACTTGATGACTTGGTAAAATATCTAGATATTATATTTTGTATAAACATGACTCTTACAAAATAAATATCTTCTTCGATCTTATCCTTCTAGCAGCAGGATGACTCACTGATCAGCAGCAGCTTGGCAACACTAGCAGTACCTTGTTTGTACTAGCAGTACCTTTGAATCAACTAGCAATACCTTTGCTCTACCCATACCTTCTGGCAGTACCTTTTTTGTACTAACAGTACCTTCACTTGTAGTAGCAGTACCTTGCTCTGAACCAGCAGTACCTTGAAATACACTAGCAGCAGGTTGGTTTGAACTAGCAGCAATCATTTACAATACCAGCAGCATCCACTTTGCATATTTTGCTTATCATTTCAGCATTCTTCATGTTTCATTCTACTTTGTTTTTGTATCATCAAATCTATGAAAATATAATTCCCAACAGTATAGATTACGATGAAACATTTGCACCCGTTAGCTAGACTAGAGTCTATTAGGATACTACTTGCATATGCATGTGCACATGATTTTAAATTATTTCAAATGGATGTCAAAAGTGCATTTTTAAACGGATTTATAAATGAAGAAGTATATGTTGCACAACCTCCCGGCTTTGCCGATTTTGAAAAACCAAATCATGTTTACAAACTTAAGAAAGCTTTATACGGACTTAAGCAAGCACCAAAAGCTTGGTATGATCGACTTAATATCTTCCTAGTTAACCATAAGTATATCATGGGCCTAGTAGACAATACTCTCTTCACCAAGAAAAAGGGATCACATATTATCATCGTCCAGATATATGTGGATGACATTATATTCGGCTCAACTTGTCAAGAGTTATGCGACGATTTCTCAAAAATCATGCATGACGAGTTTGAAATGAGTATGATGGGGGAACTAAACTTTTTCTTAGGTCTCCAAATAAAACAATTAGAAGATGGGATATTCTTCAACCAATCAAAGTATATCAAAGATATGCTTAAGAAGTTTGGTCTTGAAGACTAAAAACCTATGAAAACACCCATGTTCTCAGAAACTAAACTCACAAAGGATGAAGAAAACGAATCCGTAGATAGTACTAAATATAGAGGAATGATTGGTAGTTTGCTCTATCTTACGGCTAGTAGGCCGGACATTATGTTTAGTGTTTGTCTATGTGCACGTTTTCAAGAAGATCCCAAAATATCTCATCTTGAAGCTGTTAAAAGGATATTTAGATACATTAAAGGCACTACACATTTAGGATTATGGTATCCCAAAGGGACAGGTGTAGAATCCATAGTGTATGCCGACTCAGACCATGCCGGTGACTATGTTGATAGGAAAAGTACTAGTGGTATTTGTACTTTTGTAGGACATTGTCTCACCGCATGGTTTGCTAAGAAACTGACCTGATCTACACACACTCCTTGTGTTAGATAGATACTTTGAATAATGCTAGTCTAGCACGCGGAATTTACTAGCAAGCACTCAGAAGATTTATTTGATGTGTTTTGTATAAACGAATGAAACAATGTATATATGAACAAGAGACAAATAATTCACTTCAACGATTCAATATTATTAATTCAATAATACGAGTGATCTCCTATCACTAGGGTTTTACAACCTTGAATCTTAGCACAAAACAATACGTATAACTTCGTTTTCTCTAATCGTGTAATACCTTAAACCTAGGCAATCCTTTTATAGACTGAGGATTCCTTTACAAGATAACTATCATCTATATACGTAAGATATACACAAAATCTTTTCTATAATTATCTTTTAGAAAGTTATAAACCGTAATAACTTCTTCTTCAACCGTACTAATTGACTTTGTACTGTTAGTTTGTCTTCAAACTCATCAGCAATACTAACCTTTATACTGAACCGTACTAACTGCTTAAAGCTTAATTCCTAACAATCCTCCCCTAAACTTATGATTTCTCCAAATCACTAAGTTTCTTCGCATTAACCTTTATTTTCTTTATGAGGGGGATTCTTCCAAACACTATCAAGCAATCCTCTTAGATCTAGCTTTCACTCTTTGTTCAAGGTTGAATATCTTAGTTACTAACATATCAGCCATCTCAGATTCTTCATTAGCCTTGAGCATTAAAGATACCATAGTTGTTAAAACAACTAGTCTGGGTGGATAATCTTTTTCAGCCGGCATATAAATCTCTATTCCATCCTTGGTAGACACTCTATGCACTCTACAAGATTCAAATAATCTCCAAGTGACATCCTTAACTTGTGCTTGAAATCTCTACATTGATTCTCCACCATCTGGTTCATAAATCCTCTTCAGCTGTACCCATAACTCTTTATCTTTGTCTTCAATAGGGTCTTGAACTTTGAACTTCTCTTTTTACTAAGCTCCACAGCTGATTAAGATCTTATCTATCAAAACCTTTGAGTAAATTTTCAAACAATCTATACCTTTCAGTAATACCACCAAGTCTCATTATCTTCCAACCCTTCATTCTTCCATCTGTGAAAACTTCCCAGTCAATAATAGGATGTTTTACTTGTAATGGTTTGATGTTTGTAGATTCTGGAACTATCACTATCATACTCTTAATCTGTTCATCAGTCAATCTTTCTTCTCCAGATTTTGACTTCTTTGTAACATCAGATTCTAGAACTTCTGGTTCTCTTTTCTTTCTCTTTGTTGTATCCTTCTTGTCTGAAGTATTCAGTCTTGCATATGTCTCATAAAAAGCCTTTTTCTATCTCAGTATCTGTCTTTCCAATGAAATCACTCATCTTGTAATTTGCTTGGTTCTTCAAATAATGCTTCATAAAATTGACTTGTTCTTTCTTGGTAGGCATCTTTGTCTTGTAACCATGCTTTTGCCTATCTCTAATTCTCTGCATTAAGTCATTCCAAGTAACTTCTTTATTCTTTGACAAGATGAATTCTTTAAGTTTCTCTGACTTTTCTTCTTCACTTAGATCTTCATCTCTAAAAATCAGCATTGCTTGAGCTCTTACAATAAAATCAGAATCTAACAGATATTGTAATTGTTAATTGAAGACTTCTTGATCAACATCTTCAGATCTTGTTCTCTCCATGAATTCAGCTATGTTTCTTACATCATCTGCAGCCAATTTCCTTGCTAATTCTGCATCTTGAGCTATCTGAGCTTGTTCATCAGCTAAATCCTTTTCTAGAAGCTTTCTTGCTACCTCTGCATCAAAGTCTATTTGTCCTTGAGTTTTTGGCTTTACCTTCTTGATCTTTTCAGCTTCTTGTTCAGCTTCTTCTGGTATCATTGGCTTCTTTCCTTTATCAGTTCTTTTTCTTTGATATTCTTCCTCATCAGTACCTGAAAATGAACTAACCGTAGGAACTGTTTCAAACTCTGTCTCAGCAGTTGCAACTGTTTTAGCCGTATGAACTGCTTCTTCTTGATTTATGTCACCAGTCTGAACTGTTTCTTTTTCAGCTTCATGAGTCTGTTCCTCTACTTCCATATCTGCAACATTAGTATCAAATTGTTCACTTGTTCCTTGTTCATGCCTCCCCTGAGCTTCAGATTCATCCCTCTTGCCTTTATCTTTTTTCCTCCCCTTTTTGGAAGAATCACCATCATTACCATCTGAATCATCTGAGGTGTCTGAATCATCACTATCAGAAGAATCCAATACTGCCTTTTCCCTTTTCTTCTTTAATTGTTCTTCCAGCTTCTTCACTCTTAAGGTCAATCTGTTGTAGACCTTATCAAAGTTCTCCTTGTGGGCTTTGAGCTCATCCTTGGTGGTCTTAAGCTCCTCCTCCAAAGTTTCAACTTTGTTAACTAACTTGGTACATAATCCCATCAATTCATTTTGTGAAGAGCTACCCTCATCACTTTTAGCTGTGTGACCTGCTAGGAGAGGTGAATCATGGGGAAAGGATCCGGTAGCCACTCTAAGTGTGGTCCTTCTCCTATAAGTTGTGTGAATTGGGGGTGGTTGAATTCTTTCAGAAGCTGTAGTGGATGTGTGATGGGGATCAGTTGGTTGTACTGAACCTTTACCCACTTCAGTTTGAAGCATTTCAGGAAACAATGGGACTACTACTCCATTAAAAAGCCTACTAGCCATAGCCAAGTTTTGAAAAACTTTTGATTGAAGGCTAGGAGTAGCATAAGTTTTGGTTGGTTTTGTAAGAAAATTCTTCTTTTTATTCAAAAGAGTTTGAACAAATCTTGGGTACATTAGAAACTTTGTTTTGCTGTTTACATTTGATGCCATACTCTCAAAAATAAATTTTGAAAAATTAAAGACCTTGTTTGTTGACAGACAAATAAGAGCAATAGCAATATTGCTACTGAATTGCTCCCATGCTGTCTTTTTGGGACTTAAGCAGTGTAGGAGAGTATGTATCAAAAATCTCCATTGTTGGGAGAAACATCCTTTTTGAAAAGTGAGTTTTTGACTGGATGTGTTATACCCCATTCTGGCAAGTTCTTGAAAAATTTCAGTGTTTAACACAGTGATGATACCATCTGAGTCTTGCAACTTAAGATGTCTCCTAAGTGCAGATTCGGTAACAACAAAGTTAATGCCATCCATTGTGAAGTGAATTTCTAAGTCTCCATTTTCACTAGTCAAGACAGTAGAATTCTGCCAGAACTGTGTGATGTGAGAGACATAAAGAGTAGGAGAGATGGTTAAAGCATACCTAATATGATTGTTGTTGAGGAAGTCCACAATCTCATGAAATCGAGGTCCATCTTCCTCCTCTGTTTTCCTTAGAAAAGCAACCTGGTTGTGAGTCTTTACGAAAACCAATTCAGCCATTTTCAATGATTCCTTTGTGAATGAGAAGATTAATAAGTTAATCGTATGAGGTTAATTGAAGGATTTTGATAGCCAATTGAGTTTTTGTAGATACTGTTAGGGTTTAGCGAATTTTGCGTATGAAATAAATTATCTTTGGAAATAAAATAAATAAATTTATAGTAAAAAGATAATTATCTTCGAGAAAAATCCCTATAAGTACTCTAAGAATAATGATTTTACCCCAACGGCTATAAAATTTATTACTGACAGATTTTTACAACGGCTAGTTGAGCCGTACTAAGTTTGCACTAACCGTACAAACTGCTGATAAAAATTTGTTGAGCCGTATAAACTTATAAAAAGGATTAAAACATCATTGCTCAAACATATTTTTTAGCAAACTATCAGCTATCAACGGATTTGATTAGTCTTTACCAATAGCCGTTTGCTTTGGACTAGCCAACTCTTCACAGTTAGATATGGTGAGTTGATAACCATACAATTTTTGGTAAATTGTCAACCATTAACGGATTTGAGAAGTCTTTACCAAAAACCGTTTGCTCTGGACTAGTTGGTTCTTATGTGGGTTAGACATGGTGAACCAATAACCATTTGTTGTGTGCACAGACAACACACTAAACTCCAAATCATCATTCTGTTCAAAACATCAAGCATTTAATCCATAAGCTCCACTCATCCTGCAATTGTTAGTCCAACAATAGAAAACAAAGTGCAGAGCACTTGTCTCATAGCATAACAAGCATATGACTAACAATGCACATAAAAAGAAAAATTAATTTCCTTGTGGCACCCAAGCCATAACAGACTTAGGCTTGCCTCTAGCATCAAAATAATTAAATCTTTTTAGAACTGTTGGAGTACCATTAGATTGAAGTGGTCTCCAAACCCATGATGCAGATGCAGTAATACCATTACCCATATTTCCCTTAGCAGTGTTTTTAAAACTTCCATTGCTAACTGCTTGCCTAGCAGTATGAGCTGCTGGGTTTGCAATTGCAACTTTAGGTTTCCAAACTTGTTTATTAATCACTGCCTTGTGTTGAAATGATCTTCTAACAATTGTGGATGCTGATTTGGAAAGAGTTTTTGCACCTTGAACTGTTTGTCTAGTGTAAAAAGGTCTATTTGGTTTGACAGTATTAACTGCTGATGTAGCAGTATTAACTGTTTGTCTAACAGTATTAACTGTTTTTAGTCCAGACCTTAACAAAACTGATCTAGGTATCATTCTAGCATTTGTAGGGTGAGTGGGAGGTCTTACTGAGTTCACCCTAGGAGTTGAATACCTAGTTACCCTGTTGTTGCAATAAAATGCAAGATGGTCAAAGCTACCACATGTGAAACAAGCTTTCCTATAACAGACAAAATCATCACCTAGTTGGTAAGATTTGAGGCCATTCCAATTCCTTTGGTTACCTCTTGGCTTGTTTGTGGTTCTATACATTTCTGCATACCTAACTGCTGGTCTAAAAGGTTTTGCATTAGCTCTAGGCCTAACAGTCTCAGGTTTGACCACACAGTAACAGGCTTAACCACAGCCTGATCATCCTCATCATCAGAAGTCCATTCCTCTATGGTTGGAGCATCTGAGTCCTTAGCTGAGGACACCTTATCCTCAGAAAGTGAGGCATCACTTGCACTCTCATACACAGGTGTATCAACTACATTCTCTTTAGGTTGAGGACCATATTTAAGCTCAGGTAGTTGAAATTCAGGTAGTCCTGTGTGTTCTAGGTCAATGCCTGGAGGTGTTGGAATTCCCCTATAAGGAGGTGGAACTGATTTATATCCTAGGCCTGACTTAGCTTTATTGAGGATTTGACACTCAACTATCTTACTAACACCCTTAGATGCAAACTCTAATGTGTTTACACTCATCTGAATGTTTTCCTTTGCCTGTTTTATCTTTTCCAATTCATGTTTCAACACACTAATTTCATTTTCCCTAAACATCAAATCTCTCTTAAGAATAATCATATCATCAGCAAATTTAGACTCATTACCTTTATAATGAACAATTTGTTCTTCTAACACAGCTAAAGCCCTTTTATGATTTGCTAAATTAAAAGCAGTCTGGTTTAGCTCTATTCTCTGATTTTCATATTGTTTTCTAAGTGTTTCTAATTCTTTTAATGCATCACATGATTTAGAACATTTAGAAACTTGTACCTCAGAGTCTGAGAAAGCCATAAGTGCCATCTCTGTTGATGCTTCTGCTTCCTCCTCTGCAATGTAGCTCCAATCAAACCCTATGCCATCAATGGCAACCATAGCCTTTGAGCTTGAGTCTATAACTTCTACAGCCCTTGATTTGCTTCCAAATCCTCTACTCTTGCCATCCTGTTGTCTTGGCAATCTGCACTCCCTTTAATAATGACCTTTCTTGTGGCAATTGAAACACTCAATCTTTGACTTATCATACCCAGCAACATCATTGCTGTTTATGATTATCTTCTTGCCAGTCTTCTTCAAGAATCTTTTAGCTCTCAAGCTGAGAAGAGAGAGCTGCCACTTGATATCCATCTCTTCAATGTCATCTTCATCAATCTCTTGAAGATCTCCATGAGTCAACATAGTACCATTGTGCTGTGTAGTAAGGAAAGCACAATAAGTGTCTTCAGTCAAAAGTCCATTAGTACTGCTAACAGTACCACTGTTAGAGTTAGCAGTACCAACTGCTCCAGCAACTTGAACTTCTTCTTCTGGATTAGAGGTACTGGGAGTTGACACAAAGGCCAAATTTCCAGAACTTGAGCTTGAACTTGATCCAGCAGACTTCTTCACTTCATGTTCTACTATCTTGAAGTTGCTATAGAGATCCATCAGACTCATAGAATCAATGTCTGGCTTATTCTTCCAGACAACCACATGCATGGCCCATTCTGATGGTAGACTCCTTAGGAATTTTGAGTTGAGATCTTCCTGAGGCATCTCAATTCCTAGAACAGCAAGTTGACTCACTAGCTTTTGAACCCTCTTAAACATATGATCTAGTGACTCATTGCTTGTTGCTGTGAAGTTCTCAAACTGTTGCTTGAGAAGGGTCTTCTGGGTTTTCTTGGTGGCTTCATTCCCACCATACCTTGCAACAATAGCTTCAAAAGGAGTTTTAGAACACTTGTATTTACTGAAGTTCAGTAATTGATCATTGGGGATTGTCATCAGAAGCATGCTCCTTTCTTTAACATCATTCTTATGCTGAGCTTTCTCTTCACTAGTAGTTGGCTTTGTTTGTACCACTGTTTCAGTCTTACCTTCAACAACAGTCGTTGTGGTTGTGGGCTTAAAGGAATTACCTTCTTCTATGATCTCCCAAAGTGCATAATCCTGCACTTGAAAAAATTGCTCAATTCTTAATCTCCACATATCGAACTCATTGGGTTTAAGCATTGGTAGCTTAGCAGCAATGTTGGTTTGACTTGTAGTTGTCTCCATGTCCATCTTCTTCTTAAAAAAATTCGTCTGGATCTTCTAAATCAAAGTATCAGTAACCTGGCTCTGATACCACTTGACCGGACCTACACACACTCCTTGTGTTAGATAGATACTTTGAATAATGCTAGTCTAGCACGCGGAATTTACTAGCAAGCACTCAGAAGATTTATTTGATGTGTTTTGTATAAATGAATGAAACAATGTATATATGAACAAGAGACAAATAATTCACTTCAACGATTCAATATTATTAATTCAATAATACGAGTGATCTCCTATCACTAGGGTTTTACAACCTTTAATCTTAGCACAAAACAATACGTATAACTTCGTTTTCTCTAATCGTGTATAATCTTAAACCTAAGCAATCCTTTTATAGACTAAGGATTCCTTTACAAGATAACTATCATCTATATACGTAAGATATACACAAAATCTTTTCTATAATTATCTTATACAAAGTTATAAACCGTACTAACTTCTTCTTCAACCGTACTAACTGACTTTGTACTGTCAGTTTGTCTTCAAACTCATCAGCAGTACTAAGCTTTATACTGAACCGTACTAACTGCTTAAAGCTTAATTCCTAACAGAAACAAATAGCCCTCGCCATATCAACAACTGAAGCCGAGTATGTGTCAGCAGGAAAAGCTTGCCAACAAGCACTGTGGATGAAACAAGCTCTCGTAGACTATGGAATTGGACTCAACGACATTCCCATTCTTTGTGACAACAAAGGAGCTATCGATCTTAGCAAAAACCCAGTCCAACATGCTAGAACCAAACACATAGAAATACGTCACCACTTCCTTCCTGACAATGTTCGAAAGGGAAACATCTCAATTGAGAAAGTTTCCTCAGAGGACAACATTGCCGATATCCTCACAAAACTTCTCAAGAGAGAACCTTTCAACTATCTTAGACTTGGTTTAGGATTAATGGAACCTAGTGAATAGATTAATCGTTAGCTCAAACCTTAGATTAACCAAACACGGCAAAAACCCAACCCGAGTTCTGATCCTGCGGATCTAAACGACAACAAGGGCGGAACCCTTGTTTGGGATCCGCCGGATCCGTCATCTGCTGAGGGAGTTTTTATATATATTAAACAAATACCCTGTACTATTCATCACTCTTCCCTAAAACTTATCATCCACTGTATTCGACCCATAATACACCAAAATCATAATTTAGGCTATCTTCTTAAACCATATTGAGCTCTAAACATCACTGTGAGTATCCTTATCATGTTTGCATTCCTGATATGCGTCTAAGATTTCTATTTCATGCACAAAACCAAAACTTGGGGTTTATGCATAATTCTTGAAAAATCATGAAGCATATTTACCAAATTACATAACAAATCATGTTTTTCATTGTTAGGAATCGCATCTTGTAGTACATTATCATTATTCATCAAAAACCCCATGAGAAATTTTTGCTAAAAACGTCTCACGACTAGGATAAACGGTTTTTGAACATTGTTCATACAAATACAAAAACGTTACGTTTTAAACATCACTTGCATAAAGTCTCTTGAATGCTAAAGGGAATACATAACTAATATGTATTTTTGGGTACATTCAAATGAAGCTACATTGAAGTAGGAGCGTTTGGTTTATCTCTCGTTTTATCATAAAATTTGCATCAACAAATTTTTCATGCATCAAAAGGAGTCGAGATAACCGCACCTCCACATTGTCCCCATATAGGCACACACTAGACCTTTATACGTATTTTCGATAATTTCAACTAAACTATATATTTTTCGTGTCTAGGATAACTATGCCTCCCGCAACCAACTACGATCACAAAAAGACCATCGATTACCTTCCCAAACACCAAAAAACCAAGGGTCTCACCGAAGCCCAAGTAAATATATTCAAAGCTTTAGAGAAACGATATGTCCATGAGGGTAGGGTTGTAGACTGCTCATTCTATGAAGATACCAATCTCCGCGAGCAATTGGCCGCGATTCATTTCGATTGTGTTTTAGACATTGATGAGCCCATCATTACCAGGTTCATTCTCGAGTTCTATGCAACCATAGGTCTTAGTTCAAGCGACAATGGTCTCATGAGCATTCACTTTAGAGTCAATGGAACCTTATTCAACATTCCCTTAGATCAATTTGGTGATGTCTTAGGAGTTCCAAATTATGGAGCATGTGTCTACTCCGATAAATGGTCTTTGACAATTTTAGAATCCAACCTTGGTAGAACGGCACCATATGACACACCTTTGACCTCCAAAGAAACCATTCGGGAGCATCTCTTCTTACCTAGGAATAACCCAACTAGGTTACATCGAGGTAAACAAGTAGCTAGAGATCCATTTGCTATGGAGCTAAATGAACTAAGGCCCAAATTTAGGAAGTTATAAGATTTTTTGAGAGCTAATGTCATTAGCACGGTAGGGAATAGAGATCATATCAACGCATGTCTTTGTTATATGATGTATTGTGTGTCAACCCATCAACCGTTCAATCTTGCATGCTATATCGTCAAGCGAATGGCCGATATTCCGGTTCAAACTACCACCGCAATGCCATATGGGATGCTTTTGACCCGTCTCTATAGAGCCTTTGAACCCATTCCTAGAAATGTCTTAGGTTTTGTTCCCGACTACGAAGAGATTCCACACACCTTTGTCGCTCTAAGTGATTATAGGGTAGCGGTTGAAAAAGGCAAACGTCCTCGTCCTCAAACATCATCATCATCATCATCATCATCAATGAGTGACGATGACGGATTGCCAAACTCTAGGATCACTCCACCGGAGTACTTGAGTCAACTTCCTCCAATCACGAATGAATCCGAGGAGCATCGTCAAACAAAAGGAATGATGAAGAATTTGGGGCGTTGGATCATGAAACTTCACAAGGGGTACAAGTAATTGAGCAAGAAGTTCAAGTGAGAAGAGTGTTTGGATTTAAAATTTATTTGACAATGATGTGTTGAACATGTGTGTTTCTTATTGTCGGTCCCTAATATCGATGTAACACTAGATCTAGTCTCCTAATTACAACGTTAAACAATCACAACTAAACTACTATTAAAGTAATTGCGTTAATAATAATAAACAAGTAACAACGAGAGAAAGAGAAGAAGAGAATTAAGAGAAGAAGGAAGATTATTATTACACTTAACAATTCAGCAGAGCTTACGCATGAGTAACAAATAACCAACAAGTAAAATGATGCCCCGTGCCTTGTATTTATAGGCGTGGAGGCATGGGATATGCTTAAGCATATTCTCTTCTAGAATGATCCTAATTAGATGCTAATTAGATTCCCTAAGGCACATGGGCTACTAATGTGCCTTGGGCTTTTACTAAACATATAGCCCATTACAATTTAAGCAACCAAATTAATAAAACATGACTAAGACTTGAAATTAAATAAAACGTGTTCCCAACAATCTTCCCCTAAGTCTTGGTCATCTTGGTTGCTTGACGTCATCTTTGCTTCTTGGGCTTCTGACGTCTTCTTAATCTTTGTTCTTTGTTCTTGATCTGATATGATATGGTATGGTAATGATCTGGTGTCCTCCAATGGTCTTTAGTTCTGGTGTCTTCACGTCGTTTCCATCATGCTCATATATTCTTCAACTTTTGTTCTTCATGCATCACGTAGTTCTCTCTTTATAAGCTTGATCTTAGACTTGTGAAAGATTAACATACTCGATCTTTGACTTTTCTTTAATAACTTTGAACTTTTGCTGTCTTTAGTCTTTGTGAGAACTAATCTTCAGGATATGAGAATGATGGAGTCTTGATGGTGGTAGATCTTCAGGTCTTCATGATCCTCCGCAGGTACATCACGAACAATCCGGCACTTACAGATTTGGACTTCGAGATCATCAACAGCATAGTGTGAAGACTTTCTCTAATCCAAACCCAGGCCGTTCTGAACCGGATACCCCCGAAAGGGCTAACACGGACACACTGAAGTGCACCCACGATTCAGTGAGTTGCTGGAGATCACCCTACGACTGTAGACCGTTTTGAAGCAAAAACTAATTGTAACTCACAAGGAGTTACCGAAGTGACCTGCTGTCAGGGTTGTTTGATACCTTGGCAGGATTTCCATTCTATCACTGAGAATCATAATTGTAAATTCTCTCAAGAATGTTCTAGGCAGATTGCTAAGATCTGCGAAGGACTCTTCTTAATTTTACAACTGTTGCCTATGATATAGAACAACAGCGTAATACTAAGTGTTCCTAAGAGATCTTTGATAAATCTCATGGCTCTAGACTCGATTAGTGCTCATTTTTTTGGTCGTCGAAGGCATGGAGCAGAGTGCCTCCTTTTCAATATCAACACATCTCGTAGTGAAAGGTCGATAGATGATGAAGGGTTCTCCGTGTGAAATGAAACAAGTGCCTTTTGAGAGACACCTGAGTGGCTAGAAGATTAGTGCAGTGCGTCACTGGGTCCATGACGTCTTTTTCTTCAATACCGGTGATACCCATCAACCAGTAGATTATGAATTGAACCCGGTGTCTGCCCTAAGGTTGAACAACTGGAGGGCTATTTCTTTTCACCCTTTTCTTTACTTATCTTTTTAATTCTTCAACTCATTCTTTCTTCGTTCATTTCATTTCTCCTTTTTCAATCATACATAGGACTTTCTAGTTCTAAACTATTGGTATCGTCCTTGGGTAGATCCCTCCGGCTCTGGCGGATCATAGGACAGTTATTCCTAACCTTAGTCACCTTATAACTCCATGATTATCCTATTGATGCCATAAACCAAACCTTTTTGAAAATCTCTCAAAGTGTTTATGATTATGAAAAACATATTTTGATAACACTTTGAGAGTTTTGTGATTTTCAGAAAGACTCCTCCTTAACATGTGCTCATATATAGTTAAAGTAAATTTGCACATGCCGGGTAGAGTTGGCACTTTTTGAATTGATTGATTTTCAATGAACATGATCATCGCGAGACACGCTTACATCACCAGATGAACTGGCTTGAAATTATTACCCATCCAGATCACATTCAAGGAAAATCGCTCGAAATTGGTACATTCTACTCAGACATATCCTTTGCGAGACACGCTTACATCACCAAATGAACTGGCTTGAAATTATTACCCGTCCGGGACATATCTTTTCGACTACTGACTTTTCCTATCGTCAATTCGAGGGTCAATTCTGAGTCAAGCACTCATGTGATTCCAACTTTCCTTTACCATATTTTAATCATCACTTATTCTCCCCCTCAAAATAGCATACTCATGATGTTTTTGAAAAAACTTTATGATTAAAATATGCTGTTTTTGAGTTTTAGGGAAGAATTTCAAGAACTTTTGTTTTCAGAACAAAGATTATTTTTCAAATACTCCCCCTTGACGAGGGAATACTTGTCCTTATGAGCAGAATATATATATATATATATATATATATATATATATATATATATATATATATATATATATATATATATATATATATATATATATATATATTTAAAAAAAAAAAAAAAAAAAAAAAAAACTTAAAAAAATTCTGGTTTAATTCTACTCATAAGAAAGAAGCTTTCGCTCATTTGATCAGGATTGAGGCACTGAAGCGTACCTCAGGGTCCTTTCTTTACAGGAACGGGTTGTGCACTGTTATGTGTGCACAAGCCATTATGACACAATCATATAAGTAAGAATATCAAATAAGAATAATGAATTGTGAATATCAAATTCTTACATCAAGCTCCCTTTATAAATGTTGTGAAGACGGGATCCGTCCTCTGAAATGTTTTGATCGCAAAGGGTGGACGACCTCCAACATAGCTTTCCAATCTCCGCATCTGATCTCTATGGTATAATCTTCTCTCGATCTTCCAGATGAACTGCTTTGCTTGTCTCAGCTGATCATTGTTCCATCTCTTTGTCTTTCACAATTCTTGATCACGAACTCTATGAACCAACCCGTCACGGACGTTTTTCAGTGTATCATCGCAGAACTTGTGAATTTCGTGAAATGACATGAAGCAGTTTGATGTCATTGCACTCCTGTAGACGAAACCAAAGATTGGGTGGTTCTTCATGGTGTATTGAGTTTCATGGTTGGTGTTTTCAAGATGTAGTACAGGCTCAATGAGATTCAATTTCGTTTGATAACTCTCCACTCCTAGCTGGAGATCTTCTACTCGTTCTTTGATGATCGTTCTTCTGATGAAATGGAAGATAGCTGTACTGAAGGTGTATTGAAGATCGGTGGTGAGATGTTGCAGCTTCCCTTGTACTTTGATGAGATACATTCCTTCAATATCATTGAGATTCAAATCTGGGAAGTCTGCTTCTGAGAACGAGTAGAGTTTGTTGTCGTGTCTTCTGACGTTGATCTCAGATAGGAATGTGTAGTCATACTTCTTCACTCCCTTGACACTAACCACTGCCACAATCCTGAGGATACTTTTTACTGAATCCGGAGATTTGTTAACTAGCTTACTTCGGTACCAAGTCCTTCGTTTCTCGAACCAGTGGTAGATTCCTAATTCAGCATCGCGATCATAATTCATTAGTTGTTTGATGAAGAGGTCTTGTTGAATGGCATTTTCCTCAATGGCTGGTTGTGGGTAACTTGCTGCTGGTGTGAAGGTTATTGAGGTTGCATACTTTTTTTTTTCCTGAAGCTCCATCTTTGAGTAGTTCGAGATCTTTGTTAAAAAAGAATTGGAAAGGGATGATTTCTGAATGGTGTTTGCGAATCACGGGAAGTGGCTTTGTCCAGTTTGTGATGTAAGGACGATTTTTACTATCTCTGCCATCAACCCTGAGTATGTCTGGATTCGTCCAGTCAAACTCACTTGACATTGCTCGGGCAATGTTTTCAAGGTGATATTCCAGCTCAGCTGCGCTTGCAGATTTGTCTTTGAGAAGATTAAATGCATCATTCTTTATCCGACGAAGTTCCCTCTTGGTCATCTTCTTGATGTTCAGAGTATGTTTGATTTGTTGTGTGATTGCAAACGTACTGTCTTCTATCTTAGAGTCTTCGTTTTCATGGATTTGAGCACTTTCCAGTTGATGAAACCATTCATTGCCATTTTGTTGTTCCCTTAGCACACCGAGTAATAACAATTAAGTTAAACTAAGTGAGCTTATGACTGAGATCAATGCAAAGAATATTTCTAACAGTTATAATACGTGAATATAAAAACACAATATTTTTCAACGTTTAAATTCTTATTAGAAATAATTCCAAGAATCTATTACCCAAGTGTTTTGTGGAACAAACACTTGGGATTGAATAGACAAGGGTTTATGGTGTCTCCTATCGAAACTCAAGTTTTGCTTGAGTGGTAACAATATACCCACTGAGCTATCTCAGTGAGTTGTATACTCTTTGTAGGAGAGAAGTTACTTTGTAAAAGTTCTAAGCTTTCAATATACAAAGCACACTTAACTTCTCTCCATCTGATCTATTTATACACAAGTAATTTAAGTATAAGTGATTAAAATATTACAAGTTGTTGAGGTAGCGTGTCTGACAATTACAAACAGTAATTGTCATTTTCAAGAACCAATAGGAATGGGCTAATAAGACTTTGGGAGTTGTTGGCTGACACTCCATGACTTTTAGCCGCAATAGGGAAGGTTGGTATCTGACAAGATAAGAGTGTTTGGTCTGACACTATTATCTTCTCAGATCTTTCCCTTTTGTTCCCGCCTATTCTTCAGGCATTGGTTCCTCAGTCTTCAATCACTTTAATGTTGTTGAGGAGACTGGGGTTCAGTGAGTTCTTGTCCAACACTCACTGAACCATCATCTTCTTTTTTGGCTTAAGTCCTACTCAGGGAGTACCGCCTTCCTGAGAAGTGAATCCTTCTTCTTGAATTCGCCTTAAGCATCCTGAAGATGACTCACTGAGAGACTGTTCTCTCAGTGACTTGAATTGTTCTCGGTTTAAGTTAACACTTGGTTAATTTGTGTTCAAATCTTGTTTTAAGTATTCTTGGGTACTGACGATCCCAACAATCTCCCCCTATTTGAATATAAATTATTCCAAGTGTTTTGATTAGTAATGAGTGAGCTAATGACTTCTACTCATACTGAATGTACTAGAATGTAAATAAGGACACTGAAATAATAAAAACATCATCTTATTGATATCACTACAAGTCCTATCAAAACTAAGTACAAAAAGGTGGTGGTGGTGGTAGTCAGGCAGATTCATCAGTTCAACATAATCCCAAGGGCTTCAAGCTTAGGCTTCTTTGACTGCAGTTCTTGTTGGTCAGGGTGCTCTTAGATTTTTCTTTTCAGATATTGACAAAACCTCGCATTTTCAGAAGTTTTGAGTGGGGAGGCCATCATTAGAAAGGCAAGCATGGCTTTGATCCCTGATAGATCAATATCACTCCATCTCTGAAAGGCTTGGTCACCGAACTCATCAATGAAGAACATACCTCTCTCAGGTTGTTCAATGACCATATTGTTCCTGAATGGAACACCTTCAGGGAGAGCCCTGTTACAGTCAAGACCAGGAACCTTGATCTCAGGCTCAGCTTCAATCTTCTTTCTCTTTCTTGAAGAAGACTGAGAAGGGGCAGGCTGTTCAGCTGAAGCAGGAAGAAGAGATGGAATACCAAGTTCCTGAGGTGCTACTGTCAATCTTTCATACCTCAGACTCAGGGACTTCAACATACCAGGGACCACAACATTTGTTTTTTTCGCTAATATTGGACCCAACTCATCCAATTCAGTGATCCCGAAGTCGGCGAATCTGAAAGGGGTATGAACATCAAAGTTTCTCCTGTCAGCACCTCTGTAGACAGTTACAGTGGCAGGCGTGGTGTTTCGATGAATCTTGACATCAGTGATTGGTTCTGGTTTCAACCTGTTTGTCATGATCCACTGATATCTCTTAATCCTGTTTGCCTGATCTCTTCAGTCCTTTTCATTCTTTCTTCCTTTCTTTGCCTGAGGGCAGCCATTTCAGCATTTTGAGCTTCCACAAAGCTCTTGCCACCTTTCCTTTTAGCAAGGTCTTTTGCCTCAATCCCAATCTTCTAAGCCTCTTCACTTGCAACCTGAATGAGAGCAAGCTTGTTCTGCCTTTCATCTTCAGCAGCTTTCTTTGTTGCCTCCTCTTTCTCTATGTGAGCTTGAATTTCAGCATGAGTGAGAAGTTCCATTACCCCATTGATTTCATAAGGAACCCTGACTGGTTCATCAGGGTCTGGTCTTCTTTCCTTGGAGGCAGGCACCAAGATTGTGGGCCTAGGTTCAGTGGTTGTTAGAATGCCCTTGCCTTTGTCTTGGTGGGATGAAGATGTGGTGGCTTCAGGATTCTCCCCCTCAGTGTGAGAAGGAGGTTGTTCTTGTTCAAGTTGTGGAGGTTCTTCAGTGACATTCTCCCCCTCAAATGTTGCTTGACCCATAGTGAGAGCAAGAGTGGGTTTGCTCACTGAAGTTGAGGGTGCTTAACCTTTGAAGGCCTGATAGATCTCAGTCATCATTGACTTGATGTCTAAGGTGTCCTCCTGAAGAGTGGAGACCTTAGTCTCAAGAGAAGCCTGAGAAGCTTCTAATGCAGTCATCCTTGGCCCATGATTCCAAGCCATGGAGGAAGAAGATGATGCCAAAGAAGCCATGTGGGACTCCATAAGACCCAGGGAAGATCGAATGGAGTCCACTGAAGAGTTGAGTCCCTGAAGATTTGAGGATCTCAGCACAGTTACCAGCTCAGTCAACTGAGAAGTTTGTTGCTGGTAAGTTTCTGAAGCCTGAAGAACTTTTTTGTTTAGCTCAGGGTCATCTTTCACTGACTCTTGAATTGTTTCAACGCTCTTTTGTAAGTTGGTGAGAGACTCGTTGAACAGTTTAAAGTTGTAATCAAGACTCTTGAATTGTTTCAACGCTCTTTTGTAAGTTGGTGAGAGACTCGCTGATGTTGTCATAATAACTGGGGTAATACCAGCCTGGCTTTTGGGGGCAGTTCCTGAGTGAATGGATCCGCCTGAGGGGTTGATGGGTTCCATATCAGCGGGTTGTTTCTTTCCCTCTGAGTCTTTGTCCCCCTTAGCACCTTCAACTACTGATGGGTGTTTTCCAGTAGTATCACGAGGCACTGATTGTGATGATTGATGGACCCTCTTCCCATCAGGATTGTACAGTCCTTTTGGGGATTTAGGATCCTTAACTCCTTGAGATCCTGAGTGTGATTGATCAGGAACGTTAGCAGGATGTGATTGTTTGTCGGTCCCCTTCCCAGTAGGATAGTGTTGTCCTACTGAGGATTTAGGACCCTTTTCTCCCTCAGGCCCTGATTGTGATTTATCAGTTCCTTCATCGGGATGTGAGAGGTTGTGGGTCCCCTTCTCAGTGGAGTAGTGCTGCCCCACCAAGGATTTAGAACCCTTTTCTCCCTCAGGAACTGATTGTGATTTGTCAGTTCCTTCATGGGGATGTGAAATGGTGAATGTTCCTGATCCCTCAGACTTGTGTATGTCAGTGGGAACATGTGGAAAGGGTTTGCCCGAGGACACTGAGGATGATTGCTCAGTGCCCTCCGCTGGCCTTTGTTTTGTGGTCAGGAAGGTCTCTGTAGTGGGTGTCTCAGAGGTCTGGGCCACATTCAACCTCTTTTTAAGGTTTAGTTGGTTTTTGGCATCAATCTCAGTGGCGAGTGATTTGGGTTTAACCACCTTACTGGACTGACCCTTCTTAGTCTTCTTCACCTTCTTTGTAGGTGAAGGTACTGGAGAAACAGCGTTCTCCCCCTGAATCACCTCCATCATATAGGTGGTCAGGGCAATGGGTGTTACCTCAGGGATGCCACTAGAAAAATTGGTCTTATGCAAGACGTCAGGCTTTGTGCCTTCAACGTTAGACCTTTCATAGTCAGAACCAAGAAGGTCCTGAAGCACACAGGAAATAAACCTAGGGTAAGACAAATGTTTTTGCCTAGATTTTCCTGAGAGCTTGGCAACGAGGTCTCGGAAGATTATTCCTCCGATATCAATCTTTGTACCCTCCAGGAGGCTGAACAACATCAATTGTTGTGATGAGTTCAATTGCTCCGTTGAGGATTTATTCCCCCAAGAACCTGAATGACAAAAGTCATCAGGATCCTCCAGACTGGGTGGAACCAGGTTTTGACTAGTGGAGCCTTCTCCAATAAGGCTCCAGCAGACTGATCAGGACGTCTGTGGTCATGAGGTCCTAGAAGAATTAATTCATTCTTAACCTCTTGATCAGTGGGATTGGGCTCAAAAGCCTCAGCAAAATAAGACCTGTGGCCTTGATGAAGGTGTTGTAATCCAGGGAAAGGGGTCTTTTCCCATTCATCACTGTGAAAGTGATGATGGATTCTTTGGTGTCTTTTGGGCAAGTAGCCACATCAGTACACCAGAATTCCCTCAGGTAGTCATGGTAGATGACTGAGGGGGTCTTGGTAAATGCCTTTGCAAGAAAACAGTTTTGAAGATATTTCATAACGTTCTTGTAGGCTGGGAACTTTTGTGGATAGGAAAAGTTTCCCAACACATTGTTCTTGGTGAGGTCTACACCCTCCAATGTGAAATCCACATTAGGGGCGTATGTCACAGCTTTAGAAGAAGCCATATTTGTTGGTAAGTCTGGTAACAAAGATGGTTTGGGATTTCTTAAAGCTAAGAGCACACACTATTAGTTTTGAGAAAAAATGGGCAGAATTTGCTTAAAATTTATAATAGACATGTGTGTGTTCTTTTTGGTTGGGGTATTTATAGGGAAGTGAAGTGGAGGGTACTTTAGGCATTAAGCGGGTCTAATTTATTCAAAAAGAATTATTGGAAACTGTTTTGAATAAAATGTTTTAGGATCCGCATTTAATGCCAACACTCCACTTTTCCCTGGTTTGGCGCAACAGTCAAGGTGAACAGTTGAGCAGTTCTGCAAAAGTGTAATTTGCAGAGATGAGTCATCACATATCTGTAATGTGATTGGAGAGGCATTTAATGCCAAGTGGGAATGTGGTGGCCCAGAGGTGGAAGCCAGAAAGGCAAAAAGAACAAATATTCTTAAATTAAATATGAGTTCAGTTACCAACCTCGGACATTTACTAACTAGATACTTAGAGCATTTAAGTTAGTATTGAATGTCCTTTTCAGGGCCCTGAATGACTTTTCATTCAGTGATGGTTTAACAGGGACTTGGGATTAGTCACTGAGGATTCAGGAATATGGAGTGATTCCTGAGCTGCAAGGATTCAGGAACTTGGGTTTAGTTCCTGAACCCTAAAGATTTCAGGAACTTGGGTTTAGTTCCTGAGGTTGAGGATTCAGTGATTTTTTTTTCACTGATGTACACATTGTGTCAGGGACCTGAGGTTTTAAGAATTAACACTTCAGTTGGAAGGATTCAATCAGTGGACTGATTCTCGATATCCAACATTCCTAATTAAGCTTTCAGTCTTGTGAAAGTTGGTTCATCCAAAGGTTTGGTGAAGATATCAGCTAACTGATATTCAGTAGGGATGAAGTGTAATTCAATGTCACCATTCATGACATGGTCCCTGATGAAATGATATCTAATATCAATGTGTTTTGTTCTCTGATGAAGAACAGGGTTGTTTGAGATTGCAATTGCACTTGTGTTATCACAAAAGATGGTTACCATCTTATACTGAATTCCATAGTCACTGAGTTGACTTTTCATCCAGAGTACATTTGCACAACAACTAGCTGCTGCAACATATTCAGCCTCAGCTGAGGACAAGGCAACTGATTGTTGCTTCTTAGCACTCCAACAGACTAGTTTCCCACCAAGAATTTGGAAAGAGCCTAAGGTGCTTTTTCTGTCCATGTTGCATCCAGCATAGTCAGAGTCTGAGTATCCTTTAAGATCAAGGCCTGAGCATTTTGGATAATATAATCCAAGGTTTGGAGTACCTTTCAGGTACCTGAATATCCTTTTCACAGCTGTGATGTGTGATTCTCTTGGGTCAGATTGATATCTGGCACATAGACATACTGAGAATTGGATATCAGGCCTTAATGCAAGTAGATACATCAATGATCCTATCATTCCTCTAAAGAGTGTTTGATTTACTGGTTTACCAGTGAGATCAGGACCAAGGTTGTTTGGGGGAACCATGGGAGTCTTGACTGAGGCACAGTCACTGAGTTCATACTTTTTTAGTAGGTTCTTAACATACTTCTCTTGACTGATAGTGGTTCCTTTATCAGTCTGCTTGATCTGAAGACCAAGGAAGTAGGTTAATTCTCCCATCATGCTCATTTCAAATTGCTTAGCCATTAGTTTTTCAAATTGTTTGCAAAGCTTGTAACTTGTTGAGCCAAAGATGATGTCATCAACATACGCTTGTACTAGTATGACATCGGTATTTATCTTATAGATAAACAATGTGTTGTCTATCTTGCCTCTGAAAAATTTGTCTTGGATCAGAAAGGCTGAAAGAGTTTCATTCCATGCCCTGGGAGCTTGTTTCAGTCCATAAAGGGCTTTATTAAGCTTACAGACATGATCAGGAAACTCATGGCTTTCAAATCCAGGAGGTTGCTGAACATAAACTTCTTCTTTCAGTGAACCATTTAAGAATGCACTTTTAACATCCATTTGGTACACCTTGAAGTTCATGTATGTAGCAAAAGCAAGGAAGATCCTGATGGCTTCCATCCTTGCTACTGGTGCAAATGTTTCTTCATAGTCAATGCCTTCTTGTTGATTATAGCCTTTGGCTACAAGTCTGGCTTTGTTTTTAATGACTATGCCATTTTCATCAGTTTTGTTTTTGAATACCCATTTCATGCCAATGACTGAGACATTCTCAGGACATTTAACCAAGGTCATTACCTTGTTTCTTTCAAATTGTTCCAGTTCATCATGCATGGCTTGAACCCAACTTGGATGTGTAAGTGCTTCTTTAACACTTTTGGGTTCAATTGTGGAAATGAAGTCCACAAATAGGCATTCACTGGCTGAGGCTGCTCTTAGACTAGCAGCCATGCTCCTGGTGAGCATGCCTTCAGTAGGCTCTCCAATAATATTGACAAGTTCAATGTCCTGAGACCTAGTCCAACTTTCCTGAGGTCCTGGATACAGATTTGAACTTGTGGAGGCCTGATTGGGTGGAGGGGTTGGTTCTAGAGTAGACACATGATCATTGATTGGATCATGAGTGTCTACCTGATCACTGAGATTGTTTGGTTCTTGAGCATTTTGAATAGGCTGATTAATTACATCAGTGTTTGCATGTGCCTCAACAAACTCAGTGATGGTTGGGTTAGGTAGGTTGTGAGGGATTATGTAATAGGAGAGGTTAACATCATCTTGATACTGAGTATAAGGATTGTTTTCAGGAAGATATTCATCAGGAGGATATCTTGAAGAGTTATCAATTCCTATCTCTTCTACTGAGGCAGTTGAGAACCTGATTGCATCAGTGCTCTCATCAAAGGTAACATGAAATGTTTCCTCAGTCTGCTGTCTCCTTGTGTTGAACACTCTGAAGGCTTTTGAGAAAAGTGAGTATCCCAGGAAGTATCCATCAACAGCTTTTGCATCAAATTTCCCTAAGTGATCCTTGTGATTATGAATAAACACAGGACACCCAAATACATGAAAGTAGCTGATGTCAGGGATTCTTCCTTTGAATAACTCATATGGGGTTTTCCCATGTCTCTTGACAATGATGGATCTGTTTTGTGTATAACAGGCAGTTTTGACTGCATCAGTCCAAAAATGTTTGGAAAGGACTGATCCACTTAGCATTGTCCTAGCAGCTTCAATGAGTGTTCTATTTTTCCTTTCAGCAACACCATTTTGTTCAGGTGTGTATGGAGAGGAAAAGTTTTGGGAGATACCTTTCTCATCACAGAAACATTCAAGTTCATAATTTTTGAACTCAGTCCCATTGTCAGTTCTAATCTGTTTGACCTTAATGTCATTTTGATTTTCAATGTTCCTGACAAAGGACATGATTGTTTCAGCTGCCTGACTCTTTTTGATCAGGAAGAATACCTAAGTGTATCTAGAGTACTCATCCATTATGACCAGAGTATACTTCTCATGGTTAATAGACCTTGGACTGACAGGTCCAAATAAATCCATATGGAGAAGATGTAGGCAGTTCCTGATGGAAAAGTTGGTTTTGGTTTTAAGGGATGCTCTGTGATGTTTACCTTTTCACAAGCTGAGCATGGTTTATCCTTTGAAAACACTAGTGATGGTAAGCCAAGGACCTTGTTTTGTTTTACAGGATTGTTTATGTTTTTAAAGTTCAGGTGGGAGAGTCTCTTATGCCAAAGCCAGTTGAGTGTATCAGTGGCTTTAGCAAAGAGACAAGTTCCATCCTGAGTTAGACTGGACATGTCTAATACATAAACATCTTGTCTTCTTGGTGCAATGAGGACAATTTCCCTATTTTCATTGAAGATGGTTCCTTGCTTATCATCAAACTGAACTATGAATTTTGCATCACATAGTTGACTGACACTGATCAGATTGTACTTAAGACCATTTACATAAGCTATCCTAGTAAAGACAATACCATTGCAGTTTACTGAACCATAACCTTCAGTGAGACATGATGAATTATTAGCAAATATCACTTTGGGTCCTGGTTCTTCCACATATTTGTGCAGACACTCCTTAACACCAGTCATGCTCCTTAAACATCCACTGTCTAGATGCCAAATAGGATCCCTGGCATGCCTCTGCACAAATAGTAAACTGGGTCAGTTCTTTCTAGGACTCCATTTCATGGAAGGTTTGGTTTTGTAGGTCTTTATGAAAGTATTAATCGATTCATGGTCAGTGGTTGAGTGGACTGAGCTACCACATGTTTTGCATTTTTTCGCAGGGGTAGCCTCAGTAGTCTGAGAGGATTGTTTATTCATTCCTCTTCTTGACTGAATGACCCTCTCTTTTCCTGAGGATTTCTGAGTGGAACTTCCACTAGATTCACAGTGTTTGTCAATTTGACAATCCTCAGGATGATGGTCATTGAATCCACACAATGGGCAAGGTGGAAAAGGCTTGGCCTTTTGCTTCTGTTTCTGTTTAGAATCAGAAGGGTAGTTTAAGCACTGAGCCTTAAGTCCTGAAAAGTTTGACACGACTGAGCATTTTTTATGATCAGAGGTCTTGTGATCTTCCTTTTTGCAAATCATGCAATAGAGGACTCTATAGCAATCATCAGTGAGATGATTTGTATAGTTGCACAGTTCACATCTTTTCAGGGGTTTTGTGGGTTTGGGTTTGGTCTTTGAGGAAGCTGGTTTTTGTTCCTTCTTGGATTGAGAAGGTTTCTCAGAAGATGCAATCTTCTCTCCCAGCTTCCTGACCATTTCAGCCAACTGATCAAATTTTGAATCAGGGCTTTGGGTTGTTACTTCAGAAGGGACTGAAGTTGATGAGTCATCAGTATTTACTGAGACATCAAGGGTTGGTCTCTTCTGGATGGTTGTTCCCTTTCTTGATCTCTCCTTTGGAGAGTGTGGTGAAAGGACCATTGGTAGGAGGCCTAAGTTAGGTGCAGCACCCTGAAGGGTATTCAGTGGAGGAAGTGGTGGGTATGATTCTGATTCAGACTCATTCACAGACTCAGTATTACTGAGTTGTTCAGTGAGTTCAAGCTTACTGAGTTGTTCAGTAAGTCCAAGCATATTTTTCAAGGCATGACTTTCAGGAAGCAAGATCTTTCCAGTCTCAAAGTTTGGTAACTTACTGACTGGGTTGTCCCTGACAATCCAGTCATTTGACTTGGAAAGCATTTCTTGCTCAAAAGATATGCCAGCTGGAACAAAGTTTAGTTCACTGTCACTCACACTGGGATCAACCATAAGAGGGTCAATTCCAATGGTTTTCTGAGAGATTAATCCCACAGTGTCAAAAACCTTGGGGTTCTTCTTGGTCCAGCTTTGGAAGACAGCCATTTCTTTGTTAAGTTCAATTTGTAGGGCTTGGTTTTGTTTCAAAATTTCAGTGTTCTGAATTTGTAGAGTTATTGTTTCTAGTTTGGCTTGCTTTAGTACAAGCAATTCGTCTCTAAATTTATTCAATTCTGACACAATATTGTTATATTTTGAAAACAGGTTATGCCTTTGTTCCTCAACAAACTTTAGATCAACACAAATATAATTCATGTAAGACTGCCAATCAGAATCATCATTCATAGAAAGTAAAGTATTTACCTTCTTCATGGTGATGTTGACCCACTCTCCATTCCTAGCATGGCTTTTTTCCAACAGCCACCTGATCCTCTTCAGAAAGTGCCATTAGTGCACTAACTCTTATTTCCTCATCTGAGGAAACCTCTTCTTCATCCCAATCATATGCTTCAGCTACTAAAACCTTGTTCTTTGTCTGAATAGGTTTGGATGTTTGAGCAGCTTTAGACAATATGGGGTTAGTTTCAAGAAGTGCAAGTTTAGCTTTGATTTTCCTATATTTTGTTTCAAAATCCTTTTGACCCTTGTTTTGAAATTGTTGGGTGGACTGAAACATTTTAGGTTGAAACTTGCTAGTTCCTGAGGAACTGTTTCCTGAGAATTTGTAAGAGGGTTCTGAGATAGTTTTAGAATAACAGTCCCTAGCAAAATGACCCTTTTTACCACATTTAAAGCATTCAGTGGTCTCATTTGCTTTTGGTTTTGTAAAGTTGGACTAATTTCTTTTGATGAAACGTCTTGAACTAGCAAGGAGTGCCCTTTCTTGAAATTCCAAGTTCAAGTCGTTCAGGTACTCCTCACCAGTCCTTTCATCAATTTCTTCTTCAGAATCCTCTTTAAAATCTTGCACAACACCATTAGAATAGAAAGCAGTTGATATGGGTGTGGAGGTTAAGGCCTTTTTGGACTCAAGATCTTTTGAGTCAGGGTATCTCCTTGAGATCAAGTTGTCTTCATAGACAAACTTCCCATAAATTTCAGGGAGCTCAAGGGTCTGAATGTGGTTAGCATTCCTCAGGCCTTGTGAGAAGTTGAGCCACTTCTCAGGGAGACTGTTGACAAAGCCAACATTAGTCTCATGCTGTAACACCCCAACCCAGCAAGGGTAGAAGTATCACATTAATGGCTTCATATCAGATCAAAACAAAGCATACATTTCAAGTAATACAAAAATTCTCAAAAGTTACAAATGAAATTCTGAAATTTACATGGTTGCAATGGAAACAAAACTAAACACTAAGTCTGCAAAAGCAACTCCTTCTAATGGTCTCTACTTCAGAACACTATCAAAGTCTTCTAAGTTCAAAAGTCTCTTCACTCATACCCAAACCCGTCGTCCTGCTTATTACCTGCCGCACACGAAAAGAAAACGTGCGGCTGAGCTTAAAAAGCTCAGTGAAAAGATACATATACATAGCAAAGAATAACGAAACAGAAATATAATGAAGCACTGGAAATATCATAAGGCATAATCAAGGCAAAAGAATAGTAAGGAAAAATATAGGATAGTCATCTACCACGAGCCCAGAAACTCAAACTCATAATCTCAACATCATAATCTCAAAGTCATAGTCTCACAATCAGAGGGGATACCTCTCAGGCAACCAGATAATATGAGGGGTGTCCTCATGTATCATAATATTGGAGTGATCAGCTCCCAGGGGTGTGAAAGGCGTGTATTGCACACAGCACCAGTCACCTCAAAGTCATACTCAAAGTCATAGTTAAATCCACTAAACAAAACATGCCTAGGATTGCAATCCATACGCCCCCAAACTCAAAGTCAATCTCAAAGTCAAGTAGCCGGCAGATAATATAAAAGGGACGGTGTGAGAAATCGCTCCCCCACACAGGAGTCATGCCAGTGGTTCATCACAGACATGGCCAGGTTGCCTTCCTGGCTAGGAAAGTACAAAAATGGCTCGGGTATCAAACTAAGAGTCATGTCTCAAAATCATAGCTCAAGGTCATATATCAAAAGGTGCATCTCAAAGTCATATCAAGAGTATTATCAAAGGTTCATTCAAAGGGGACATAGCAATGGCTTGGGGAATCTTAACTGAATCATAACTCAAAATCAATGCATAGTATATAAGAACCCTTACTGAAAAAGGGCAGAGTATCTGTACCTTATCCGATAGCAAAACAAACCAAAGGCAGATCACAAAACACCGGATTACTCCCGCTTCAGTGAATCTACATGAATTATAATTGTACTTATAAGTTTCATAGCTTTATGATTTCATAGCTTCTTAATCATAAGGTTTCATTTTAGTTTCTCTCCATCTTAGGTAACTTTACACATTCAGTAACTTTAGATATTATCATTCCTGTTTATCAACTTATTAGAGATGACCATGTTAGTAGGTTAAGGTTCAAAATGCATTTTACATAAGTTCAAGGTTAAATATGACACGTTTCCATAAGTTAGGGTCTTTAATTGCAACATCCCAAAGTTAAGGGTCTTGAATGAAAATATTGCAACTACTAATTTAAGTACATCATTTATTCAGAATCACATCTCCCGTCCTTTAAGTTTCATAGTTTACACATTACACCCTTGATTTACCAAAATCACAAAATAAAACTTATAATTATACAAATTACACTTCAACCTTTATTATGTTCATCATTACTCAACTAACCCTCATATTTACTAAATTACAGATTATACTCTCAAATATAAGTGTGGCACGAATCAAACACTTAAGTTTCATAAAATTACACATTTAGTCCCTTTAGTTTTTAAAATAACACGAAACACCTTTCAAAACCCTTTTTATACCTTTCATCAGGTTCTAACAGTTTTAAGCTTGAAATTGTTAGGTTTTCTATAAATAGAAAATTATATAATAACTCAGAAATAAATTCCCCAAAAATTCCCAGAGATAATTTAATGTCTTAAGTATTTTATCTAATTTTTCCAGATTTTATTAAGTAACATAGCTATGGATTAAAATTCACTTAAACCAACTCGTCCAGTTTTCTGATTAATTTTGCTATACGAAAAGTTATTAATTAGAAACCTTTTAAGAAAAATTCAAAAAAATCTACAAAAATTCCAGGAAGTAATAGAAATCCTAAAGATTATCCAATTCAAAGGAAACCTCCTAATTCGACACGGTTTGGAAATTAAAATTCAAAAACCCGGACTGATTTTCCAGACTTACGAATTCGATTTGACACTTAATTTTCTAAAAATCAAAAAGTAACCTTCCAGGCCTCCAAAAATTACAAACTAAATTTTCCCAGGTATCCATTTCATTGAACTTAGTTTTAGACTCTTAAAACACCAAAATATATGTTCACATCATTTAGTTACAGCCAGTTAAAGTCGAATAAAATTTCAGATCAGTAGCAGTTCATCACAGATTCATGTATAACTTAGGGTTTTCGTCATTCCATTCATTAGTTCTTGACACAAAACGATTTTAGGTGAGTCCATAACATATTTAGGTCATTTAAAACAGGTCTTAACACAATCAAGTCGAATAATTTCACCATAAAATCCTGGTTCGATTCATACATAACAGTTTTTAGGGTTTCTCATTCTATGATTTTATGTGATCCAAAAATTGACAAGAACAATAAGAACACATGAGAATCAACAAGAGGATGATACAATACCCTCGAAGACAAGATGAAGAACACGAACAACACAAGATTTAATTCACCACGAATTCTCCTTCTTCTCCTACTTGATCGAATGAAAGAACAAAAGAAAACATGGATCGGTTTAGGGTTTTGATTCAAAATTCGAATGGACAAAGTGATGTGATTTTAATTACCTTGTGATGAGAACTAATGATCAAAGTCTTTCTTTCTTCCTCTTCCTTGTGGATCGAACAACAAAAATTTTAGGGTTCTTGGTTTATTATTTTTTTTGAAACCGTATATGTGAGATGGTTAGGGTTTGTTTCCTCTCTTTTTTTTTTGTTTTGGTTTGCCGACAATAATGAATGGGGAGGGGAGGTTCACGTTTTTTGAGAGTGATTTTAGGGGGGAGGGTTGCCAAAATTATTGAGGGTAATTAGGGATGATTTGCACCTTCCAATTTGATCATAATTTCATAGTTATCTCTTAATTATTTTGTACATGACTTTTAAATAACTTGACCCATATGTGACATGTTCACGTGTCATAATTTATATCATAAGGTTTATAAATAATTTCATGTAATACTTTAGATTATGTGTTCATATTGTGTGGTCTCGAGTCATAACACGTTATATAACTCAAATTTTAATTTATAGCGTATTTTATAAGTTCTTAAAATTTCAACAAAAAAAATTGGAAGGTATTTTGGGTCACTTCAGATTATAGTAATTTTGGGGTTTTACACATGCTTAGATAAAGTTACACCATCATTTGATATCTCATTTATCAAAGTCTTGTATCTGGTGTAGGTCTGAGAGAGACTTTCAGAGTCCTTTGCCCTAAAAGTATTGTACTCAAGTTTAAGGTCCATGACCCTATTTTCCTTGGTATCTGAGGGACCCTCAAAGCTATTTACCAAGTCATCCCAAGTTTGCTTGGCTGTAGAACAGTTGATGACTGATTCCATTATATCGTCAGGAAGACATGATATAAGGATGCTTTTCAGGCGATGGTCCTGATTGACCACCCTCCTCTCATCTATGGTCCATTGAGCTTCAGGCTTAATTAGCCCTGCAGCAGTTTTTGGGACAAATGGGCCATCCTTGATACAAGCGATGTAGTAGGGTTCCATCCCAGTTAAATAGCAAATCATACGTTTTTTCCATTTGCCATTTTGTTGTTCCCTTAGCACACCGAGTAATAACAATTAAGTTAAACTAAGTGAGCTTATGACTGAGATCAATGCAAAGAATATTTCTAACAGTTATAATACGTGAATATAAAAACACAATATTTTTCAACGTTTAAATTCTTATTAGAAATAATTCCAAGAATCTATTACCCAAGTGTTTTGCGGACAAGGGTTTATGGTGTCTCCTATCGAAACTCAAGTTTTGCTTGAGTGGTAACAATATACCCACTGAGCTATCTCAGTGAGTTGTATACTCTTTGTAGGAGAGAAGTTACTTTGTAAAAGTTCTAAGCTTTCAATATAAAAAGCACACTTAACTTCTCTCCATCTGATCTATTTATACACAAGTAATCTAAGTATAAGTGATTAAAATATTACAAGTTGTTGAGGGAGCGTGTCTGACAATTACAAACAGTAATTGTCATTTTCAAGAACCAATAGGAATGGGCTAATAAGACTTTGGGAGTTGTTGGCTGACACTCCATGACTTTTAGCCGCAATAGGGAAGGTTGGTATCTGACAAGATAAGAGTGTTTGGTCTGACACTCTTATCTTCTCAGATCTTTCCCTTTTGTTCCCGCCTATTCTTCAGGCATTGGTTCCTCAGTCTTCAATCACTTTAATGTTGTTGAGGAGACTGGGGTTCAGTGAGTTCTTGTCCAACACTCACTGAACCATCATCTTCTTCTTTGGCTTAAGTCCTACTCAGGGAGTACCGCCTTCCTGAGAAGTGAATCCTTCTTCTTGAATTCGCATTAAGCATCCTGAAGATGACTCACTGAGAGACTGTTCTCTCAGTGACTTGAATTGTTCTCAGTTTAAGTTAACACTTGGTTAATTTGTGTTCAAATCTTGTTTTAAGTATTCTTGGGTACTGACGATCCCAACACATTTGTGTCATCATCATTGTCCAACCAAGAGACCACGTTTGTATTGCTAGAAGATTTCTTGCTTGTGGTATTCTTGGTCTTTGGTGGAGACTGAGGTTGATCATCTTGCTGTTGAAAATCCATTTCATCGGTGGTGAAGTGCTCAAAATGATGCTCAGTAGCAGTTGGACCAGATTCTGGAGCTTTTGTTGGTTGAGATGTGGTCGTAGTTGACAGTCCAGTTGGGGTTTTGAATTGAGGACCTGAACTGTCTGAACCCTTGTGTCTCTTTGATTGGGTTTCAGGTTCTTGGTCGTCATTTTCACGAGGACGTTTACCCTTATCAGCTGCAACCTTGCATGATTCCATATTAGCCCGAATGGCATCAATGATAGGTATTTCTGTGTAGGTTAGGGAAGGTTTTGCAATGAGTTTGGTGAGAAGGGCGTCCTGAAGTTCTTCAACGGTGTATTCAAGAAGGCTTCTGTTGGTGTGTTGATGCAGCGATGTCTTGAACCTTTTCTTCGATTTGTGAGTCAATGTGTTCTGTGATATTCTTCTCAAGCTCGTGCATATACTTCTTGACATAGTGCTTTGTGTTGACCTTAGACTCCTTGAGGAGTCTTTTCTTGACATCGTCATCAGCAATTCATCAACATGCTCAGATATCCCTTTGACCATATTCTTCAAGTCTGCTACTTGGTTATTTACCTTGTTGTCTTTCTGAGCTTGAGCCAGTTTGACAGCTTTCTTCAACTTCTTGGCTGTTGGTGAGATGACTTCAACTCTGGTTACTCTTGCGATTCTTCTCACACTTTTGCCCTTGATGATTGCTTTAAGAGTTTCCTCTGTTGTTGCTTTTCTCTTTGTTGTTGGTGATGATGAACGTGAAGAAGATTCAGAATGAATTGATGCTTTAGGTGAGTCTGGAGGGGTAGGATCCTTAGGAGGAGTTGTTGAGTTAGGAGGTGAGAACGGAGGAGTAGATTCCTTTGGTGGTGAATTAGGAGGAAGTGGTGGAGTGTTAGGTAGGGAGGTGGGAGGAGTTGTGGGTTTAGGAGAAGTTTGAGCCTTTGATTGGGACTCCTCATGAGAAGTGAGAGAAAGATGAGGTGGGGAGGAGGTATTGATGTAATTGTCTACTTCCTTTTCCACCTTTCAAACTTCCTCTTCTGTCTCCTTTGCTAGCCTTTCTGCCTCCTCTTTCTTTTACTGTTCTGCCTTGTGCTTAGTTTCCAGTTCTTTGGCAACTTCAATAGATTTATCCCCAAGAATATCCCGTTCATCCTCAGATAACCAATCAATTAGGTCATCAAGTTTTACTCCTTCTTTCTCTTTATCACTTTCCAGCATATCATCAGGAATCTCCTCATTAGTCAAGACCTTCTTCTCTGTTTCATTGTCACTGCCAGGTTGATTAACCGGACATGGTGTTGGGGGATTAGCTGACTCAGCCCTCTTGGGTTGATAAACTGTACCAGGCTGAGCTGTGGTAGTAGTAGCTATAGACCCTCCGAGTTGATTAACCGGATCAATATGGGTCAGAGCTACTTCTTGAATGGTTCCGGATCCTCCAGATCCCTTTGCCATTTCCATCTTTCTCATTACTTCAACCCTTAGATCAGCCCTTCTGGCGTCATCTTCTTTAAGTGACTTCATGCTAGCTTCCATTGCTATTGTTGTAGCAATGTCAACTTCTATGTCAGCTTCTTCCTCATGCATCTGAATAGTTACTTCTTCTTCTGATTCTGACTCATCTGATTCAGTTTCTTCTTCATCAAGAATTCCACCTTCTTCCATTTTTGGATTTGGATCTGTCTTTACTCGTTTTTTTAGGGTTCTGGGGTGTGGTTTTCTTGGTTGCTTTGAAGCACTTGAAGCACTCCCAGCCTTACTGCTTTTAGAACGAGTTTTCGAAGAACCTGTTCCTTCACCATGCTTAGAAAACCCGACCTGACCTTTGTTGTAGGCATCGTCATAGTCTTTGTAGGCTTGGGTCTTCTTGACAGAGTTGGTCAACAATCCTTCTAGTAGTCTCGACCCTTATTTGTGAGAACTGTCCTTAGGAAAATAAACTGAATTGACAGTCTTATCCATTCTCATCACGTGCAGCTCCTTGTCTTCGGGTCGTGGTGAAATGTCAGGGTTCTCATCAATTAGAAGACTGATTAGCATTTTGGTGTATCGAACAAATGGGATTCTTGTTAATGGTTTTTTACTTTGGCCTCGTATTTGAAAGACAAGATCTTCCGAGATGAGTTCAGGATAGTCAAGAATTTTCTGATGAATTATGCCCCAGAAGAGTTGAGCATGTGATAGGCGAGGATGCTCGTGTCCATTGTCTCTTCCTGAGACAGATTTAATCAAGATGTAGTAAATGGTTCTCCATGGTTGTGGAATGGACTTAGCATTGACTCGGGAGATGGTGGTCAGTGGATGGCTGAGTTCTGTGTCATAACCAATATCAATGAGGAATTTGAGGATATCAGTTTTTGAAGGTGCAGGCCAATATTTGTTAGAAGTTTCTGGTGGTTCGGGTAAGGATAAGGCTTTGTGTAGGTGTGTGGGAGTGACTTTGAGTTGCTTCCGGTCCAAGGTGCATGT
Organism: Artemisia tridentata subsp. tridentata; assembly: GCA_021014915.2. Taxonomy (NCBI): domain Eukaryota; kingdom Viridiplantae; phylum Streptophyta; class Magnoliopsida; order Asterales; family Asteraceae; genus Artemisia; species Artemisia tridentata. Next base: position 248,371,884 of record CP139506.1, on the reverse strand, counting down.
GAAGTATCTGTCATCATCATCAAGCTGAATGGTGCTCCACATTTGATGGATGTATAACTCTGTAATATTGTCTGAATTCTCCAATATGCCCTTGCACTTGTGTCTTTTGAGAATTTCAATGACAATCTGGCAGCTTGGTTCAGCACACTTGATATTATCAAAGACAACCCTGGAATTGTTGTTCCCATATTTTGCCTTGAAACCTTGTGGGAACAATTCTTCTTTGGTGAGCATAGGTAGTGGTTGTTGTGATTGTGCAGTCATTTCTGAGATTCCTGAAACATCATTCAGACACCAATTTGCAGGATACATGAAATTTAGCATTAGATAAACTTTAGTTTCACATGTGATCCTTTAAATTGCTTAGCATGACTTTACAAATTGACTTGTAATTAATTGCGAAGACTTTTGCCAATTGCGAAAAAAATTTGCCAATTGCGAAAACTTTTGCCAATTGCGAAAACTTTTGACAATTGCGAAAACTTTTGCCAATTGCGAAAACTTTTTCCCAATTGCGAAAACTTTTGACAATTGCGAAAACTTTTTCCCAATTGCGAAAACTTTTGACAATTGCGAAAACTTTTTACAATTCCGAAAGCAATTTCAATTTCGAAAACTTCTTATACGAGAAATTTCGATAACTTTGAAGACGTACTATTCACCAGATTTTTCGCAAATCATTAACACTTGTAATTATGTTTTCACGCTTTTTCCAATGGAATCCTATGATGTTTCTATGTTAGCTGACCAAGGTATAACAACTTTTAACCATAAAATATTAAGAATCAAACTGAACGTGCTCATGTGTTCTTCATAAACCCTAAGAATCAATTTAATCACATTGGTGTTTCTGGGTTCAATTTAAAGCAACAGATATTCAATTCGAGGCATAACAACAACACTTCAACGCATTAATTACATTAAAACACTCACAATTTATTTTCCCCAATTCGTACGCTTAAACCCTAATTTAAGAATATTAACATTGCAAGTTTCTGGGTTTAATTAAGCATGCATACATTGTTTATCATCATATTCTAAGCATAATCGTACTAACAAACATATCATAAACACTTAGAATTAAGTTTCCCCAATTTTACGCAAACCCTAGATCTAAAACAATTATTTCAGACAGATTCAACCGTTGGATCAAGAAATACTTTAAAACCATTGTTTAAGATCATATTACAAACGTTAAAACACTCACCATTTTGATAGATCTAGACCGGATTATGCAAATTAATTGCTGGCCGTTGATTGAGTGGTTGGGTGAGTTTATTACGGTGGGTGAAACTGTCAGAGTAGTTAGTTGAAATGAATTAACTGCAGTCAACATTTTCTTCTTTTATTTGACTTTGATGATCTTTGCACGCTTCACACTATTAGCCCCTAAACCTTTACTTTTTGCATTCAAGGTCCTAACTAACTAATATTAAGTTTTCTACTTAACATATTAAGCACGCAACTCTTAATCCAAGATTATCACCAAACATTAGAAGCAATATTTTTGAAGAAACGATGCAAGTACAAATTTTGAAAAATTTTAAAATTTTGTATCTCCCTCTCAACACTTGTTCTAAAATAATTGATGACGGAAAAAAAACAAAGTGTTGAATAAGGATTTGTACTTGCATTTTTTATTTTTTTTTATTATTTTATTTTTAGAAGAAAAATGAAAAATCTTTTTGTGTTTTCAATAATTATTTACAAAGATAGTTTTGATGTTTGACTCTTTTTAATTTTGAAGAAGAAAATTGTTTAAGTCATCCGGAGTCAAACACCTCATGCCAATTTGGTGAACCAGTTCCACAAATCTTGCATGGGGCAAGGCTTTGGTGAACAAGTCCGCCAATTGGTGTTCAGTACCCACAAAGTATAATTCAACAGTACCCATTTCCACATGCTCCTTGATGAAATGATAGCGTAGAGCAATATGCTTGGATTTGGAATGTTGGACGGTGTTGCATGAGATAGCGATGACACTCTTGGAATCACAGTACATAGGAATCTTGTTGAAGACGTATCCATAGTCCATCAGCTGAGATCGCATCTAAATGACTTGAGCGCAACATGCTGACATGGTGACGTATTCCGATTCTGTAGACGACAGTGATGTGCAGTCTTGCTTCTTTGATTGCCAAAAGATGAGCTTGTCACCCAAAAACTGTACTCCCCCTGATGTACTTTTGCGTGTGTCTAAGCACCCTGCATGGTCAGCGTTTGAAAATGCAACAAGCTCAAATCCAGAATCCTCTGGATACCAGATCCCCAAATTAATGGTTCGCTTTATGTATCAAAGGATTCTTTTAACGGCTGACAAATGCCGCTCAGTTGGTCTTGACTGATATCGGGAGCAAAGGTACGTGGCAAATACCACATCCGGTCTGCTAGCTGTGAGATATATGATTGACCCAATCATATTATGATATTTGGTAGGATCAATGGGTGTCCCATGTATGTCAGCATCTAGCTTCGGGGATGAAGAAGACATAGGGGTGTTATAGGTGTCACAGTTGGTCATACCATGCTTTTTCAGGATTTCCTGAGCATACTTGGACTGACTAAGGAATATACCACGGGGTGATTGATGAACTTGCAGTCCTAAGAAGAACTTCAGTTCACCCATCATGGACATCTCAAAGTTATTTTTCATTAGTTTTGCGAAAGCATTTGAGTACTTTTTATGTGTTGATCCAAAAATGATATCATCTACATAAATTTGTACGATGAGAATGTCCTCCCCGTGTTTTTGTATAAACTAATTCGGGTCCACAGTTCCTTTAGTAAAATGGTTTGCAAGTAAGAAAGCAGATAACTTGTCATACCAGGCCCTTGGGGCTTGTTTAAGATCGTAAAGGGCTTTCTTTAGCCTATATACGTGATTCGGATGTTCTTGGTCCACGAAGCCGTCTGGTTGGGAAACGTACACTTCTTCCCAGAGTTGGCCGTTGAGAAATGCAGTCTTCACATCCATTTGGTAAACAGTTATGTTCTTGTGAGCCGCGTAAGCCAGAAACATGTGAACAGCCTCAAGCCTTGCAACTGGAGCAAATGATTCTTCGAAGTCGATTCCTTTTTCTTGGCTGAATCCTTTTGCGACCAGGCGGGACTTGTTATGAATGACAGTACCATCTGCATCTAACTTGTTTTTCCAGATCCATTTCAATCCAACGACATAAACCCCATCTCGTCTCTCTACCAGTTCCCATACTTCTAACCTCTTAAATTGTTCCAATTCCTCTTGCATGGATTCAATCCAGTTGTCATAGGTAAGGGCTTCCTTAATGTTTTTGGGTTCGGCTGGACAAACGGTGAGTGCATAAATGCAGGTTTCACCATCTGTATTGAGTCTTTGTCTTGTCATGACTGGGTTTTCTGGATTACCAATGATGTTTACTAAGGGATGGTCCTTTGTGCATTTATGAGTGGATGGATAGTGTTGATAATTATGGTGCAGGTTTGACAGCTCCAAGTTACGTGTCGACGACTCTGCAATATCAGGAATGGTTGGTGGCGGCGCAAATGGATTGAAGAATGCATTGCCGTCATAACCTGCTGGAGTGAGTACTTCAAAAGAATGATGGGGGGGGGGGTCCTTCAGCTGCGGGCTCAGAAGTAGAAGGTGCTTGATCTATCAATGAAGAGGTGTCAGGTTGAGGTGCATCGTCAGCGACAGCGGTGGTTGTAGTCACTGGTGTATCAGGTTGTGGATTATTGACGAGTGGTTGCACATCAGAACTTTTGGATACATCCTGTGCACGACTAACCATGGTGTCATCAAACAATGGAGCAAACAAGTCTTCTAGATCTTTGCGGTTGAGAGAGAAAGTTGCAGCTGAAGGATCAAGAAAGTTGAGATGGTTAGATCCGGGTTCTAAGCTGTTTTGTTCAGAAGCCATTTTTGTGAGCTCATCGAAATTAGCATGAATTGTTGATATGTGTCTAATTACACATATATTTTATACTGTTAAACCCACATAAACGTCCAAAAACACACAAATAGCCAATAAATGTTATAAATATCATCAAAATGTGTTTTTATGTGTTACAAGTGCAAAATGATTAAAAACAGTCAAAAACGAGCTAAGTTTGCATAATTGGCAGTTTTAGTCCCCGAAGTTTCAAAAGTTGTCAAAATAGGTCCCCGGATGTTATAAAATTAAAAATAATCTTTTGTGGTCCTTATACTATTGACACTTGACACTAATGGTCCCTGGAATATAGTTTTGATGTTTGGCAGATTTGGTCCCTGAATTTCAGCATATTACAATTTTGGTCCTTGTGTAATTTCATAAACCAACCGGACCCTATAATTAACTAAGCCCAAAATATAAATAAATCCAAAAAACCAAACTACCCTACCCTTTACCCTTATCCAACAGCCCAACCCCACTTCACCAGGCCCAATCCCACTCAAATAATAAAACCGGCCCACCTCTCCTTGCCTTTGACCTCGTTGACCAAAACCAAAACCAAATACCCGTTTTCCCTTTCCCTACCATTACCACCCCTGCTATCAATACCACCTTCCACCTCACTACTTCCAGCTCATCCCCACTTGACTACCTCTCCACCGCCTCACACTACACTCCAAATCCCCTAATACCCTCTACACGCAACAAATATCTGACAAACTAAGAAAAAGGCGCCAAAAAGCAAGTTTGAATGGTTGGGATTACTTTGACCATATCAAGGGTCAAGATGTGATGGGATTTGATCAGAACCATGTGGGAAGACATAAAAGTCTCTATAAAGATGAGAAGAAGCTGTGAAGAATAATTATTAGTTTAGTTTAGTTGTAGAGTAATCGTAGGTAGCTTAATGTACAATTTCAGTTGTAATTTCACTTTTAAAAGTTTGTATCAGGTTTAATTCATGTAATTTGAACTTTATTTAGTGTTAATTTCAAGTTTCACATCAGTTTTCAGATTATGCCATTTTCTCATTATTCCAAGAATCACAAAATTTTAAATGTTGTTAGTTGTTGTTGTTCTTTGATTCTATAAGCTAACTAAAGCTCTGACAAAGCTTTTGTAAGTTTGTAGATACCTTCTAAGTTAGTTAAGATGGTTTAACTCAAAAATTCAAGAAAATCAAGAAAATAGAATAAAAAAAAAAAATAGAGGTAAGAAGAGGAAGAAGCTGAAGCAGGGTGTTTATTTGGACTGAGATAACTTCATTGGTGTAGTGACAAGCTATTGGGGGTGTTCACAGTTCATGGTTCTTTGTTTCACAGCTCTCATCAATTGTAAGCAATTCATAATTTTTAAGTTTTATTAGTTTTATTGTTTATATAGTGTAACTTTAGTTTAATTAACTTCAATATAGTTCATTTAATCTGTTTTAATCTTTAAAAGCATAGTTTTAGTTTAAATATTTGTGTTTTTAGTACAAAAGTTCCCTTAAAGGGGTGTTTGGTTAAACAGTTTTAAGGGACTTAGAGCTTGTTTTGTTTGTTAATTGTTGTTGAAACAAGTTATCTTAGGTCTAAATAGGATATAGAAACTATAAAACTTAGGTCTTATTAAGCTAAAAGTCAAAATCTCACTCCAAATGCATTACAGCTTAACTGTAAGGGATTTGCGAGCCAAATCCTTTGAATTCAGTTTTAAAGTAGTTATGATTGATTGATTTAGATTTATTTAGGTTTAATATAACATATTCAATCATTAGGAGTCAGTTTAAATTCACCAAAGTCAAAGTTTGCATGTTCTCTTAAAAAGTCAAATTCCAGTTAAGTAATTTTTGAATAAACTTTGTGATTTTTTGGAAAGTTTGAGTAATTTTTACTCACACCTCACAAGCTCTAACAAGCTGATTTCTTTTGCAAACTAAACCCCACCAGCTTGTCTACATAGGATAATTTTAGTTCGATTTTTAGATCTTTCCAAAGCCTCGAAAGTTGCCCTCGAACAGACCCCGTTTTGCCCTGTGCCATGCGACCACACCAGCAGACCAGTTTTTTGGTCTTAGCTTTTTGGGCTTTTGAGCTTTTTCCTTTAGCTTTTATTAAGTCTTATAGCTTATTTACATGTATATCAGTCCATAGTATCTTTTATTTTTAGCTTATGATCTAAATTCTAGTATATAGTTTAATTTGTAAAATTCTTAGTTTTTAAAAACCAAAAACATACCCACTGTTGGAATTTCGATTTTGCACAAGCTTCATTTAAGCTTTATAGCAAAAGCTCCTTTACAAAAGTTGCTTATAATTAGTTGAAAAGTTGTTTTGCAAAAAGAAAATCTCAAAAAAATAAAAGTAGCAAAAAGGGTAAAACAAGGTTTCGAACCCCAGACCTCAAGTACACTAACCCACGACTCCACCCAGTGTGCTAAGTAGTCCTTGTTGTTATATCTTTTCATCCCAAGTTATTTAAATATCAGTTAAACATCTTAATTTAAATACCTTATTTTACTAGTAGCTTATTAGATTATTTGTAGCTTATATAGAAAAAGCAGTCACACAATTTTATTTTTTATACCTTTGTAATCACTTGTAGTGTTTATATAAAAAAGTTTCGTAATTTTTAGAAAAGTTTTACTATTTTTAATCTATTTATTTAGTTTAAGTAGTAATTAAATTATAATAAAAAATATAAAAATAAGAAAAATATAAATCTTTTTTAGATAATTTTCTTTTGTCATTTTTAAGTTATAAAAAATATTAGATCACTTGTAGAGTTAATTTTACATATATCTTAGTTGTAATCGCGTTTTAATTAATTCCCGATTCACGTTTTTAGCGTAAAATATAATCGCTTTAGTGAACCTTTAGATTAAACGATTCAGAAAAATAGTGATAGCTTCTATTTAATAGATTTTATCTTGTTAAAGCAAAATCAAAAATATCTGATTCATCAATCACTCTAATCCAAAGCTTTTCACAGTTTTCAATTTCGCACCTCGTTGGGAAACGATCCGGGTGATCACTTGCCTGGTTTCACACTACACACGAGCATTCGTTCCGAGATTGTTTGTCTTTTATCATTTATTACGGTTGACCATTCACAAGTGGTTGACTTGTGTGATAGAGAAATAGAAGACGACCGTTTCCTGACGGATCAAATTTTGGCGCCGCTGCCGGGGAGGTGTGCTGCGACAGTTGTGTAAGTTTTAGCGATTAGTGATTCGAGATCCTTCTATCAGAAGTTCCTATTTCCCAAAAACAATATAAAATACAAAAATATTTTTCTTTTCTTTTCTATATATATTATTATTATTATTATCATATAAAAAATAAAAACACCAAAAACATTTTCCGTTTTCTTTGATTAATAATAAACAATAAAAATTTACCATCGAGAACCAAGACTGAGTACTACCTAACTGGGGGTACGACCATAATAAGTTCCCAAACCAAAGAATTAAAACTTGCCTTTGTATCACTTGCGAATTCGGCTCACCTTTGATTGATAAACAAACTCTAACGGAGGTTCTAGGATAGTCTGACATTAAATTGTCGGACTGAAAGAAGCGGGTTTTTAAGGAGCATTAAGTTGCCCACCTTTGCTTCTTCGCCACTCTGTGCGTTTATCTTTTAGAGAGCTACCGTACGCTTGTTGATTGTTGGTTAAGTTTACTTGTGTTTTTTCTCGATCTTGTTTTAATTGAAAATTCAAAAACCCAAAAATATTCATCTTTATCCTCTTACCCTTTTTGATTCTTTATCCCTTTACCCTCTATCCATTTGATTCTAAACTTCTTCTATGTCGTCACTGGGCTATCGCTGCTTTCGTTGTAGAGGTCCAGTGGGTGATAATTTTCGTTGTTCCAAGTGTTCGTGTGTGAAGTGTGGAAATGATGCACCTAACGGATCTTGTTATTGGTGTGATTTAGCCCTCGAAAGAGAGCTTAATTCCATCAATGATTCTCAAAGTTCTTCCGACTGCCCTTCACAGCCCAAGATACATGCTATTAATGGCAAACAGTCAAGAATTAATCCAGACCTTTCACAATTTACGGTTAAAAGTTTGTCAAGCAAACGTACAGAACTTAGAACAGTGACTAAAAAGAACGACTTGCCCAATCTTCACGTTATTCAAAAACAAAAACCAGAGACCATAACGGAAGTGGTGGAAATTCCTAGCTCTCAGAGCACACCACTTGTCCCACCTCCGGATTTTATTCCTTGTGTCGGTTGTGGTGAGCCGCTTTTCGGTTTGCCATGTCGTTGGTGTACATGTGAACAATGTGGTAATGATATTCGAGACGGAAGTTGTTTGTTTTGCGGTTCAAGGGATTCAATTACTTATAATCCAAATTCTTTCAATGAACCGCCAAATTTCTCCGACTACTCTCCACAACCCCAAATGTCTTCATTTTACAACTACGGTTGTGAACAGTGTGGGGGACCTCCTAATGGTGGAAATTGCCATGGTTGTAGCATTGTGAATCCGGGAAACGGGTTTGTCTATGACCAATATCCTTATGATTCGCCGAATCAGTCACAGCAAATGTATTGTTGTGAGTACTGTGGTGGTCCACATTATGAATCCGATTGTCAAACGAGGACCCCGCTTGTCTATGAGCATGGCCCTTGTGACAATTTTGATCATTCTTATCAGGACCAACTTCCACAGTATCAAATGATTCAACCTCAGTCATCACCTCTTGAAGAATCTTTCGAAGATGTATTACAAAAACTTAAAAATTTTGTGGATACACTTAATGATTCGGCTGTTAATAATGCCCAAGAAAATTCACATGAGAAATCCATGGCAGAATTGTTAGCTGAAGAGCGGGTTGCTAAAATAAATTCCCAAGATGCATTTGAAAAATCTATTAAGGAATCAATTGCAAAAGAAAAAGCAGCCAGATCTAGCTCTCAATTTCGTTTCATTCCTGATGACAGTGATGATGAAGATATCTTTGATGATAATTCATCAAGTTCATCAGTTGAAACTCAGTCTGTTGTTATCACACCCGAGGTTCCCACTAACTCTCTAAGCATGGGAGACGAGTCTCTTGACACTGTTCCTGCAAAGGAATCGGACGAATTCATAAAGTCTAGTGTTGAGAACCTTGTCTCAATCCCAAGTGAGTCACAGGGAACTTTTGATCAAATGTGTGATATCCCTCCTCCTTTTGATTTTTCAAAAGATCATATTGAGATGTTCTCCGATTCCACTAATGATGATACTTTATCATGTGGAGACATTATTTATATGGAGGAATTTCCTTCTGAGCCAGTCAGCTTAGAAGAAGAGAATGATGAAACACTTGACACTGAAATCAAAGATGAAGCTCTTCGAGCAACATTATTGAATGTCAATCTTCTCATTTCTAAAATCGAGGCTTTCAAAGAAAAACCCATTTCATCTCCTATCCTCATAAAGGATAGTGACATATTTTCCGATGATTCTATTCCGGAAATGGAAGCTTTCTGTTTTGATCAGATGGGAGAGAAAATTAGTGGCAACACCACTTCTTATTCTCATAATTCTCTCCCCGATTATGAATCATTTACCTTTGAGGAGTTCACTGATGAACTCACTCACATCAAATCCGAATATGATTCATTCATCTTTGATGAGTTCTTTTGTGAACTCACTCATATCATATCTCCGCCGGAGTATGATAACTTTTACTTTGATCTTGACAAAGAAAAACTTTGTGTTCCGGAGGGAGATGTTCTCAACACTGAGAATTTGATTGTTATCAAAATCCCATCCCTCCCACCCAGAATATGTCTTGATCATCTGAGCTTAAATGATGAGATTCATGATACTGAAAGCATGAATTCTCCTTCTGATGATGATGAGTTAGTCATGATTTTTATCATGACTTTCTTTCTTTTCTTTACCTACAGGGTGACTTATCCTGTTCTTCACTCCTTAGGGAATGAAGACACTATCTTTGATCCCGGCATTTTCATTTATCATTTGTGAGCCGGATCTCTGTGTATATCTCATCGGAGTGGAACTTTCCAGTACTTCAGTGTTTATCCAAACATCTTGAATGAAAGTCCGATGGAGAATTTTTATTCCACTTGCTTCCCCATGAACCAATGAATTCGGGGTCGAGTCAAGCTAGCGACTCGGTTAATAAAAACAGTAGCAAAAACATGGGTTTTCACCCGTGTGTACCACCCTAGTGTGGGGGAGATACCCCACATGTTGTAAATATGTATATTCAAAAAAAAAAAAAAAAAAAAAAAAAAAAAAAAAAAAAAAGAAGTTTGTATATAAAAATAATGGCTATTAATATTTTCCTTTCACATTCTAAGTGTTGGTTTAACAACCGGTTCTTTGAATATTGAGGGCAATATTCAGTTCTAAGTATGGGGGGGAATTCTCGCGAATTTGATCAAATGTACCATCTAGTACCCCCATTTTAGCCAAAATTTTAAAAATTTTTTCTCACTTAGAACGCAATAAATGGTTATCAGTCCGCCATGTCTAACCCACATAAGGATTGGCTAATCCAGGAGCAAACGGCTCTTGGTAAAGATATATCAAATCCGTTTATGGCTTGCAATTTGCCCAAAATTGTATGGTATTCGACTCACCATATCCTTATAAGTGAAGAGTTGGCTAGCCCGCAAGGTTATGGCTTGTGGTAAAGGCAAGTGGAAAAACCATAATTGGTAATCAGCTCACCAAAGATAATATTAATAATTTATCTAAGAGTTGGCTAGTCCAGAAGCAAACGGCTTCTGGTAAAGACAAATCAAAACCGTTGACAGCTTATGGTTTGCTCAAAATCATTTGGTTATCATTGTATCAAAGTTCTTACTTGAACTGAAACAATTGGCTACTCCAGAGGTAATGGCTTTTGGTAAAGAGTCTTTCAAATCCATTAAATCTTCATAAAATATTGCTAGGGACTAGCAATAGTTTAGTGTGGGGGATTTGATATGTGTCTAATTACACATATATTTTATACTGTTAAACCCACATAAACGTCCAAAAACACACAAATAGCCAATAAATGTTATAAATATCATCAAAATGTGTTTTTATGTGTTACAAGTGCAAAATGATTAAAAACAGTCAAAAACGAGCTAAGTTTGCATAATTGGCAGTTTTAGTCCCCGAAGTTTCAAAAGTTGTCAAAATAGGTCCCCGGATGTTATAAAATTAAAAATAATCTTTTGTGGTCCTTATACTATTGACACTTGACACTAATGGTCCCTGGAATATAGTTTTGATGTTTGGCAGATTTGGTCCCTGAATTTCAGCATATTACAATTTTGGTCCTTGTGTAATTTCATAAACCAACCGGACCCTATAATTAACTAAGCCCAAAATATAAATAAATCCAAAAAACCAAACTACCCTACCCTTTACCCTTATCCAACAGCCCAACCCCACTTCACCAGGCCCAATCCCACTCAAATAATAAAACCGGCCCACCTCTCCTTGCCTTTGACCTCGTTGACCAAAACCAAAACCAAATACCCGTTTTCCCTTTCCCTACCATTACCACCCCTGCTATCAATACCACCTTCCACCTCACTACTTCCAGCTCATCCCCACTTGACTACCTCTCCACCGCCTCACACTACACTCCAAATCCCCTAATACCCTCTACACGCAACAAATATCTGACAAACTAAGAAAAAGGCGCCAAAAAGCAAGTTTGAATGGTTGGGATTACTTTGACCATATCAAGGGTCAAGATGTGATGGGATTTGATCAGAACCATGTGGGAAGACATAAAAGTCTCTATAAAGATGAGAAGAAGCTGTGAAGAATAATTATTAGTTTAGTTTAGTTGTAGAGTAATCGTAGGTAGCTTAATGTACAATTTCAGTTGTAATTTCACTTTTAAAAGTTTGTATCAGGTTTAATTCATGTAATTTGAACTTTATTTAGTGTTAATTTCAAGTTTCACATCAGTTTTCAGATTATGCCATTTTCTCATTATTCCAAGAATCACAAAATTTTAAATGTTGTTAGTTGTTGTTGTTCTTTGATTCTATAAGCTAACTAAAGCTCTGACAAAGCTTTTGTAAGTTTGTAGATACCTTCTAAGTTAGTTAAGATGGTTTAACTCAAAAATTCAAGAAAATCAAGAAAATAGAATAAAAATAAAAAAATAGAGGTAAGAAGAGGAAGAAGCTGAAGCAGGGTGTTTATTTGGACTGAGATAACTTCATTGGTGTAGTGACAAGCTATTGGGGGTGTTCACAGTTCATGGTTCTTTGTTTCACAGCTCTCATCAATTGTAAGCAATTCATAATTTTTAAGTTTTATTAGTTTTATTGTTTATATAGTGTAACTTTAGTTTAATTAACTTCAATATAGTTCATTTAATCTGTTTTAATCTTTAAAAGCATAGTTTTAGTTTAAATATTTGTGTTTTTAGTACAAAAGTTCCCTTAAAGGGGTGTTTGGTTAAACAGTTTTAAGGGACTTAGAGCTTGTTTTGTTTGTTAATTGTTGTTGAAACAAGTTATCTTAGGTCTAAATAGGATATAGAAACTATAAAACTTAGGTCTTATTAAGCTAAAAGTCAAAATCTCACTCCAAATGCATTACAGCTTAACTGTAAGGGATTTGCGAGCCAAATCCTTTGAATTCAGTTTTAAAGTAGTTATGATTGATTGATTTAGATTTATTTAGGTTTAATATAACATATTCAATCATTAGGAGTCAGTTTAAATTCACCAAAGTCAAAGTTTGCATGTTCTCTTAAAAAGTCAAATTCCAGTTAAGTAATTTTTGAATAAACTTTGTGATTTTTTGGAAAGTTTGAGTAATTTTTACTCACACCTCACAAGCTCTAACAAGCTGATTTCTTTTGCAAACTAAACCCCACCAGCTTGTCTACATAGGATAATTTTAGTTCGATTTTTAGATCTTTCCAAAGCCTCGAAAGTTGCCCTCGAACAGACCCCGTTTTGCCCTGTGCCATGCGACCACACCAGCAGACCAGTTTTTTGGTCTTAGCTTTTTGGGCTTTTGAGCTTTTTCCTTTAGCTTTTATTAAGTCTTATAGCTTATTTACATGTATATCAGTCCATAGTATCTTTTATTTTTAGCTTATGATCTAAATTCTAGTATATAGTTTAATTTGTAAAATTCTTAGTTTTTAAAAACCAAAAACATACCCACTGTTGGAATTTCGATTTTGCACAAGCTTCATTTAAGCTTTATAGCAAAAGCTCCTTTACAAAAGTTGCTTATAATTAGTTGAAAAGTTGTTTTGCAAAAAGAAAATCTCAAAAAAATAAAAGTAGCAAAAAGGGTAAAACAAGGTTTCGAACCCCAGACCTCAAGTACACTAACCCACGACTCCACCCAGTGTGCTAAGTAGTCCTTGTTGTTATATCTTTTCATCCCAAGTTATTTAAATATCAGTTAAACATCTTAATTTAAATACCTTATTTTACTAGTAGCTTATTAGATTATTTGTAGCTTATATAGAAAAAGCAGTCACACAATTTTATTTTTTATACCTTTGTAATCACTTGTAGTGTTTATATAAAAAAGTTTCGTAATTTTTAGAAAAGTTTTACTATTTTTAATCTATTTATTTAGTTTAAGTAGTAATTAAATTATAATAAAAAATATAAAAATAAGAAAAATATAAATCTTTTTTAGATAATTTTCTTTTGTCATTTTTAAGTTATAAAAAATATTAGATCACTTGTAGAGTTAATTTTACATATATCTTAGTTGTAATCGCGTTTTAATTAATTCCCGATTCACGTTTTTAGCGTAAAATATAATCGCTTTAGTGAACCTTTAGATTAAACGATTCAGAAAAATAGTGATAGCTTCTATTTAATAGATTTTATCTTGTTAAAGCAAAATCAAAAATATCTGATTCATCAATCACTCTAATCCAAAGCTTTTCACAGTTTTCAATTTCGCACCTCGTTGGGAAACGATCCGGGTGATCACTTGCCTGGTTTCACACTACACACGAGCATTCGTTCCGAGATTGTTTGTCTTTTATCATTTATTACGGTTGACCATTCACAAGTGGTTGACTTGTGTGATAGAGAAATAGAAGACGACCGTTTCCTGACGGATCAATTGTATCCTGAATCTCTCTAGTACGACGATTCCAAATTCTGAATCCTTTCGAATTTTCACAATACCCAACAAAAATTCCGATGTCTGCTTTGGCCTTCAATTTTTCGAGGTCATCACGATCATTCTTTGGATAGCAGAGAGCTCCAAAGACATGAAAGTAATTGATGTTTGGTTTTCGGCGGTGAACAATTTCATATGGTGTCTTGGTGTGCCTTTTAGTGATCATGTATCTATTTTGGGTGTAACAGGGTGTTGAAACGGCTTCGGCCCATAGGTAATCTGGTAACTGAGCATTGATTAACATTATTCTAGCTACTTCCACTAAAGTTCGGTTGCGCCTTTTGACCACACCGTTCTGTTCGGGGCTGCGAGCGATGGACGATTGATGTTCAATACCCACTTTCTCATAATACTCCCGAAGAGTCTGATTCTTGAATTCAGTGCCATTGTCTGTACGAATTTTTCTGACGGTGTTGCGTAACTGAACTTGAATCTTTGTGAGAAAGGTGATGATCATGGACGGTGCTTGATCTTTACTGCGAAGAAAATAAGTCCAAGTCCATCTGGAGTAATCATCGAATATTACCAGAATATACCGCTTCCCATTAATAGTTTGAACACGCATAGGGCCACATAGATCCATATGTAAAAATTCAAGTACATGATCAGTACTGTGCTCTAGTTTAGGAGGAAAATGAGCACGAGTACTTTTTCCTTGCTCACAAGCGGGACATAGATGATCTTTGGCGTATCTGAATTTTGGAAGGCCGTCTACCAACTTTTTGCGAGCAAGCTCGGTCATGGTTTTGAAGTTCAGGTGAGACATCCGTTTGTGCCATAGCCAAGCTTTTGTGGGATGTGCCTTGGATAGTAGACATATTGGAGAGGAAGTTGCCATGCCTTCGAAGGAAATAGTATACAGACTGGTGCCACATTTCCCTTTCATGAGGTCATTCCCTTCAAGATCTCGAATGAAACAAGTTTTCTCCCTAAATGCCACTTCTAGATCACCATCACAAAATTGTCCGACTGAGAACAAATTATGACCAAGGCCTTCAACGTAATAAACCCTGCTAATTTCGATGTTCCCATTTACGTAATCTCCATAACCCATAATAGCAGCGAAGTGATCATTCCCGAATCTGACCGTTCCAATGAACTTTGCAACAAATTTTACAAGAAGCTTGAGATTGCCGGTCATATGTCAGGAACAACCGCTATCAACAATCCATAGAACAATTTGGATCACCTGCATCACCAGAAGTTGACACAGAGGCAAGTTTGGTAACGGTGGAATCCGTTTGGTTAGTAACACATGTTTTAAGCATTTTAGGTACCCATTTAAAGCTAGGTGTGTTTTGTAACCAACGCTGCCACGTCCAACTAGTCTCAGCCATTCTCCTAATAAATGCACTTGGTGAGTTGTTTGTCCTAGATGCAGCTATGGGTTTTTCAACAGATTCTTCAGAAACTACTAGTGGTGGTTTTCCTAATATGGACTTGGCAGCAGTAGTGAACCTCGAGGAAATGCCACTAGATCATTTCTTTTTACGATTCAACAAAGTTTTTGCAACACACTTTGTATGATTACCAGATAATAAACTAGCATGACAGAACACACATGAAGCATCAACAAGTACATCATTCATAACATTTAAAGTTCCAGCATTCAATACATCATTCTTAGAATTATACTTAGATAAGCTAGATTCTATGTTTGACATATCATGCTTCTTATTCAAACTTCTTGCATTAACTTCTACTTCAGCATTCTTAGATAATCCACCCTTAGGTTGCCAGACTCTATGCTTCTTTTGTCTCTTTGGTCTGCTATCCTTAGAGGTCTTGCCTAATCCTGTGGAAGTTGAAGTATTCGCATTAGTGGTTTGGGATAATACTTGCTTAGGTGCTCTATCATTCTTGTTCATTCCTGATGCAATCACATCTGTTTGTGGCATTTTTCCTTTTTCTAAAACTCTGAGTTTCTCTTTCAAATCAACAATGATGTGTTTTAGTTCTTGATTTTTTGAATCCAAGATTCTGTTTAACCGAATAGTTTCATTTCTATTTTCACAAACGTCACCAATATCTTTTTCATACTAAAAAATTTGATGTTTTAAAACATCAATTTCTTTTGCAAGATCTTGATGTTCTGAACCATGAATATTTTGAGATGACAAAGATTCTTTTAAACGTTGGTATTTTAAATCAAAATTAGAACTCTGAGTTTGAACCCAATTCAACCTTTGGTTAAGTTTGAAAATTTCGTTTGCACACTTGGTTTCCACATCACCATTGATTTGTCTGAGTTTCTCATTTTCTTTTCTCAGATTTTCATTCTCAATTCTCATTGTCTCAAGTTTATCACAGTGATCATCAACAAGCAATTCAAGACATGACAAATAAATTGAATTCATTATCACAGATATCACATAATAACTGAGAACATTCATCAAGAGTCGATCAACATCTTTTTCTAAAGCTTTCTTTTGACCTTTTTGTTTTGCAATTTTGACATCTTTTGCATTGAAAATACATCATTGATACAACTTCTGACTGGAGATCCTGTTCCCATTGAGTTGCACAAAGTCGCAGGTGATTAACAAGTGGCAAGAATTGTTTTTGAAAAACTTCTCGCTTTTCTTTCTCAAAAGGAGAGAGAAAATTGGAGACTTTGATTTCAGAATTTCTTTCAATAGCGTTTTCCAAAAGTTGAATGTCTTCCATAAATGTTTTGAAATATTTGAGAACGCGACATTCTTTTGGCATTTTTTCTTTTTCACCTTGACTTGGTAATGGACCATTGATTTGGGCAACAATGGTAACTGGAGCAACTTCAGATGAAGTATTTATTTCATTTAAAGAGCACGGTTGTAAAGATTTCTCTTTTTGAGGTACAAAAGATTCTTTAATATGAGGTGCTTTCGAATAATCATATGGTTTGTTATATTTGACATGACTCATCTTTGATCGACACTCGATATAATGTTCTTCTTCCTCTTCAGTACTATAAACAACCACACGTTGAAACGTATCATCAAACAACAATTCGGCACTGTACAACTTAGGGTTTGACTCGAGTGCTTTGTTTAAAAAATGAGGTTGATCACATCCGATTGCAAATCCATATCCGCGAGGATTTGGTTTGACAGTTAGATTTCGAAGAGCTGTTACAGAATTACCCGCTTTATAAACCACGTTTTGAAAATCCTTAAGTTTGCCTTTCAATGTCACAATTTCTTCAAGATATGAATCGACACGTTTCCTTGAAGCTTCTTTGTGTTCAGAAAAATTTGTTTAACAAGTTGACAATTCTGTTTTGGTTTTAGAAATTTCCGATTGGAGAATGTCAACCTGTTTTTGAAAATCAAATATTTCTTGGTCCTTTTGTGAAATTGTTTCATTCTTTGAAATGGTCAGTTCACGAATTTAATGTTCCAAATTTTGTATTTTGACGTATGACTCTTGGAATGCAGTCTCAAAACTTTTCTCACGTTTTTCTTGATTTTCTTAATGTGAAAGTTGTTGCTTGTAGCACTCAAGGTCCTTTGTTAACAGTGCAACTTTGGCATTTAAGTTTTTGTTAATGTCATTACATTTTGTCCATCTGGGATTTATGTGCATTCAATTGTGATTGGGTGGCAAGCAATAAGGTCATGAGTTCTGAATCCGAATCTTGCATAGGATCATTTTGCTCAAGATGTTCAGAATTTTCATCGTCAAAAGAATCATCAAAAGAAACTACTGGGTTAATTTGATCATCATCAAAGGTAACCACTGTGTTTATTTGATCATTGTCTGAAGATGAGAATGATGATTCATGTTGAGCAAAATTATCTTGTGCAGACGTAGATACAGACGTAGATCTGCTTCAGATACCTGAGATAAGCCATCGGAGTCATATACCGGGCCTGTCTCGGTCATGTTCATCTCCTGCATGTTGGCCATTAACATGACTGCAGCATTAGCCTCCAGATCCTCCATTTCATCATCGGAGTAGACATTTGCCATAAAACTCTGCTCTTTATCTGTCAACATTCCACTGGCCTTTTCATCCTTCAGTGCCATGAGAAGAGCTTCTTTATGGTATGCACTACCCATAGTCCTTGGTTTGGGGCATGCGTTTGCCATGTGACCATTACCCCCACAATTGTAGCAAGTGATGGAAGTATTAGCAATCCCTTTCCCTTTGTCAGCAAACTGATTCCTTCTCTGAGAATTTCCCATACTGTTTCTACCACTTCCTGAGCTGAATCGTTGACCACCTGAATTCCCCATGTTTCCTGACCCAAACCTTCCTGAATACCTATTCTGAATCTCTACTCTTCCATCATTGATGACTGCTTGGTTTCTGGTATTCGATGAAGATCTCAAACGATTGTTCGATTTGTTAGAAAATTTGCTGAATGCACGGGCGATCAGTGCAAATCCTTCATTCAGAGATTGAAAGGCATCATCTTCATCTGTGTCAACATTTGAGTACATGTTGTAATCAGTGTTGTCATATTGGATGAGTTGATTTTCAGGGTATTGAGATGGTGCTTCATAAGGGACAATTTGGTTTGACGGTTGAGGTGCAAGGCCCGATGGAGATGATGGTGATAGAACAAACTCCTGGTGTGGTGCAAAATGTGATTGAGCCATGAGAGCAAGTGAGGTTGGAGTAGGTGCTGGTGAGAATCCTCCACGTGCAACTCGATCCTTATCAACCTCAGATTGGTGTTGTTTTAGGTAATCATATAACAATCCATAAGACACGTCATTGATCTTTTTAGCTTGTCGAACGAATGTGACGTACTTCTGCCAATCTAGGCCGAGGCATCCCAAAAACTTGGAGTTGATAGCAATCTTTGGTAGGATGATATTGTGGCGATCCAGATCATTAATGATGTTGGTGAAACGGTGATAGTATGATTCCAAGGATTCCTCAGGTTCGATCATGAAGTGTGTGTATTCCATGTACAACTTTGATTCCAAATCTTCTTGATTCAGTTCAGTACCTTCCATAAGCAGATGTATGTGCTCCCACATGTCCTTGGCTGTCTTCTGGGCATCAATACTCCTGAAGATAGGGTTGGGAACCCCTTGGAGTATATAAGACATGGCTAGCTCATTGGCCTCTTGTTATAGGACTTGTTCTGCAGTTAGTTGAGCTAGAGGAGTGGGTGTTGTTGTTGCTTCTCTGGGAGGAACTTGAGTTGAATCACTGGGAATGGTTGTTGTAGGTGCTGGATATGGTCCATCAATGATTACTTTCTTCATATATTTCCCGTGAGGTTTCCTTAGTTCAATGAAAGGTAGAAAATGACTGGACCACTGCACGTAGTTTCTAGGTGTGAGCATGGGTGGTGTGTCTTGAGAACCTGCTTCATGCCTTGATTGCTAACTACTTATGGCTTCACACATTTTGGTAAACCAGTGTGGTTCTCTGGAAGATGGTTGGTAGTTATGCATTGGTTGTGGAAGAAGTTGTTGCTGCTGAGGGAATTGATGTTGATGCATGAACATTTGATGTTGTTGATACTGTGGTTGGTATGATGGTTGATACTGTTGCTGAGGATATTGCTGCTGAAATGGTTGTTGACGGTACTGTGGCTGTTGTTGATTGTAGAAGTTGTAATTGTATGGTGGTTGAGACATCTTTGTGTTTTTGTTGATCGTTTAGATAATTAAGATGTGTGTTATGATTTGTAATGTTTAGTTATGGTTAAGTGATGTTTTTGTCCAATTTCGAAAGTTACTGTTCACACCAATTGCGAAAAAACACTGTTCACGCTGCCAATTGCGAAAGATCTTTCAAATGCGAAATGTCTGTCAATTGCGAAAAGTCTGTCAATTGCGAAAGTTCATAGAATTGCGAAAAAATCCCAAGAATTGCGAAAACTCCAACAATAGCGAAAAGAAATATATAATTGCGAAAAATTTTCTAATCGCGAAAGATCAAACAATTGAAAAAAATTATCTCAATTGCGATATGAAAGGCAATTGCGATAAGTTAATCAAAATTGCGAAAGATCTAGCAATTTTGAAAGATTTTCAAAATTATAATTTCGATCACTTTCTCAAATCTTATACAAGAAATGAGATTTAAAGCCAAGTCGAAGTATTTTCACAAGCTTATACAAGCAAGAAAAATACTGAGTTCCAATTGCGAAAAAATCCGAAGGCTGCTGAAGATTGCGAAAAACCCTTGAGAATTGCGAAAAACCCTCTTTGTCCACAATTGCGAAAAACCCTCTTTCATCTAAATTTCACCATAATTGCGAAAAACCCTCTTTTCACCAACTTTTTCAGATCTGACGATTATGCTTTGAAAATGAAGATCTATTCGATTGTTTTTGGTTTTTAACGTCTAATTTTACGTAGATTATAAGGAAATTTGCAACTTTAAACGTGAAAACCAAAAGGTGGTGAAATTTCTACAACTAGCAACGAACAAAAAACTAGCGTTTTACGATTCAAATTTGAACAAAAACTCATGTAATTAACGTTAGATCTATTCTCAATTCACTATTTTATCTTTTCACTTAAGAAGATTAACGATAAGCGATTGAAATAAGATTTTAGATCGTATTTTCCACAAAACCACGTTAAACACTTAAACCAAACGAAAAAACTTATGAAATAACGATGAGATCTACTAGATAACACACACTTAACTATCCTTAGGCGAATGATACCACTTGTCGGTCCCTAATATCAATGTAACACTAGATCTAGTCTCCTAATTACCACGTTAAACAATCACAACTAAACTACTATTAAAGTAATTACGTTAATAATAATAAACAAGTAACAACGAGAGAAAGAGAAGAAGAGAATTAAGAGAAGAAGGAAGATTATTATTACACTTAACAATTCAGCAGAGCTTACGCATGAGTAACAAATAACCAACAAGTAAAATGATGCCCCATGCCTTGTATTTATAGGCGTGGAGGCATGGGATATGCTTAAGCATATTCTCTTCTGGAATGATCCTAATTAGATGCTAATTAGATTCCCTAAGGCACATGGGCTACTAATGTGCCTTGGACTTTTACTAAACATATAGCCCATTACAATTTAAGCAACCAAATTAATAAAACATGACTAAGACTTGAAATTAAATAAAACGTGTTCCCAACACTTATCTTATTATGTTAGTACTTGACTTGTATGTGAACTAACTCAGATTTGCAGGTCGATAACACTTACTGTTATCAATTTTCCGAGATTAAGCCCCTGTTTGGCTTAACTCCCTATATGGTAAGAAATTATGATTGGATTAAACTATGTGCAAACGTGTGTTAGTATTCATGTTTTTAGCTTTATTCCACTGCATATTAGCTATTACATACGTTATAGGAGAATTTTCGAGTTTTGGTCGAAAAATGCGAAATTTAACATGCTTTCTGTTTGTTTTAGCACATTCGGACGACGGATCTGGCGGATCCCAGTTTTTGGATCCGCCTAGTGTATCTCTTGGCTCCGCCAGTCCAGAACCCACGGATTCCACGGTTCCCAAACTTTGGCTCCGCCTTTGTTGTCGATTGGATCCGCGGGTACCAACAGTAACTTTTTTCAAAAATTCTCGACTCATCCCGACACTTAAATTTTGGTTTGTAGCTTTTTTAGATTATATTCATTGATCATTAAACTCTCTAGAATGATTTAGGAACTCTTAGAACCCTAAGAAGTCAATTTCCCACCAAAATTTGAATTTTCAAATTTTACATGTGTGTTACCTTTCTAATACAAGCGAGGAACCCTTTTGAGGGATCCGTCAAATCCGTGGAAATATCAAATCAACAGATTTTCCACTATCTCCTTGCATTTACTTCAAATCCCCCTCATATCACTCAACTTCATTTTAATGGATTGGCCTTAGGATGTGACAAGCTTAATTTTCTGTTCCAAATCATTAGGAACCAACATTCTCCAGTGGATTTACATCCAATCCAAACACACAGACCAACAAACCTTCTGTCTATAAATTAGTACCTTAGGATCATCACAAAACTCACTCACTCACCATTTTCTCTACTTTCTCTCCTGTACATCTTAGCTACATTATCAACCATGACAAAATCAAGTACCTCATCCACTAGCAAACCCCCAAAATGAACTGCTCGTATTAGTGTTAAGCCATGTTGCTTTATAAACATAGCAAACTCATCATCAGAGGAATCATCTCCTCTAAATATCTCATCACCTATTGCAAGTGAGAATTTCCTCACACTCTCCACTCCAACACCACCAAATGTAGTCATTCATACTCCACCACCAACAATTACTCCAATAGCTACCACTCCACCACCCGCTCCATCACAACCTGTTAGATCACCATCACCCCCAAAATCACCCAAACTCCAACCAATGGAGCTATTTAGGACTCCACCTTCATCACCACACCCATACCTTGATGACTTGGAAGACCTTCCACCAAGATTAACCAATCCTCCACCCATGACCTTTGAAGGTCAAGAACCCATGTTTTTCATCCGCTTTATCATGATATCCACGGTCCTCTCTCACCCACATCCACACTAATTGCCATTGATGAGGCAATGTGGATAAATGAGCCACAAACCCAAGAAGAGATCAACGAGGAACTCACCCGTCTCCATGCTCTCTCTAATATGGTTGGATCTAGCCTTGATGAAGCAATGGATCTACAAACCATCTTGATGAACTCCATCCCTACTCCACCATCATCCAACCAACAACAACAACAACAACAACCATCCAACAACCAACCACCACCACCACCACCACCACCAAACCATGAGACTACTCTTCCTCCCGGTTTTTTAAGTCATGATTGCTCGCATTGCGAGAGAACCGCTCATTTGGCCCAAAGGACCAACATTGTAGTCCATGAGCTCCAAAATGAAATGAGGTTCATATTGAACCACATTCTCGAGCGTCTCAATGCAATCTCTCATCCTCCTTAATAGGAGCTTTTTAGTTTCCTCTTATAGGAACCTTTTAGGATGTTGTTTTAGAAGTTGTCTTTTTAGGATTTATTTTCCTTGTTTGAATGTAACATCATTTTTTCCAAGTAATGAATGTTATGTTTTTATACTTGTGGGTGATCAACATTAAGCATATTATCTCATTTAGACTACTAACATCATAGTATGGTTGTTTTTACTTCACATATTGCTTTGATCAAATGTACCTTAGGTACTAAATTTTGATCAGACACTTCATTTCGACTTTTTAAAGTCAAATGGGTTGACCTTTCTTGTTTGGTTGACTATTACATATGCATTTTTTTCCTTTTTGTTGAAGTATTACTAACCTTTATCTTGTAGCTTTTCTCAACCTTGAATCATATATGTTGGTACCCTAGCAACGGGGAGTATAGATCGAGGGGGAGTATATCATACACTAACTCATCATTTTATAGCATTTATCATACTCTTGACATGTATACGTTGGAACTCTAGCAATGGGGAGTATACATCAAGGAGGAGCATAGCATATTCTACCCATTTATTTTGTAGGATCATACATCATATCCTTGTTACTCCATTTAGGGGGGGGTATAAATCAAGGGGGAGCTTTAAAGTTCTCAAAATCGCATTCCGCTACGCATATCTTCTTTTTGTTTCGACAAAAAGGGGGAGAAAGGATTAAGTTCATCACTGTGAAACATCACAGTACATACTTTAGGCTTAAAATAGATTTTAAAACTTGCATAAACTAACTTAATCTATATTTTTAAAAGACTCTTCCTTTATTTAAGCTCTTTACTTAAAAATAACTTTATGTTTTGTCATCAACAAAAAGGGGGAGATTGTTAATACAGGGGGGACTTTCATTTCAGAACCATCTTATCTGCGAGAACTGACAGAACCACCAAAAACATACATGCACGCCTTTTAAAATAAAATAAAAATACGCGCAAATCATCAATAATCGTAAGTATCCACCTATGTTCTTCAATATCATCATGAACTCATTCTCTTTTTTCACAAAAACCTTACACACGGCCGCAATATTATCGTTGCACGCCTTATAAAAACATACATGCACACCTTCAAAGAAAAATTTTGTATTTTCAATTTCTTATCAAATTCTTTAGAACAACCATGTTTTTTTTAAACATATATGTTGTTTTTAGAACATATGTGAAAAAATACAATTATTGAAGGCGTGCATGTATGTTTTTGGTGGTTCTGTCAGTTCTCGCAGATAAGATGGTTCTGAAATGAAAGTCCCACGTTAATACAAATATCATCCTAAAAACGTTATTTATATTTTACAATCTTTGCTTAGTTTTGTTAATGACAAATTACAAAGTTTATCTTTAAGCAAAGCATAAATAAGATTAAGTCTTTTACATTTATAGTGATAAGTCCTTTTATAACTCATTTACACATTAACAAGATCACTAGACATCATATACACATTTACATATTTATTTCTTAAATTAGAAACTTTATTAGTTAAATATTAGGATGACATCATGGCATGCATCATGAACATATCTTGGAAAGATTTTGTGATATTTTGTTTAGATCTTCAAGCAAAAGAGTTGACATTTGAAGATATGGAAATATATGGCAAGATTTGGAAAGATTTGAAGATCTCTTAGCTGGCCTGACACAACGGATCCAAATGGATACAAAGACGGATCCAGGTTTTGGGATCCGCCGGATCCGTCGCCTGTTGCTCAGCCTTGCCTATAAATAGCAAGCTGATCATTTGGCCATTATCATCACTCATATAGTTTAAATACATACTCATTCATTTACTAACCCATATCATTCATTCATCTCATTTGATCTTTCCTTTTGTAGCAAAGGGATCAAACATACAAGAATCAATGTTCTGTCGTTATCCGTCTAGCTTAGCCACTGTGTGATCTTGTACTAGTTTACATATCATTGTTTGTATCATTTATATCATTAGATTGAGGTTAGTGTTTTAGTCCTTAAAACACAAAGAGTGTTGGGAGTGGTTGTACCCTTGTAAAAGAACCAAACGGGAGTGGTTGTTCCCTTGTGAAAGAACCAAACGGGAGTGGTTGTACCTTTGTAAAGAACTCGGTGTTTAGCTTAGTACTGGAAAAAGAAGTAAGCGACGTGTAAAGGTTTTCTCCACCTAGAAGGGAGTTTGTTTCTTAATGAAGGATAACTCTCGAGTTAGAGGCTCGAGGAGTGGAGTAGGGCAAGGAAGAGAGTCCTTGTAACCGAACCACTATAAACATTCGTGTTGTGTGGTTTGATCATTCCTCTCTTTACTTTTCATATATATTTTGTAATTATTTGTTTGTGTATGTTTTCTTTGAAATCATATTAAGTAACAAAGCGAATCAAATTTTAAAAACGGTAAAACTATTCAACCCCCCTTCTAGTTTTCCACAGTAAGCAAGGTTGAAGGGTTGATGATTTGACACGCAATACATCATGAAGCAAAGACTTGCGTTGATATGGTCTCAATTCCCTATGGTGCTTATGAAATTTTCCCTCAAAACTTCTTCAATCTTCTTAAACTGAGACTTAAGTTCATTAAGTTCCATGGCAAATGGATCTCTATCAACTTGACGACCTCGGTGTAACCTAGTTTGGTTGTTCCTAGGAAAAAAGAGATGCTCATGAATGGTTTCTTTTGCGATTAATGGTGTGGCATATGGTGCCAAACGATCAAGGTTAGACTCTAGAATAGTTAACGACCACTTGTCAGAATAGAAACACATTCCTTGATTAGGAACTCCTAAGACATCTCCAAATTGATCTAAAGGAATATTGAATTGAAACCCGTTGACTTTGAAATGGATATTCATGTATCCATAATCATTTGAACAAAGTCCTACACTAGCATAGAACTCGAGAATGAACCTAGGGATGATGAGCTCATCGATGTCTAGAAGGCTATCGAAATGAATTGCGGCTAATTGTTCACGAAGAATGGTACCTTCATAGAATGAGGGTTCTACGACTCTACCCTCGTGTACGTATCGTTTTTCTAAGGCTTTGAATATTTCAACTTGTTGCTCACTAAGTCCTTTGGTTTTGTGATGTTTAGGTATGTATTTGATGGTTTCTTTGTGATCATAATTAGTCGCGGGAGGTATGATTATCCTAGACACGAAAGATATATAGTTTTAGTTAAAATTATCGAAAATACGTATATATGTCTAGTGTGTGCCTACATGTGGACAATGTGGAGGTACGGTTATCTCGACTCCTTTTGATGCATGAAAATTTAGTTTATGCAAGTTTTATGATAAAACAAGAGATAACCCAAACGCTCCTACATCAATGTAGCTTCAATTGAATGTACCCGAAAATATATATTAGTTAGGTATTTCCTTTAGCATTCAAGAGACATTATGCAAGTGATGTTTAAAACATAACATTTTTGTATTTGTATGAACAATGTCCAAAAATCGTTTTTCCTAGTCGTGAGAAGATTTTAGCAAAAATTTCTCATGGGGTTTTTGATGAATTATGACAATGTGCTACAAGATGCAATTCCTAACTACCAAAAACATGATTTGATATGCAATTCAGTAAATATGCTTCATGATTTTACAAGAATTATGCATAAACCCCAAGTTTTGGTTTTGTACATGAAATAGAAATCCTAGACGCAGATCAGGAATGTAGACATGATAAAGATACTTACAGTGATGATTGGAGTACAAATTGGTTGTGAAAGATGGTCTAAATTGTGAATTTGGTGTGATAATGGTCGACTTCCAGTAGGTGTTTATGTTTTGGGAAGTGTGATGAATAGTACAGGAAGTTTATTTAATATATAGAAAAGAAGCTCAGACGGCCACGGATCCGGCGGATCCAAAACAAGGTATCCGCCCTTGTTGTTGTTTGGATCCGCAGGATCAGAACACATATTTTGGTTTATTGCGGTGTTTGGCTAATCTAAGGTTTAAGCTGCGGTTTCTTCTACTCACTTGGTTCCATTAATCCTAAACCTAGTTTAAGATAGTTGAAAGGTTCTCTCTTAAGGGGTTTTGTGAGGATGTCAGCAATGTTGTCTTCTGAGGATACTTTCTCGATTGAGATGTTTCCCTTCTGAACATTGTCGCGTAGGAAATGGTGTCGTATTTCTATGTGTTTGGTTCTAGCGTGTTAGACTGGATTTTTGCTGAGGTCGATAGCTCCTTTGTTGTCGCAAAGAATGGGAATGTCGTTGAGTTCAATTCCATAGTCGACGAGAGCTTGTTTCATCCACAGTGCTTGTTGACACGCCTTTCCTGCAGATACGTACTCTGCTTCGGTTGTTGATATTGCAAGGGCTGTTTGTTTCTTAGCAAAACCAAGAGGTGAGACAATGTCCTACAAAAGTACAAATACCACTTGTACTTTCCTATCGACATTATCACCGGCATGGTCTGAGTCGGCATACACTATGGTTTCTACACCAGTTCCTTTGGGATACCATAATCCTAAATGTGTAGTGCCTTTTATGTACCTAAAGATCCGTTTAACGGCTTCAAGATGGGATATTTTGAGATCTTCTTGAAAGCGTGCACATAGACAAACACTAAATATAATGTCCGGTCCACTAGCCGTTAGGTAAAGTAAACTACCAATCATCCCTCTATATTTAGTGTTATCTACGGATTTACTTTCGTCATCCTTGGTGAGTTTGGTATCGGAAGACATTGGTGTTTTCATGGGTTTGGAATCTTCAAGACCAAATTTCTTAAGCATATCCTTGATATACTTAGATTGGTTGAAGAATATCTCATCTTCTAATTGTTTAATTTGGAGACCTAAGAAAAAGTTTAGTTCCCCCATCATACTCATTTCAAACTCGTCATGCATGATTTTTGAGAATTCATCGCATAACTCTTGACAAGTTGAACCGAATATAATGTCATCCACATATATCTGGACTATGATAATATGTGATCCCTTTTTCTAGGTGAAAAGAGTATTGTCTACTAGGCCCATGGTATACTTATGGTCAACTAGGAAAGTCTTAAGTCGATCATACCAAGCTTTTGGTGCTTGCTTAAGTTCGTATAAAGCTTTCTTAAGTTTGTAGACATGATTTGGTTTTTCAAAATCGGCAAATCCGGGAGGTTGTGCTACATACACTTCCTCATTTATAAAACCATTAAGAAATGCACTTTTGACATCCATTTTAAATAGTTTAAAGTCATGTGCACATGCATATGCAAGTAGTATCCTAATTGACTCAAGTCTAGCGACGGGTGCAAATGTTTCATCGTAATCTATACCTTCTTGTTGATTGTAGCCTTGTGCTACTAGCCTAGCTTTGTTTCTAGATACTACACCATTTTCATCCATTTTGTTTCTAAAAACCCATTTTGTACCTATTATGGTTTGATTATTAGGTTGAGGGACTAATGTCCAAACATCATTCCTAACAAATTGATTTAATTCCTCTTGCATCGCAATGACCCAAGATTCATCTTTTATGGCTTCATTAACATTTTTAGGTTCAATTGTTGAAACAAAACAAAAGAAATTACTTTCGTTTTGAGCTTTAGACCTTAATGTTCTTTCATTGATTTTTCCTATGACGTTTTCTAATGGATGACTTTTGGTTTCTTTGATATTAACTATTTCTCTTTTTACCGGTTCATCTTCTTTGTCACTTTCAATATTTTCTTGGTTTTCAACCATTTGACTTTCAACTAAGTCATCATCTACCAAAGGTGATGTCTTAGAGGGAGGTGGACTTTCATCGAATGTTACGTTCAATGATTCCTCGACTCTTGAGGTTTCTTCATACGACTTTGGGTCGAATTTGGTGAGATAATCCTTTGTGTTTAAAATGAAGCACTTGCTTCCAA
The DNA here is from genome assembly GCA_021014915.2 of Artemisia tridentata subsp. tridentata. Taxonomy (NCBI): domain Eukaryota; kingdom Viridiplantae; phylum Streptophyta; class Magnoliopsida; order Asterales; family Asteraceae; genus Artemisia; species Artemisia tridentata. Next base: position 248,343,120 of record CP139506.1, on the reverse strand, counting down.
ACACTCTAAAATATCCTAAAGTAGGCTTTTTGCCTCTGTATAACTCATATGGAGTCTTTTTCAAGAATGGTCTAATTAGAACTCGATTTAGGATATATGTGGATGTATCTACAGCGTGACACCAAACCTTTTGAGGTATCTTTTGTTCATTTAACATGGTTCTACTCATTTCTTGAATTGTCCTATTTTTGCGTTCTACTACACCGTTAGATTGAGGAGTTCGAGGAGCTGAGAAATTATGTGTTATGCCATTAGCATCACAAAAAGCTCCGAATTGGATTTCGTTGTCAAATTCACGACCATGGTCAGTTCTTATTGACACTATGTTACTTCCTATTTGATTTTGAATTTTCTTACTTAAGATTTCAAATTTATCAAACGCTTCATTTTTAGTTTTCAAAAACTTAGTCCATGTATACCTAGAGTAATCATCTACTATTACCAAAGTATAGAAGTTTCCCCCGTAACTTTGTATAGCGGATGGACCAAACAATCCATATGTAACAATTCTAGACACCTAGATGTAGACACCATGTTTTTAGCCTTATGGCTATTATGAACTTGTTTTCCTATTTTGCAAGCATCACAAAAGTGTTGGTCATATTTCAGCTTGGGCAGGTTCCTTAGATGATAAGGATTGAATTAACCTCATATTGGCATGACCTAAGCGTCGATGCCATAGAGTTGAGTTTTCGTCCAAAGAAGTGAGACAAAGTTTGTCTTTATGTGTTTTGTCTAATTTCATAACGTAAACGTTATTCTTCAAAACACCTTTTCCTACGGTTATGCCATCTTTTAGTATTTTACTTCCATTTTCACTGAAAAGGACGTTATACTTTTTGCGGCATAATTGACTAATACTAAGCAAGTTAAATCCTAAATTATCTACATGAGCAACATCATCAATAGTGAGAGAGTCATGAGAGATTGTACCTTTTCCGATGATTTTACTTTTAAGCTTGCTATCGAATGTGACATTACCTCCGTCGTATACTTGGTAGGATGAGAAAAGGCTTTTCTTCCTCGTCATGTGTCTTGAACACCCACTATCTTTAATCCACTCATCTGGTTCTAATTCAACTTTTAAGCACACCTAAGTTCAAGAAAAACTCAAGCGTTTCCCCAATATCTCATGGGTCCGTTTAGGTTAAACATAACATTATCATGGTTCATGTATGGAAATGGTGGACAAATGTTCCATGGCATGAAGTTGGGACCTTGAAAGTTTCTATGTATGTTTTGGTTTCAATTATTTTGATAATGATGTTGTGAGTTAAAGTTACTCTTTGGAAAGGGGTGTTTGGGAAAACTAGTTTTAGGTGTCTGTTGAACCGTTTTAACTCTATACTCATTTCTAACTTCACCTTTTCCTATAAAGACTGACGGTTTTTGTTTGTTAACAGTTGTACTAGTGCTAGGTTTTCTAGTGACCTTAACAAATTCAGTACAACCCGAATTATGAACTTTCTGTTCATCAACAGTACCTGCGGATCCTTTGGGTACAACTGGCGGATCCAAAATTTTGGATCCGTCGGATCCGTGGGTGTCTGACTCAGTTGGAACAGTTTCTTTTTCTTTCACTGTTTGTTTCTTAATGTCACTTAAGCTTCCTAGTTTCATAAAAACTAGTCCGGTTTTATCATAAGGTAATTTTTGCATCTTCATTATCACATCTATACAACTTATATTTTTATCAAACTTTTTAAACTTAGAATTTTGTTTGATAAGTTCTTCCTGTGTGGACTTAAGTGTTTCTAGTTCTAATTTTAGTTCCCGACATGACACACACGTTTCTTTAACACTTTTACCCTTTTCTATTCTTATCTCTTTTTCTTTTAACCAATGAACTTCGTTTTCTAAAAGTGTTGTTTTGGATTTTAAGAAGTTATTCTTGTTTATGATTTTAAGGGTAATTTCACACAGTTTGCTATATTCTACTTCTAAGGTTTCATTATCAATAAAGGAGTATGACGAGTCAGAATGTACCTCTTCTGAGTTATGAGCCATGAGAGCAACTTTGTCGTTCTTAGGCTCATCGTCATCACCTTCACTGTCACTCCAAGCTCTACTAACAAACGCTCTTTGAGATTTGTTCTTTGGAGGCTTTGGACATTCTCCTATTAGGTGACCAGAATCTCCACACCTATAACACTTCCTATCTACCTTTCCTTTTCTATCATCACGGTCTTTCCAGAAGGATTTCTTTTCTTCACAAGGTGGTCTTACGAACTTTCCTCGTCTACTAAAGAACTTCTTGAAATCTCTTACGGCCATGGCATACTCTTCGTCTTCGCTACTAGAACAAGACTCTTCATCATCACTTGACTCAACTCTAGCTTTCAAGGCAATGGACTTCATCTTCTCCTTCTTGCCTTTAACTATTTCTGAGTCTTTTTCCATCACCATTTCGTGAACTTTGAGATTTTCAATGAGCTCGTCCAGTGTTATGCTTGAAAGATCCTTAGATTCTTCAATAGCCGTCACCTTTGCTCTCTACTTCGGATGAAGTGCTCTTAGAAATTTCCTGACAAAATTCTTACTAGAAAAAGATTCATCAAGTGCTTTAAGAGAAGTAATAATAGTATTAAACCTAGCAAACGCACTATCAATTGTCTCATCTTCAGAGATAACAAATTGTTTATATTGTTGAATAAGAAGATCAATTTTGTTATCTTTGACTTGTGAGTTCCCTTGATGAGTGATAATTAATGATTGCCAAATATCCTTAGCCGTTTTACACATAAAAACTCTTTCATATTCTTTCTTAGTTAAACCATTGTAAAGCATCATTTTGGCTTCGTTATTTTTGGCAATTAACTTCTTTTGCTCATCACTGTGACGAGTAAGAGAAGCACCTTCATCCCGACCACCTGAAATATTATTACTTATGGGCTTTTAATTACCCTCTACAATTATATACCATAGATCTATGTCCTTTGACTTCACATACGTCTCAAAGCGGTTTTTCCAGTATATGAAACAATTTGGTTCAAATAGTGGCGGTCTTTGCATAGATTGCCATTCTTTAAAGTTTTCAAAATCCATTGATCGTTTCAAGTTTTAAAATACAATATATTTGAAAATCTTGAGTAACATAGCTCTGATACCAATTGTGGAAAACTAGAAGGGGGGTTGAATAGTTTTTACCCTTTTTAAATTAATTCGCTTTGTGACTTAACGTGATTTCAAAGTAAATACTTACAAACAAGCAATATAAGTAAAGTAAGTAAGGATAGGAACAATCAAACCACAATACGGAGATTTATAGTGGTTCGGCTGCAAGGACTCTCTTCCTTGCCCTACTCCACTCCTCAAGCCTCAGACTCGAGAGTTTTTCTTCACTAAGAAAGAAACTCCCTTCTCGGTGGCGAAAACCTTTATACACGTCGCTTACACTTTATCCGGTACTAAGCTAAACAGCGGGTTCTTTACAAGGGTACAACCACTCCCATTGGTTCTTTAACAAGGGTACAACCACTCCTGCTGTTTCTTTCACAAGGGTACAACCACTCCCGACACTCTTTGTGTTTTAAGGACTAAAACACTAACCAGACACTACTGAATGAAATGTATAATGATGTGTGAACTAATAAAAAATCACACAGAACCTAACTTATAAAACTTGTAACAGTAAGTATGTTGAAGCTTGTATGCTTGATCTTCTTTGCTACAAAAGTGAGATCAACAAGAATGAAATGAATGATATGGGTTAGTGATATGCAAATGAATGATTATATATTTTAAGCTATATGAGTGATGATTGTGCCAGAATGATCAACTTGCTATTTATAGGCAAACTGATAAAACAGTTGGCGGATTTGGCGGATCCCTAAATTTGGATCTGCCCTTGTATGGGTTTGGATCCGCCAGTGCAGGACAACTAAGAGATTCTTAAATCTTTCCATATCTTGCACAATCATTCCATATCTTCAAATGTCAACTCTTTAGCTTGAAGATCTATACAAGATATCTCAAAATCTTTCTAAGATTATGTTCATGATGCATGCCATGATGTCATCCTAAATATTTCTAATTTAAGAAATAAAAATGTAAATGTATATAATGTTATTCTTAGTAATCTTGTAATGTGTAAATGTGTTTTAAAAGACTTATCACTATAAATGTAAAAGACTTAATCTTATATTTATGCTTTTCTTAAAGATAAACTTTGTAATTGTCATTAACAAAATTAAGCAAAGATCGTAAAATATAAATAACATTTTTATGACGATATTTGTATTAACAGACTTCTTTGTCGGCACATCTTTTATGTGTTATGAATGAACAATATTAAAGAATTCCCTCGAAAATACTTGAACAAACGGTGGTTAAAGAATGCTAAGCCTTTCAATTCTGCCGTTACTAGAATTAATGTTGAATCAGGTTCGAGCTTGCAGAGTGAAATTTTTGATTTATATGAGATCTTTGAATCAATAGTTGATCGTTTGGTTCACAACATGGACAAGTTAAAGATATACAAAGAGCAAATGAATGAGTTATTGGCTAAATATAAAATTGATGTTCCACTAATACCAAAGATCAATTCGAAAGATGTTATGATTTCAATGCCTGGTGTCAAGGAGCCGACAAAGAAATTGTATATAAATAATCCAGATCAGAGTGCAAATAAAGGGACTAGTGTTCATTCAAAGTGGAAGTCATCATATGAAAAAGAAAAAGAAGAAACTGATAAGAGGAGGACATGTAGTATATGTGGAAGAAAGGATGAACATAACTCGAGAACATGTACAAGAGAACCGCTGCAACCATCCAAGAAAATTAAGAAAACAGTGCAGCCGACAAGGACTGGTCTGAGAAAATCCAAGAAAAATTCATCATCATTTCAGTAATTTTTTAAAGAAATTCTCTATAATAACAGTATAGATATTCAAAGGTTGCTTACAATACATTTTATCTCTATACATGTATAGAATTTTTTAATGAACTACAATACAATAATATCTTGGTGTTTCTTCTGATAGTGTTATAATAATATTTGTGATGAAGTTAACTGTGATGCAGTAGAATAGTATTTGTGATGCAGTTAATTATGATGCAGTAGAATAATATGAGTATTTAAAGTTAAGAATGTATGTGTTGAATGAGAAACTAGAATAACATAATAATGTGACGCAGTAGAATAACATAGACGTTAAACACAAAAAACATAGATTGCAGTCAATACCTACAAAATCAGAGCATTATCTACTTGAAATTTTTCCCGAAGAATAGAAGATGCATACTCTGAGATACTTTTTTGAAACTCACAAATCAGTTCAAACGATTTAACTTATATATATTTAGAATATCATCTAGTTTTTGGTAACGTTTTTACGTTTCTGGTGAAGCATTTCAATAATAAAAAAGTCATAGATATAACTTTTTTACATTGTGATGCAGTAGGTTTTACATTGTGATGCACTAAATGTTTTCATTGTGATGCAGTATATTTTCATCATTATGATATCATTGCGGCACAATATATCCAATGTATTACAAGTAAGAATTTGAAACATCCAATAGAACAATGATGTGATGCAGTATTTTTTCCCTTCAAAGAACACCAAAATTCTGAATTAACACCACCACTCAACACTTAATAAAACAATTAGATAATAACTACGATTTTCATTAACATCATTCTGAAGATAAAGAGTACATATTACATAAACTTCCCCAACACAAGTTTGTTCATCAAACAGCAAGACTAGTAAACCTACTCCATCTCGCTTAGCTTTTTCATCATCCGAGTATTCTCCAATGAACGACGCCCACTTGCCTACACCTTTCAGTCAGAAAATCTATTTCTTTCAAATCTTTTTTCTCTTCCAACATGAGATGTTCCAATTGTTCTTTAAAGATGTCCCTGGTGTTCCCAAACTGCTCCAACTCTATTATGATATCGTGTCTTTTCTTAACACGATTTTTCAGTTCTTCAATCTTCTTCGAGTAATCTTTTTCATCAGATCTGTTGCCCATTCTTTCCTTATTAAAAATAACATGCAGCACCTTATGCATTTTAGGTGAACATGCCTCTACTGCAATTTGATCAATTATAAGAAACTTAGATTCCATTCTTTGAGAGAGAGAAGATCTTTTTCTAGTTGTGGGTGATGTTTTGTGATTATGTGATGCTATGAATGAAAAAACGTGTTTGTTTCTATCTATATATAGAACTAAGAATGACGTTTAATTTCTAAGAACCATTTGGTTTCTAAGAACAGGTTGGTTTCTAACGGTTATTTTGTACTATCATTAAAGATAAGAAAAATAAAAGTTTTTCTTATCTCAACATTATTTTTTGGGCCCAACAAAGTAAGCATTATCCGGCCCATAGATACCAATTGGTTTATGAAAAATAAAGATAAAAAAAATAAAAGAATGTGTTAGTTGGTGAAAGTATTTGAAGATAAAAATATAAAAATTATGTGCAACTTACTTCTCTAATCTTGTCAATCAAGATTAAAATTGAGGATGTCGTTTAGGAAAAAGGTCAACCCTTTAGAAAAAAGGTGTGAATTGAGGATGTCGTTTGAGGTTTGGTATTAAAATGATTGAAAGTTGTATTTTCACTTTTGGTTTTGATTTCTAAATTCTAATTAAGGCACGAGAAAGTAAATAAGGCAAGTAATAAAGGCAACTCCGAAATTAAGCTAAAAATGATAACGGTGATCTAAAACGCGACTAAATACCCAACTATGACAAATTTTAACCCTACGAATGCAATTTTAATTTCTAAACCTCCTAAATGATAAAAGAAAATTTCGTAAAAAAGAATTATATTTTTTTGATTTTTATTTTATTTATTATGAATTAAAAACACTTTTAATCTAAAAATATTATAAAAAATACTAAACTAAATGAGAAAAATCTGAAAATTTACTGAAAAGTACTTTAAGTAATGAGGAATATTGGAAAAATAAAACTAGAAATCCAGCTTATCTAAATAAGCTGGAAATAAGCTAAAAAGGTAAATAAGCTAAAAAGGGAAAAACTGGTTAAATAAATAACCTATGCAAACTAAAACAGAAAAGACCCAAGGGCGCTTATGGTTTGGAGTGTGTGTGGTAAGGTTGAGGCTGGGTTGAGGTCGGGGGTTCGACCTTTGACTTCCCCAGCTTCCTTTTTTTTTTTTTTTTTTTTTTTTTTTTTTTTTTTTTTTTTTTGCATTGTGATGCATTAGATTTTACATTGTTATGGAGTATATTTTCATCATTATGTTATAAAAAAGCACCAGATATAAATATCTATATTCATTTAGATACAAGCAGAAATTAAAAGTATTAAATTCAGTAATCCAATGTATTACAAATAAGGATTTGAAACATCCAATAGTATTTAAACTAAATTTGTTCAAAGATTGCTTAAGTATAGATATTCAAAGATTTTTTAAAGTTTAGATAATAATGTGATGCAGTAGAATATTATTTTTTAACAAACTACAATGCAACAAATATTTTTAACAAACTACATCTCTAACACAATTAAAACTATGATGCACTAAATCTAACACAATTAAGTGCTTAGTTAACAAATATTTTTTAGCAAACTACATCTCTAACAAACTACATCTCTAACACAATTAAAACTATGATGCACTAAATCTAACACAATTAAGTGCTTAATTATACATGGTGATGCACTTGAAAATGACTATACATTACAGTGAATATTATTGAAAATAATTAACTGCATCACTGTATTATTATACTGCATCACCATGTATAATTTACTGCAACACAATGACAACCATTAGTAGTGCTTAGTTAAGTTTTCAACAACCATTTACCAAATGTAAAAGTACCATAGAAACATTTATCAAATGTAAAAGTACCATAGAAACACTGATCATTCAGTAAAACATATCCAAAAGATTTATTAGTTTTTAAGTAATCCCCAATGTGACTTGAACCTTTTAATCAAATTTTGATCAACTCTGATGTCATTATGAGTTAAAATCTTAAAGGTCTTTCCTTGTTTCTTCCCAAATGCTTCAGCTGCTTTTATTAATTCTTTCTTCTTGATATTAAAATCTTTAAGTAATATCTTTGCCAAATATTTTGCACGAAGCATTTTCAGTTGTCCTTTTAGAACTGCACTTTCCTTATGTAGTTCATGCAAAAATACTTCGTTACCCATATATGTTTCCATATGTCTCATCACAAAGATACCACAATCGACATCATTGTAGGTTGACTTCCATTTTATATTCACTATTCTTGGGTTCGTCTTTAAAAACTCAGTGATTTTTAGGTGCTTTATCCTTTTTAGGTAATTGGTAAATGTATCAATCTGTGAAAATAAAAACATACTGTGAATTTATTTTTATTTTCAGTTATTGTAGTTATAACACTTTCAAATATTGTAGTTACCAGAGCCGTTGCGTAATCCCCATATCTATCTGAGATGTTTTCAATGCCGTTGTCGATGTTGTCAAGGATGTCTATATCACCTTTCTTTAGATTAAAGCATATGACATAGTAATGATTTGATCCATTTCCTGTAATCTTTATACAAGGAAAGAAAACCTGTAGACATTTTCAATGCATTAACATTATTGAAATTCATAATGAAAATATAATCACTAAAAATAATAAATCTATTTTTTACTTATCATACTAACATCAATCAAATCCTTCAATTCTACAATTTCTCAAACACTCTTGACATTATCATCAAATTTTTTTCTTCTTTTCACCAAATCCTTTCCAGCTTCAACCATTGAATGAGTCTGTTTTTATAAACATGAAATGCTTTATAAGCATTAAAAAAGTTAAACATTCAATTAGGCTATTCTTATAAACATCAAATGTTTTATATAGATGAATTACTCACCAGCATTGTTGTACTACAATAAACATATTTGATTCCTGAAAGTTTGTTTCTAAATTGCTCTTCATCGTTTAGTATAACACCCCAATTTTCGAAACGCAGCGGAATACAACATGGGGTGCTATTTATTAGTCACATAGTACAAGTATAGTAAACGAACTCAAAATAGAGACGTTTATAATAAATTTTCACATTCGATAATATCATAGTCAAGCAAAAGAAGGTCCCAAAGTTTAACACAACACAAGTGTTCAAAAGCAACGTAAGTTTAGACATAACATGAGTTTAAAAGTTTAGGTTTTCATCGAATGTGATTTTAAAACATGGGCCATCCTTGTCGATATCCATATCCTTGCGCCGCCCATCCAAGCATTTACACTTTACGGACCTGAGATAAGACATGCTAAAAAGTCAACATAAAGTTGAGTGAATTCATAGAGTAATGCATATACAAGTCGGGTAACCAGACTATAGCATCGATCTCATGACACCGAACCTTGACTTAAATTTAATAATGCCCCTCAAAAGGTAAGTTTGCCATTTACCACGAATCTCTCAATATTATGTACCCGTTGTATGTGAGCGCTACTCACCCGGTCAGGCTTGTCAAGCCAAATATGCATATTCATAATAATAGCGTTTCCCACGGAATTAACGGTTCATGAAATTAGGGACTTGAATGGCAAAAGTTACTCAATAACTATAATCATGTAATCGGGTCAAGCATACCAAAAACTACTTGTATTCAGTTTGTAAAAACTAGCATGTATCCCCCTCGCAAGGTTTATAAACATTTAAACGAGTAAAGGCGAGGCTATGAACTCACCGTAAGCAAATTGAACGATCAAAGTGAAGTAGTGAAGAATAAACCGCAAAAATCCTACGAGCAACCTAGATATATATATATATACGTGTGTCTTAGTTTCTAAAGAAAATAATGATGTAGTTATGTCTATACGCTATATAGGCTATAATCTCAACTATACTTGGTACATAATATTTAAATAATTGTCAAGATTTAATCTGGCATTTTAAAATGACTACAAGTGTGAAATATATTTTTCTTGCAAAATTTCAAGTCTTAAGTCTATTTTTGTCCCTAAGTCCAAAATAAGTCATAAAGGTTCAATTTAAGTCTAAGGGTTCAATTTAAGTCAAAGGGTTCAATTTTTAGTCAAAAAGTTCAGATTAAGTCTAAAGGTTCAAAATATATTAGGTTGTTCAAAAATAAAAATTAAGGGTCCAATTACATAAGTTATTAACCTTTTTATACTTTTTAATCACAAAGCTGTTAGAATTTTTATTAATATGTCCATCTTTAAAATTTTGTTACTCGCAAACTGTAAGTCGAAAAATTATGTTCTTTATATCCCCGGAAAGGTATTCGACCATACTAACAATATTTGTGAGGCCCACTAATTTAGAAGTTTCGTAACAGTAGTGAAATTACTATTTTACCTTTACTATCCAGTTCTGAAATTAATAACATCACAACAGTCCCACGAAAAATACGATATCTAGAGTTCTACTAGCCCGATTAATCTCATTCTTGTGGCCACGTTTAAGTTATGATGTTATCTACAACTTTTATGTTTCGAGCAACAGTTGGTTATATACAAAAAAAATAACTTTTATGGGTTTCAAATCTGTTACTCAGAATATGACAAGTTTCACTAAAACATTTTTAGTTTAATCATCGGGTGTCGTCATGGAATGCACCACCCGGGAAAATGACCACAAGACATAGATCTTTAAGCCAATATTTTTAATTTAGGTCTAAGGTCTACTGATTAGCACAGTTAATTCCATTTTTGCCCCTGAACAGAAAACTGTTTTGCATGTCATGTCCTTTTAGGGTTTTCTAGTGATCTAGCCTATGTACCAAGTATAACTAAGCATGATAACTTATATAACATACAAATACATCAAGAAATAATAAAATTACAGAAGTAAAAATGAAAAGTGTGAGTGTTTGGTTCCTTACAAATGATGAAGAACAAGAAAGAACAAGAAAACCAAGGACACTAAACCTAAATCTTCACCAAAAACCCTTGCTTCCAAAACCACCCAAACAATACCCTATAAACCTTGCAAGAACACTTTGAAAACCCTTAAAATTACAGCCCTTGAACACCTTGAGAATCCTTAAAACCATTTGAATAAACTCTTGAAAACCAAGACTTTTGGAGAGGAAATAACCAAGAACAAGTTAGCACCAATGGACCTTCATCTTGTATCAATCTTCAATAGGAAAACAAAACTACAAATGGTGTGTTTGTTGTTGAAAAATCTCGACCTAAAGGAGTAGAGAGCAGATTTTTGGAGTGAGTTACATGTAGAAATGATAGTTGGTGGAATATTGGGAGGTTTGTATTACTTGGAAGGATGTACTAAACACTTGTCCTCACTTTGGACAAGTGTTGAGTGTGTTTGGGCGTGACAAACAAGAGGGGAGGGGAGGGCAAAGAGTTAGTGCAGATTTTTATGATTTAATTAGATTATTGAGTGTACTATGTAGTGAAATCCATGGTGATTCTTTCCCATTTCCAAATAGGAATATCAGGTTGTTGAAGAAACCCGGCTGGCTTTTGATGTTCTCCTTTAACCTTTGCACACGTTAGACACTTGCCAACATAGGTGGCGATCTCAGCCTTCATGTTCGGCCATACACTACATAATACACTCAATAATCTAATTAAATCATAAAAATCTGCACTAACTCTTTGCCCTCCCCTCCCCTCTTGTTTAACACGCCCAAACACACTCAACACTTGTCCAAAGTGAGGACAAGTGTTTAGTACATCCTTCCAAGTAATACAAACCTCCCAATATTCCACCAACTATCATTTCTACGTGCAACTCACTCCAAAAATCTGCTCTCTACTCCTTTAGGTCAAGAGTTTTCAACAATAAACACATCATTTGTAGTTTTTTTTTCCTATTGAAGATTGATACAAGATGAAGGTCCATTGGTGCTAACTTGTTCTTGGTTATTTCCTCTCCAAAAGTCTTGGTTTTCAAGAGTTTATTCAAAGGGTTTTAAGGGTTCTCAAGGTGTTCAAGGGCTGTAATTTTAAGGGTTTTCAAAGTGTTCTTGCAAGGTTTATAGGGTATTGTTTGGGTGGTTTTGGAAGCAAGGGTTTTTGGTGAAGATTTAGGTTTAGTGTCCTTGGTTTTCTAGTTCTTTCTTGTTCTTCATCATTTGTAAGGAACCAAACACTCACACTTTTCATTTTTACTTCTGTAATTTTATTATTTCTTGATGTATTTGTATGTTATATAAGTTATCATGCTTAGTTATACTTGGCACATAGGCTAGATCACTAGAAAACCCTAAAAGGACATGACATGCAAAACAGTTTTCTGTTCAGGGGCAAAAATGGAATTAGCTGTGCTAATCAGTAGACCTTAGACCTAAAATAAAAATACTGGCTTAAAGATCTATCGCTTGTGGTCATTTTCCCGGGTGGTGCATCCCGCGACGACACCCGATGATTAAACTAAAAATGTTTTAGTGAAACTTGTCATATTCTGAGTAACAGATTTGAAACCCATAAAAGTCATTTTTTTTTTATATATATAACAAACTATTGCTCGAAACATAAAATTTGTAGATAACATCTTAACCTAAAGGTGGCCGCAAGAATGAGATTAATCGGGCTTGTAGAACTCTAGATATCGTATTTTTCGTGGGACAGTTGTGATGTTATTAATTTCAGAACTGGATAGTAAGGGTAAAATAGTAATTTCACTACTGTTACGAAACTTCTAAATTAGTGGGCCTCACAAATATTGTTAGTATGGTCGAATACCTTTCCAGGGATATAAAGAACATAATTTTTCGACTTACGGTTTGCGAGTAACAAAATTTTAAAGATAGACATATTAATAAAAATTCTAACAGCTTTGCGATTAAAAAGTATAAAAAGGTTAATAACTTATGTAATTGGACCCTTAAGTTTTAATTTTGAACCACCTAATATATTTTGAACCTTAAGACTTAATCTAAACTTTTTGACTAAAAATTGAACCCTTTGACTAAAATTGAAACCGTTAGACTTAAATTGAACCTTTATGACTTATTTTGGACTTAAGGACAAAAATAGACTTAAGACTTGAAATTTAGCAAGAAATATATATTTCACACTTGTAGTCATTTTAAAATGCCAAATTAAATCTTGACAATTATTTAGATATTATGTACCAAGTATAGTTGAGATTATAGCCTATATAGCGTATAGACATAACTATATCATTATTTTCTTTAGAAACTAAGACACGCGTATATATATATCTAGGTTGCTCGTAGGATTTTTGCGGTTTATTCTTCACTACTTCACTTTGATCGTTCACTTTGCTCACGGTGAATTCATAGCCTCGCCTTTACTCATTTAAATGTTTATAAACCTCGCGAGGGGGATACATGCTAGTTTTTACAAACTGAATACAAGTAGTTTTTGGTATGCTTGACCCGATTACATGATTATAGTTATTGAGTAACTTTTGCCATTCAAGTCCCTAATTTCATGAACCGTTAATTCCGTGGGAAACGTTATTATTATGAATATGCATATTTGGCTTGACAAGCCTGACCGGGTGAGTAGCGCTCACATACAACGGGTACATAATATTGAGAGATTCGTGGTAAATGGCAAACTTACCTTTTGAGGGGCATTATTAAATTTAAGTCAAGGTTCGGTGTCATGAGCTCGATGCTATAATCTGGTTACCCGACTTGTATATGCATTACTTGTCGATCGATGATTAATACTTGTATTCAACTTATTAATTACTAAACTCTATGAATTCACTCAACTTTATGTTGACTTTTTAGCATGTCTTATCTCAGGTCCGTAAAGTGTAAATGCTTGGATGGGCGGCACAAGGATATGGATATCGACAAGGATGGCCCATGTTTTAAAATCACATTCGATGAAAACCTAAACTTTTAAACTCATGTTATGTCTAAACTTACGTTGCTTTTGAACACTTGTGTTGTGTTAAACTTTGGGACCTTCTTTTGCTTGACTCTGATATTATCTAATGTGAAAATTTATTATAAACGTCTCTATTTTGAATTCGTTTACTATACTTGTACTATGTGACTAATAAATAGCACCACATGTTGTATTCCGCTGCGTTCCGAAAATGGGGGTGTTATATTTAGTATAATGCTCCATGCATCAATTATACTTGAAGCAACTAGAATTTCAGGATAAAGGCTCAAGAAAAACTCATATTCTAATTCTAATCCTTTTCCACTAAAAATAATATCACTGCACATTTAAGAGCCAGTAACATATAAGATTGATGCAGTAACATATAAGCATTGATGCAGTACAATATTAATTGTGATGCAGTAATTATGAAATATTTTTGAAATAAAATTTACCCTTTAGGACATGTGTCACTCCATAAGTATTCAACTAGTTTCATCTCTGCTTCAAGCCATCTTTTGTAAATCATTACTTTTCTATCATAGAATGAAAGTGAATTGACAGATTTGTAATTTTTTGTTGGAGCCTTTTTTCCCTTTTTTGCCGTTTCCTGGTTGGTTGCTACCTTTTTTCCCTTTGATGCAACAACACCTTTTTCCTTTTCTATTTTTTCTATGGGAATGTAATTTATTGGCGCAACAGAAACCGCATCAGCAGCTAACCCTTTTGTTGCATCTGTTATACCAATAGACAACAATGCAGCAACCATCTGAGTTTCAATCATACTTGGTTCGCCTCCAATTTCCTGAGATTGTGAAACATCTTCTTCAATATTTAGTTTTCTTCTTTTAGGTTCCTGAGATTCGGTCAAAGATACAATATCTTCAAGATCATCATTCTGCATCTTTGACTTAATCTCACCTCCCTCCACATTCTCCCCCTCTACCAACACCTCATCAACCACCGCCATGTCATCAACCACCTCCATCTCCTCACCTTTGTCCCCAGTGACATCATCATTTCTTCCATCTTCAACATTCTGCCCACCGATTTGATCATTATCATCTTTATCTTTATCATTCTCCTCACCGTTTTCATCATTATCATCTCCATCATCTACATCTTTATCATTCTCCTCACCGTTTTCGTCATTATCATCATCTCCATCTTTAACATTCTCCTCATTATCATCAAATCTATCTTCTTTAAATGAATCAGCAAACAAATCCTTTCTTATTTCAACCATTTGCTTCAACTCCTCGTCGTCAGGGTTTAATCTCAAAGCTATCATCAACTTGTAATCAGTATCCAACATCAACTGATTACACACTACCAGATTGTCTCTTATAATCATCTTCATTTCCTAAATATTTAAATCAAACGAAATTAGCTAAAAAAAATTATAGTGCATCATAGTACAAAAAGTACTGCATCATATCTTTATAAGTTTAAAGGTAGTGCATCTCAGTTAAAACTCTAGTGCATCACAATGTATAATGTTTTTTAATTAATAATACCTCAAAAGATTTTGCTTTGAACTCTTTATTTGCTTCATCTATAGTCTGTAGTTGACTTCCAAGTTTTTCTTCTTCATCCCCTTTAGTACATCAACATAGAATTCAATTAGAAATAAACAAGTTTTACAAAACGTAATAATTTTTTTTATTTATTATACCTGTTACACTCTTCTTATGTTTTTTAATCAATTTCTTCTTTTTCGAAGTCATTTCCATCGGTGGTTCAATCACCTCCGCACCTTCCGCAATTGGTAGACAACCAAAACCTAATTCAATTTCATCTTTTAGTCTTTTTAACAACAGTCTTGAACTCCATGCCTTAAATGCGGGAACAGTTGCTTCCACTTTTATAGTCTCACATATCGTTGAATTAACGTATATGATCTGCATCAAATAAATAATTATTAAAAATATGATAGTAACTGTCAAATCTAGTGCATCAATGTTTTATATCAACTGCATCATAATGTCATAATCAGCACATCATACTTTTTTATTATTAGTGTAACTAAAGATAGAAAACTTACAGCCATCAAAAGTAATGGTCCACTGAAATATGAGTGTGCTTTAAATCCGGTACACTCCTTCACTATACACTCTACAAGATATGCGCACCAATCCATCTGTGAAACATTATCAGTGTTAGAGAGAATTGGTATAATTCTCTCATTTACCTGCCCGTCTTTGTTTCCTTGGCCAAATATTGAGAAGAAGAGGACAAGGAAACAAACTCGAAATTCCCCATCAACTTCTGTTAGATCGCACAAATGTTCCTCCAACTTTGATATATTAATTTTCTTTTTAACAACAATACTTTTCATTAGTTCTCTCCATTTTGCAGTAGTCACTTCGAATAGATTTTTTTCTTCAACTGATTCAACTTTTATATCCCTCATTTGGATTCCAAGCATATCCCGAACTAATTCTCGAGTAATTTTAATCTTTCTTCCATCTTTCATTTCTATCGAGCAAGTTTTTGAATCAAAATTTCTAACAATCCACATCCCTAATTCTGTTGGTGTAGAATCAAAATTGAAATTTGTATGAAAATCACCAAATCCCATCTTTTCCAACTCCTCCACCTGAGGAGTTGTCAATGACTCAAGAACCTTTTTCAATCTTTTCGGTGACATTCTTGTATTGATAGATTTGGGTTCACCTTAATAATTGTTAAAGCATGCAAATTAAGCATACATTATATTGTATAAAATTTAAATACAACTTAATCTAAAAAAAATATGCTCATAGCTAAACACTACATCTTAGTTCAACTACTAGTACATAAAAGCTACTGCATAACACATAACACATATGGGGCATAATCTGTATGAAAATATAACACACAAGCAATATGGTTCCAATTACAATATTAAAAATGGCAGAATTAATCAACACGCTAGAGGATGTTTGGGACTGCTTATACTTTTAAACAAATAAGCAGCACTGCAGGAAAGATTTTTGTGAAATTAAATGAAATGATACTAATGGTCGAAGTACACTTGTTCTACACATATATCCACAACATATTTTTAGCAAAAAATACACACAACTAAGTTAGATCAGGCATTTCGTCGAACAGTTAATCTACGCATACAATCCGAATTTTTTTTAACACAGTCAAACACCATATATCTCAATTACTTCATAACATGTAAAAATACAAGTATTTACAAACAAAAAATCATGATCAACATGTATTTACAAAAGTGACTGAAAAGAACCAAAAGTAAATAAATAAAATCTTAATTACTATCCGTCAAACTGTTATTTTACAAAGGTAAAAATAGATAAATAACTATTATCTTTGTTACTTGTAGTGTTTTAATCCAAAAATCAAATCAAAATTACAAAAATGGTTACTTAAAGTCTTTTAAGAATAGTTTATTAGTGTTTCGTAAGCGATTATTTAGTTTCTAAACATCTTTTAAAATAACTTTTAGTAATAAAGTTTAAGTCTTTATTAGTTTTTAGTCTAAAATTAGTGTTTATTTAGTTTTAAGTTTTTACCTTTTAATCAAATAAAGTTGCAACCTTTTCCTACCAAATCATCTCAAAATCACAAATCACAACATACATTGCCACTTTCACACATCACATAAAGCTAACTTATGCTCTTCATCATAGAAACTGTAAAGCATACAATCTCATTTATACACATCACACAAACCGACCACCAAACGGTGCCACCACCACACGACAACCGCAAGCACCAGGTCTAGGTGCCAACATCACCAACAACCACCGTTGAGTGCGTTTTTATGTGTAGTCGTGTATGTATTTCTATTTAACCTAACTTATGCTCATATGCCATAAAATAAAAGCTACTGCATCTCAATTCAACTTCTAGTACATTAAACAAACTACATTTAACCTACCTTATACTCATACGCTACAAATTAAAATATAACACATTAATAGAAATGCATACACGACTACATTAATAGGAATGCATAAATTAAATGATGTTTCCGCAGCGTCAATCATCTTTTTACTATTTTTATTTTCTAAATTTATAAAAAAAAATAAACTATTTTAGTAATACAAATAACAAATAAATGCAGTAAAACATGATTATCGATTAATTAAACACTTACTAGGTTGTGTTTTAATCGTCATCGTGTTTTGATTATTAGGGTTATTATTTTGTAGTGAGAGAAATGAGAGGAAGTGGAAGAGAGAGAGAGAAATGATCAGGTGAACAATGGGCTTTTGCAATACAATTTCTTCATAAAAGGAGTTGCAGTTTTATTTTTAAGTTGAAAGAGGAAATAAAAGGAGATGCACTTTTTAATACAATTTTTTCATAAAAGGAGTTGCACTTTTTACTATACAATAACGAATGGGCTGGACTATAGGAAAAAACAATGGTGAACAATTTCTTCAAAAAATAAAGGGCATCACACAATTAATGGGCTGAAATATAGAAATAACAAATGGCCCAATGTTAAAATCTACTGCATCACAATGTAAAAACTACTGCATCACAATGAAAAACAATATACACATAATTTTTATCTTTCTTATCTTCAAATACTTACAAACATTTAAACTATCAACCTCTTTGATATAAGAATGTATGTGTTGAATGGAAAAACTGGAATGCATGGTATGAGTATTTAAATATACTCATAAAAGATATTTTTATTTTTTATTTGTAGGTTTTACATTGCGATGCAGTAATTTTTTACATTGTGAGGCAGTAGAATTATATCATTATGATATCAGTGTGGCAGAGAATATAAATATCTATGGACATTCAGATATAATCAGTAATTAAAAGTATTAAATTCAGTAATCCAAAGTATCACAAGTAAGAATTTGAAACATCCAATAGTATTTAAACTAATCCAAGAGTACTTAATAGTTGAAGACCTTCTTCACATGATCATTCATCCTTTTGAACACTTCTGGAGGGGCTTTGATATTTTCATCTGTTACGATTTTAAAACTCTTTGGTATTTTCTTCACATATGCGTCTGCTTCTTTCAATATTTGTTCCCTTTCTTCATTTATTTCCATAAGAATAATCTTAGCTAGATACTTTGCACGCAGCATCTTTATTTGTACTATTTGTCCAATGCCTTCCTTCTTTAACTCATGCAAAAATATACCACGACCCATGTATGTTTCCATGTGCCTCATTACAAACATGCCACAGTCGGTCACGTTGTTTTTTGTCCTCCATTCCATTTTAATTATTTTAGGTGCAACCATTAAAAACTCATCACATTTGGGGTGGTTTACTCTTTTCAGGTAGTCAATAAATGATTTTATCTGTCAAAATTATAAAATGCAGTCAGAAAAAATAGTTGTATTATACTGCATCTCAGTATAATAAAATCAGTTAGAAAAAATAGTTGTATTATAAAATGCAGTCAGAAAAAACAGTTGTATTATACTGCATCTCAGTTGTATTAAAATACAGTCAGAAAAAACAGTTGTATTATACTGTCAAAATTACTCTTTTCAAGTGCATCACGTAAATATCCAAGCAATCAAATACATTGATACACATAAAGGATCATACATTGACACACATAAAGGATCATACACATAGCAGTAACATTAAATCCTATTGCATCTCAGTTCAATAAATAGTGCATCAAACAAAAATATCAAGAATCATACTCTTAACCTCATTTATAATCGACAAGTAAATATGTATTGCATCTCAGTTCTATAAATAGTGCATCAAACAAAAAATCAAACACATGTGTGTTATGCTTACCACAAGATTTGCATAAGGACCATATCTTGTGTCTATATCTTCAAGATCATTATTTATGTTGTCGATGACGTCTATTTCTACTGTCTTCATATTAAAACAGATGAGATAGAAATGATGTACATTCTCTGAAATCTTTATCAAAGGGAAGAAAACCTGTACATATTTTAAGTAATCAACATTTTTGAACAATTTATAATTAAAAGCACATGTGTATCAAAGTTAGTAAGAAAATGTGTATTCTTACTTACCAAATCAACATCGCCTAAAATCTTGCGATTTGCTTGTCTCAAAACAGTTTTCATATTTTCATCCATGAATCTTCTTATCTTTACTTCATCCATTCCGGTTTCCATCAGGTAATGAGGCTGGTTTAATCATTTAACCATTATCAAACATAATAAATTTTCAGTTTTCAATTACTTATATTGAATATTTGAATCACTCACCAGCATTGAGGTACACTACAAAAAAACAGGCTTTTAGAAACTGAAAAATCAATCTCCGATACACCATGATCAGTTATGAATGGTCTATCAAGGACTGATTTTGCTAGTCACTAATCAGTTACAACAGCTTAGCTACGGAAAGTGACGTTATCAACTGTAATTCAGTCCTTGTTGTATCGAACCAACGAGGACCAGAGATCAGTCTCCAAAATAAAAAAGTCAGTCCTTATTTCTATGGGTTGGTATCATGTTATTTCAGTCCCCAATGCATATTATCGGTGACTGAAAAGTCAGTCGCCAATACTATGTTAGATCAGTTACTAACACATGGATTTAGGGACTAAAAATTAGTCCATAAACATTGTTTATAGTCCCTAATACGTTTCGTTGTTTTGTAGATTACCATACCAAATCAGTCTCTAATAATAGGATTTAAAAATGGATTAGTCTCCGATGAAAGGCTTTAAAGACTGATTGTTAGTCACAGAATACAAACGATTTCAGTCTATGATTTGCTACTTTTGGTGACTGAAAATTAGTTTTAAATCATCACCAAATCATTCCCTGTTAAAAGGCTTTGGTAACTGATAATTAGTCCCAAAAACTAGGCAATTTTAGTCCTTAATTTTATCTTTTTAGAGACTGAAATTTAGTTTTAAATCAGTCTGCAATAAAAGGATTTAAAGACTAATTAATAGTCCTAGAATTCGGACGATTTCAGTCCAAAATTGTAACTTTTTGAGACTGAAAATTAGTTTCAAATCGTCACTAAATACAATTTAATTCAGTCCCCATTCACAATGCATACATGACCCCTTACAATAGTATATAAAACTCCAAACCATAAACAATAATAATAACAATATTTCTTTAAAGCATAATAATCACCAATCCAAATAACAAGAGTTTACAATTCAATATGTTTAAAAATAAAACCAAATTCAATAGAAATAAATTTGAACGTCCTATATATCACTATCGGTGAATGGATCATCGTTACCATCACCGTAACCATCACCTTCAGTAGTATTTGGTGAGTCTATTGTGCTTTCGAAGTCTGGAAATTTTTGGCTCAAGAATTTTGCTAATTTCTCATAATTACGTTTATACGGTTCAAGTTCACTAACCTTTGCTCTCAATTCATTAATCTCAGTCGAGTTTTGTTTAGGTGTTGAGTCAGCTTGTTTAGATGATTCAACTGCTTCTTTCATCCAATAATCTTTTTTCCTCATCACTAGCCCAACACCCACCTCCCATGCCGACTGTATTGTCTTCTTTCGGCCACAAACACTTTTTATGGATTGTAAACACCAGTAAAATGCAACTGAATTACAGCAAGCTTTCCATGGATTAAGGAATTTACCAGGAAGAGTGTAATTGACGCAAAAAGTCCCTCTTGGAGAAGGGGTCCATGACCCCCGAAATCTTCTTCATCAGCCTTTAATATGATTGCATAGTATCCATAGACTATACCAGAAGAAATAAGCAGGAATCTGAAACGAAAGACAGTACATGTTACAAAAGAACAGCAATAACCAGCGCCTGTATAATTGTGCTGAGCCAAAACAACTATTTTGTTAATGGGAAATCCAACTTTGCAATCCTTTCTTTTATTTTCTATATTTTATGGAATGATACAATTTAACTATGAATAAAAGCTTAAAGATACTTTTGAATCCATGATTGGTAGAAAATTTATTGACGAAAGATACTTTTTAGGCAATGTCTGAGAGAAAATTTATTGACGGGTATTTGAATGATGACTCCACTAGTCCACTAACAGCTTTTATAAAGGAAGAGAAAGCAATTCTATATAATATGTCGGAAATTCCCATAGACTTAAACTAGGTCCAGTTATAATATTAATATCTAAATTTTTAGGACAGGAGGATCTGGACAACTATGCATATCACGTATGTCTAACCTGGTTACCAAACGTCAATATTTGGCGTTTTTCTCCGCTGAACGATCTTACCTGCAAACAGCAATAAAAGCATCATTACTATCAGATTTGTGGTGCCACTCTAACTACTTATTAATTCACAGAATGGTATTAAGAGACAAGAGTTTCGGCATTAAATTTAGACAACTTACTGTACGGATTGCAGAAAAAGTTTCATTTACACAATCAGCTATGGAAGCTTGGGTCAAACCATAGGCTTTAAACACTTTGACAGTTGATCTCTTGTATACAGCTAGAAAGACATATATATCAGTGGCAAGCACAACTAAAACCCTCCATACATAGATGAAGTGCCATGATGATTATATGCTATCAGAAGTATTTAGAACCAAAATGTTTATACTCATGAAAAACATTTTTGGAGAGAATTTGGTGTTCCATTAGAATTGCAACTCTATTTTGGTAGTCATTTCAAACCATCGACACTTTAACGTTGTATCCACAAGGATTTTTTATTTTCTCATATTGATAGATATTATAGACATTAATATACAGTAAAACATAGCAACAAAATTTCAAAAGAACTAAGGGAGTAGTATATTTTCATCACATTTCCATCATGAACAATATAGGCCAAAACAATTCTTAAAGAAGTTCATGCAAACAAACGATTAATAATAACTTACCAACTAAAACGGAAACAGCTAGCATAAGGGCACCCAGAATTGGTGCAAGTTGGGGGGCCAGAACAGACAGCAAGCACATTGTTCCAACAACCTGCAAAGAAGAAAAAATGTATACAAAGTTAAACGAACATCTTATTAAGAACATTTTATAATTTATAATATAGCATACATGACATATATGACAGATGTACAAAATTAATATAAATCGTTTAACCTTTAGGGCCAAATGTTTTGAAATTGCACCAGGTCTTATGGAGTTATATTGATTCACTTGAATAAATATATAAATTCTATTATATCTGTGAGGAAGATTATAAAAAGCACATAAAAGTAGGAAATACTTTTCATTAAAACTTGTTTCCTTTGTATGTAAAAAGTCCACTTTTCTCATTGAGAAAGTGGGGTAAAAAATAAGCATAAGCATAAGCTCACTTTTACTTAGTGTAGAGTAGCTTGCCTCGGTTAGTGCCCTGAAACCACGATCCCTTGAAATGTTCTCACTCACAATGTTTTTGAACGAACCCAAATCGGTTGTCAATAAAGCAGTGAGTTCACCAACCTATCAGGAACAAAAGATATATGTTCAATTGACATAGAAAAACACAGCCATATCATATTTTCAAGGCCTAGTCTCAATGGCAAATTGACAAAGGTCATATCACTGGAAAAAAAATTGTATGATACAAAACTAAATAACAAATTACAGGGGACAGATATATTTATCATCTTAAATCCCATAATGGGAGCAGTTAGAGAGTAAAATGAGTTTGAATACATAACTTGTATTTGTCAAAAAATTCCACCTGCAGAAATGAGACAGGAGCATTAAAATTTGGCAAGAAACATGTTTCTATGATATAACCTTTCAGATAAAATTCTACATTAAACACTTAAAGTTGCACTTTTAGATGAGACGTGACGTGTTGGCCAGAAAACACCCCACATGTACTGTGATACAAAAGAAATAGCAACATCCAAAATAGTAAAACATCCAACTTTGTACTAGACCAGCAAGCATTATACAACATTTTGTATATGGACTTAGATTTTAAAAACGGAAGTTAACTTTAAGTTACAACTCAAAATAGTGTATCAAGTTTGAAGGCAACTATGCCTTTATATGTTTGCAACTCATAATGCCCCTAAAGAACAAAATGATTGTTATATAAAGAATAATCAAAATAATTGTAGCATCACAACAACATGATCAATTCACAAAAAACATTTTCTATTCCTTGTATCAAACACTTCTCATGTAAAAGACATATATTATATGAAGTCGACGAAAACCAGATCCTTACAAATACATTGATTAAACACATAAATAACTAAATAAACAAACTAAAACTAAAAAAGTAAAACACGAACAAACCTTTAATTTGTGTTGTGGTGGGGGTGGCTGTGGTGGTCGGCGGTAGCAGCGGCGGCGAGCAATGGTCCGACAGCGGCAGCAGTGGTATCTTTTACACAAACATAAACAATCACAAATGTACTAAAATTAAAATTATAATTGAACAAAAACTATAAAAACCAAAATTAAAAAAATAAATAAATAAATAAATAAATAAAAATACCTTTAATATAATCATACAAAAAAAGAAAAATAGTGGTGCGTGTGTGTTGATTTGTGGCCGGTGAAGGATGAATAAAAAAAACAGTGGTGTGTGTGGTGGTTTCGGATGGGAGGATGAAGATGATATGAGAATGAGATGAGTTTTGTGTGTGTGTGTTTGGGAGCAGGATGAAGATGAGATGAGTTAGATTCAGATCTAGTTTTTGTGAAAGTGTTTTAATTTTTGTTTTTTACCTTTGGCGGGGCAAACAAATTTTTCACGAAAGTATTTGGCAGGGTAAACGAGTAAACAAATTTGTAGCAAAATTATTTGTTTTTGTAATGTTGTGTATCACAATTTTGTTTTAAGAAAAAAAAAATGATGTAACTTAATTATAAATAACTTAAAAATAGTTTAAATTGTTTATAAATAATTTAAATGACTTATAAATTATTAAAAAAATATGTAGATTAATTATAAATGATTACAAAATTATTTAAATTAATTATAAACGATTTAAATTAGTTATAAATGATTTAATTAAATATAAATGATTTGAATATACATAAATTTGAAACAAATGAGTCGAGATGCTATGGATATATATGAGATATTAAACATGATTTGAATATACATAAATGTAAAATTATTTTTAAAAAGGATAAACATTTGGTGGCGACTTTGTTGTCACTACTAGTACAAGCGGGGCCTTCCCCGACGATATTTTTTTGACCATGCCGACATCACGTCGATGGTATATGTAACACCCCAACCCAGCAAGCGTAGAAGTATCACATTAATGGTTTCATATCAGATCAAAACAAAGCATACATTTCAAGTAATACAAAAATTCTCAAAGGTTACAAATGAAATTCCGAAATTTACATGGTTGCAATGGAAACAAAACTAAACACTAAGTCTGCAAAAGCAACTCCTTCTAATGGTCTCTACTTCAGAACACTATCAAAGTCTTCTAAGTTCAAAAGTCTCTTCACTCATACCCAAACCCGTCGTCCTGCTTATTACCTGCCGCACACGAAAAGAAAACGTGCGGCTGAGCTTAAAAAGCTCAGTGAACAGATACATATACAAAGCAAAGTATAACGAAACAGAAATATAATATGGGCAACGGAAATGTCATAAGGTATAAAAGAAACAAATGGATAATAAGAGAAAAATATGATAGTCATCCACCACGAGCCCGGAAACTCAAAGTCATAATCTCAACATCATAATCTCAAAGCCATAGTCTCACAATCAGAGGGGATACCTCTTAGGCAACCAGATAATATGAGGGGTGTCCTCATGTATCACAATAGTGGAGTGATCAGCTCCCAGGGGTGTGAAAGGCGTGTATTGCACACAAGCACCAGTCACCTCAAAGTCATACTCAAAGTCATAGTTAAATCCACTAAACAAACAAATCTAGGATTGCAATCCATACGCCCCAAACTCAAAGTCATCCCAACATCATAGTAGCCATGGCAGAAAATCATAAAAGGGACGGTGTGAGAAATCACTCCCCCACACGGGAGTCATGCCAGTGGTGCATCACAGACATGGCCAGGTTACCTTCCTGGCTAGGTAACATAAAATGGCTCGGGTATCAAACTAAGAGTCAAGTCTCAAGGTCATCACAAAAGATCATATATCAAAAGGTGCATCTCAAAATCATATCACAAGGTCCATAGAAAGGGGTTCATATCGAATAGTTCATAACAGAGTGGTTCACCAAGGTCTTCCAAAGTTCATATCATAGTTTTAAAAACAGAGAGAATCAAAATTAAAGTTCAAAGTCTGTATCAAAGGATCCATCTTCAAAGTCTTTATTCAACAGATTCATTTTAGAAAGCTTAATTAAGTTATTTAATTAAATGGTCTTTAAATTGGTTTCATAAAGGTAATCATTAAAATAGTCTTCATAAAGATAGTTCAAAACAAGTAGTTCAAAACCTTAGTTTAGTAAACCATTTCAAAATCTTAGTTTCTCACAAGGATAGTTCAGAACTTTAGAGCAACTTGGCAAAGGCATAGGTCAGATATATGAAGCTCAGATCATAATCAAGAGGAATATCAAAGGTTCACTCGAAGGGAACATAGCAATGGCTTGGGAAATCTTAACTGAATCATAACTCAAAATCAATGTATAGAATATAAGAACCCTTACTGAAAAAGGCAGAGTATCTGTACCTTATGACGAAAGCACAAACAGAGCAAAGCACATAAATAGGGAATAGCTCAAAGTCTCTCCTTCTTCACACCTAAAGGAGTAGAAGGGAATTTCAATTCATTCTTAATTAACTGCCTTTCTATTTTAAGTAACATTCCATTTTTGGTCGGTTTCCATATTTAGTAAGTTTCCATTTTTAGAAAGTTGGTGTAACATACTTAGTTAAATCATTATTTCTGGAATTAGGGTATCTTTTATCATATTTTCATAATTGGTCCTTAAGAATTCACAATTTGCACTTTATACCCCCTTATCACACAAATTACACTTCTAACCTTCAATTATTCATAGATACACATTAAACCCTTAACTTATCAATTTTGCACAATGGTCACTTATTTTATCATATTATATGAATGTATTCTCACGTTTTTCAGAATTTACACAATAGTTCCCTCTAGTTTTCAAAGTTACATATTTAGTCCCTTAACTTACAATTTCAACCTTATATTATTAATAATTACATATTAACCCATTAAATCACCAAATTAACACATTACCCCCTGAATATAATATTTTACTCAAATCAGTACCAAGTTTCCAGAATTTACATATTTAGCCCTCCTATTTTAATTATTTTACAAATCAAATTATACATTATTAAATAAACATTTTAATCCTTTTAAATATAAAAATTACACATGACCCCCTCAACTTACATTTTATACGAATAGTACACATCCCAAAATAAGTTCTAAAAATAACCT
This sequence comes from Artemisia tridentata subsp. tridentata, assembly GCA_021014915.2. NCBI lineage: Eukaryota > Viridiplantae > Streptophyta > Magnoliopsida > Asterales > Asteraceae > Artemisia > Artemisia tridentata. The sequence goes on along the minus strand of CP139506.1, from coordinate 248,316,081 downwards.
TTGAGTTTTAAAAGTTACAAAACTCACCCAAAACATTTTAACACCAATCGTTTAGCATTTTAAATCCACAAATCCAAACCCTAACACATCTAACCTATTTTTAATCACTACAACATCATTTAATATCATTATTTAACATATGAACAAACCCTAATACACAAACCCTAGTCGAATTCAATTTCTTTCCTTTTTCTTCATTTTAGCCGATTTAAAACATAATTCAAAAACAATTATTCTAGGCCTCAATAATTCAAAGTATCATTTTTCCAGGTCTATTATGATTGTATAGAGTCCAAATAAATTAAATATGAAGCCTCAAAAATTCGGATTGAATTATTTAGGGTTTAGGCATGTTTTTAAGATCTAAATTCACAAATACTATATAAAGCATGCATGGATCGACTTATATATTTTATTTGATGTTCATATGACATATAGGATCTGAGAAAATTACCAAACCAAAGATCGAACGTGGGGAGAGGGCTACACGATTTGTTTCCTTACGCGTATGAGCAAATCGAACAAAAATTCACCACGGCTTCAAAAATGATCTAAAAATCTTGAAACCAATTTTCACGTGTCACATATGATGTGAGGAACACAATAAAAATAAGAAACGAATTTTTCCAAGATCGAATGAATCAAAATGGAATTTTTACCTTTCGGGTTGAATTAAACAAGAATTTTCGAAAACCCTTGAATCCGGCCACCACAACTCGAAGTATTATTTTTTCTAGGACTCCTTAGATGATGATCTAACACAGAAAAATGGTCTAGGGATTTTAGAGTGTCGAGTGGAGGCTATAGGGATTTTTGTGTGTGTTTTTGTTCACTCGGCAATTAGGGTTAACAAAGAATAGATGTGATTGATTTTTAAAAGGTATAACCGAGTCTTTGGGGAGGGCTTGGACCCATAATTTCGGCAAAATGGTTGGCACATTGATTGGATTGATTTTGTTCCAAAAATACACATTATAATTTCATTTTATAATATCATAATAATTCTTTTTATCCCATTCGGCTCATTAGGGCATTTTGGTAATTTCGTAGCTTGTATAAATGTTAAATGGAGTTGTCAAAATTATTTGGTATCATAACTTGTTCATTGTCAGAAGTTTGGAATTGTTTTGGTACTTTATGAGCTTTTAATTAAATTTTTAAACTTGCAGGGACAATTTGGTCATTTGACATGTTTTCAGATTTTAGGTGTTACAACTTCTGCCCCTCTAAAAGAAAAATTTCGTCCTCGAAATTTGAAGTCGCAAAGTTAAACGAAGTCGTGGCAAATCGCAAAAGATCGTCACCATATTTTCACGCTCGAGCAGGTTCTTCCAAACCAAGTATTTTCTCATGACTCAATCTTGCCGATCAAATAATTTCGGTTTTCTCAAAAAGATATAACGCTCAAGATTCACATCAAAAGAATGATATACTAAACGTAATGGATGATAAACTTATCTCATCAGAAGGGTTCAGGGAAGATGTAGGACTGACGGATTTTCGTCCGTGGAATTGGAATAGTCAGATCAGATGAAAACATATCGAATTGTAGCGGACATGGGAGTAGTATATGAGTTCAAAACTCTTCAGATTCTCAAATAGTCTCGGCTTCAGTATAACCTTTCATAGGTATTCTCATAAACAGCTGGTCTTGCTCCTCAAAATCAAAAGCCTCAAACAACTCATAGCAGATCATAATGAAACATAGTCAGCGGATGCGAAACGTACATATAGCAAAATGTAAGTGTACTATTTAATAGAAGCAGATCGGATTCATGCTGATAGAAGACAGACGGTAGAAAGTTCTACACAGAACCTAAGATTCTTATCGGAAGCACAAAGGTCAACAAACGCGTGTCGAGTATCCAACGTATCCAGTCGTATAACGATGAAAGCAGATTACACGTATAGGTAGAGTGAACCTAAAGTCTCATTAATCATGGATAATCTAACTGAGATCAAATTCTAACTTCTTTGGTACTCCCCAAGATATCCTATGCCCACAACAAGCGCACGTTATATGATGTAAGTATTATCACGTTGGCCAGACGTCATAATACTGGCATCATATAAATATGCCCTCATGACGGTCATACTTTATCTCAAGTTGTAATCGAAACCACCTATCTTAATCCACCTAGTACTTCTACAGTCTCAGAGATCAACAAAAACTATCTCCACAGTCAAGAGGGGAAACAAAACTATTCGCAAAAGTATCAAAATCCCAGATTGTCTAGCAGAAGTGGGGTATGCTGTCACAAGCATCATATCTTCCACAATTCGCCAAAATCTCTCAAAATAAAGTCATCACCGAATCATACGAAAGATAAACACGAACAGAAATGCTTCTAGGGAACTTAAATCATAAGAGGAACCTATTACTAGATAACGAAACTTAAGAGGGTCAACGAAAATGAAAATTAGTCGCCAAACTTCTGCCTTCATAGAATCAAATTATTCCAAGTATAGAGGGTCTGTTTCAAATATCCGCTTATTCAACCCATCTAATCTCTTCAAGTCCGGTTGATCTGTCTTCGGCTGTCCATCAATCGGGAAGTGAAATCGTAATCGGGAACTTGTGTCTGATTCGTCGAGCCTCCTGCAATTCTTCTTGTAATGTGATAGAGTGTTGTGAATTTCTGGCATGGTTTCATAAATTTCTTCATCATCCAGTCCGCTTCCACTCTCAATTCATCTTAGTACAACCAAGATGAATAGGGAAGTGAGACGGTACGCCTTCCTCAGATCCAGATTCGCCATCTTGACTAGATCTTCTGCACCGCCCACCACTCTGCATCGAAGGGATGTCTTCACTCTTTAGGGTAACCTCCGTTGTTGTTAACTCCAGATCAGGCAAGGAACACCGTTGTCTCAACAATCTCCAACTCCCAATTTGCACAAATGATCATCAGATTTCTAACCAGGTGCAAAATAACCTCCATGCTCTTCCCTTTTTGTTTCAAATCAATAGGTATGATCCGACAGACGTCTTTGTTAGATGCCCAGACAATCATGTCAAATCTTACTTCCTACTCCGGTGCAAAACTTGGTGGTCCATCAGGAATCAAATTCAAAAGTCCAGGATGCTAAACAATGTTCAATACAATGCTCATGTTCAGAGAGTTCAAGCGCCAAAAGCTTCTAAGATAATGTTTAGTCGTTGAAATACGAAATGGTTTCTAGGAAAACTTCAGTACTCGAAACAACATATCTTTAAGGGATACCAAAACAAATGTGGAAAGTTAAAGTTCTGGCTTATATAGCCGAGATGAGTCCTAACATATTTACAAAGGTGAAGCACACATCGCACAAAATTTATTTCAAACATTTCTCAAATCTTATGCGGAAAAGTTCTCATAATTCAACGGAAGTACGCGAAACGTTAATGCCAAGGAAATTTGAGATAGACTTCTAAACAATACAACTACCAGACTCCTAACTCCATGCTTAGATTGGTTTACTTGCAGTAGATTCCAAGTCTGAATCCTCCTCCTCTTCCTCGCTGATCCATCCGTTCCGGTTCCCTTCTGGCTGGGGAAGTGGCTGGCTTGCAAAACCCTCAAAAGTGTCTCTTCTTTCATCTTCTATGCGGTCCACAAATCCGTACAAATTGCGAGGTTCAACTCGCCCCACTCCTCCTTCTTCTAAAAACCTGGGGCATCTTCCCTGGTATCTAGTTACAATGCCCCCTCCCTCTGTTATTTCCGTCACGTGCAACTGTTCTTCCGTCCCACTTATATTCATGACGGTCCTCCTTTCTTCGATCCGGCCCGGCCACATCCTAGTGGGGATCAATATCCTCTTGGCAATCCTCCTCAATTTTCCGATCCTCTTTCGGCCGATGGCGAATCTAGTTGTCCAACGATATCTGCGGCGTGCTGGAGGTGCCATGCTGAAAATGACATAAACGATACTAGGTATTAGAATTCGGTAGGTGTCAAAATTTACTCGAAACTCAAGAAATTCACGTAAAATATCATCGAATGAGCGATCGGTCAAAATTAATCCTCCAATCAAGCAGATCGGCAACGCAAATCTTATTATTCGGAAATGAGATGAGAATATCCTTATACTCGTAGTTATGAACTACAAGACTTCTCGCAAGGTCATGGATGGGTGGAACAAACTCAAATAGGATCGGGAGATTCATAGTTACTTATCAAAACAAAAGACAATCAACAAAACATATCCAGTACGTCATCGCCATTTAGGTTCTCGGAATGCCTGAAGAGGCATCAAAGTGATTAACAAAAGAATCAAAGTGAAATGCGGGTCATTATCAGAGTGATTAACAAAAGGGATTCGAAGATAAGGATCAATTAGTGTCAGGCCATTATGTAATTCTCAATCTCTTCAAGATTTAATCAGGTTCAAAACTTAGGTGGTGCAAAACATAAGCTTTCACTTTCCAGAAGTGGTATCAACAGGATCTAACCAAGAGCAAGGTACGAATCAGAGTGATGCGGATGCAAAGGTGCTTAAACGAATGCCTTATAGTCTACCCATTTCTCACCGGTCAAAACTTAGGTTCCTATGGAAAATCCCAAAGCAATTTTCAAAGGTTGACTTACGAGCGCTTACAAGGAAAGCTTAGTAGTCCTAACTTACACAGGTCAAGGGTAAATGTATTACGAAATCGCAGCCTGTCTCTGATACCATAATTGTAACACCCCAACCCAGCAAGGGTAGAAGTATCACATTAATGGTTTCATATCAGATCAAAACAAAGCATACATTTCAAGTAATACAAAAATTCTCAAAGGTTACAAATGAAATTCCGAAATTTACATGGTTGCAATGGAAACAAAACTAAACACTAAGTCTGCAAAAGCAACTCCTTCTAATGGTCTCTACTTCAGAACACTATCAAAGTCTTCTAAGTTCAAAAGTCTCTTCACTCATACCCAAACCCGTCGTCCTGCTTATTACCTGCCGCACACGAAAAGAAAACGTGCGGCTGAGCTTAAAAAGCTCAGTGAACAGATACATATACAAAGCAAAGTATAACGAAACAGAAATATAATATGGGCAACGGAAATGTCATAAGGTATAAAAGAAACAAATGGATAATAAGAGAAAAATATGATAGTCATCCACCACGAGCCCGGAAACTCAAAGTCATAATCTCAACATCATAATCTCAAAGCCATAGTCTCACAATCAGAGGGGATACCTCTTAGGCAACCAGATAATATGAGGGGTGTCCTCATGTATCACAATAGTGGAGTGATCAGCTCCCAGGGGTGTGAAAGGCGTGTATTGCACACAAGCACCAGTCACCTCAAAGTCATACTCAAAGTCATAGTTAAATCCACTAAACAAACAAATCTAGGATTGCAATCCATACGCCCCAAACTCAAAGTCATCCCAACATCATAGTAGCCATGGCAGAAAATCATAAAAGGGACGGTGTGAGAAATCACTCCCCCACACGGGAGTCATGCCAGTGGTGCATCACAGACATGGCCAGGTTACCTTCCTGGCTAGGTAACATAAAATGGCTCGGGTATCAAACTAAGAGTCAAGTCTCAAGGTCATCACAAAAGATCATATATCAAAAGGTGCATCTCAAAATCATATCACAAGGTCTATAGAAAGGGGTTCATATCGAATAGTTCATAACAGAGTGGTTCACCAAGGTCTTCCAAAGTTCATATCATAGTTTTAAAAACAGAGAGAATCAAAATTAAAGTTCAAAGTCTGTATCAAAGGATCCATCTTCAAAGTCTTTATTCAACAGATTCATTTTAGAAAGCTTAATTAAGTTATTTAATTAAATGGTCTTTAAATTGGTTTCATAAAGGTAATCATTAAAATAGTCTTCGTAAAAGATAGTTCAAAACAAGTAGTTCAAAACCTTAGTTTAGTAAACCATTTCAAAATCTTAGTTTCTCACAAGGATAGTTCAGAACTTTAGAGCAACTTGGCAAAGGCATAGGTCAGATATATGAAGCTCAGATCATAATCAAGAGGAATATCAAAGGTTCACTCGAAGGGAACATAGCAATGGCTTGGGAAATCTTAACTGAATCATAACTCAAAATCAATGTATAGAATATAAGAACCCTTACTGAAAAAGGCAGAGTATCTGTACCTTATGACGAAAGCACAAACAGAGCAAAGCACAGAAATAGGGAATAGCTCAAAGTCTCTCCTTCTTCACACCTAAAGGAGTAGAAGGGAATTTCAATTCATTCTTAATTAACTGCCTTTCTATTTTAAGTAACATTCCATTTTTGGTCGGTTTCCATATTTAGTAAGTTTCCATTTTTAGAAAGTTGGTGTAACATACTTAGTTAAATCATTATTTCTGGAATTAGGGTATCTTTTATCATATTTTCATAATTGGTCCTTAAGAATTCACAATTTGCACTTTATACCCCCTTATAACACAAATTACACTTCTAACCTTCAATTATTCATAGTTACACATTAAACCCTTAACTTATCAATTTTGCACAATGGTCACTTATTTTATCATATTATATGAATGTATTCTCACGTTTTTCAGAATTTACACAATAGGTCCCTCTAGTTTTCAAAGTTACATATTTAGTCCCTTAACTTACAATTTCAACCTTATATTATTAATAATTACATATTAACCCATTAAATCACCAAATTAACACATTACCCCCTGAATATAATATTTTACTCAAATCAGTACCAAGTTTCCAGAATTTACATATTTAGCCCTCCTATTTTAATTATTTTACAAATCGAATTATACATTATTAAATAAACATTTTAATCCTTTTAAATATAAAAATTACACATGACCCCCTCAACTTACATTTTATACGAATAGTACACATCCCAAAATAAGTTCTAAAAATAACCTTTGAGTTTTAAAAGTTACAAAACTCACCCAAAACATTTTAACACCAATCGTTTAGCATTTTAAATCCACAAATCCAAACCCTAACACATCTAACCTATTTTTAATCATTACAAAATCATTTAATATCATTATTTAACATATGAACAAACCCTAATGCACAAACCCTAGTCGAATTCCATTTCTTTCCTTTTTCTTCATTTTAGCCGATTTAAAACATAATTCAAAAACAATTATTCTAGGCCTCAATAATTCAAAGTATCATTTTTCCAGGTCTATTATGATTGTATAGAGTCCAAATAAATTAAATATGAAGCCTCAAAAATTCGGATTGAATTATTTAGGGTTTAGGCATGTTTTTAAGATTTAAATTCACAAATACTATATAAAGCATGCATGGATCGACTTATACATTTTATTTGATGTTCATATGACATATAGGATCTGAGAAAATTACCAAACCAAAGATCGAACGTGGGGAGAGGGCTACACGATTTGTTTCCTTACGCGTATGAGCAAATCGAACAAAAATTCACCACGGCTTCAAAAATGATCTAAAAATCTTGAAACCAATTTTCACGTGTCACATATGATGTGAGGAACACAATAAAAATAAGAAACGAATTTTTCCAAGATCGAATGAATCAAAATGGAATTTTTACCTTTCGGGTTGAATTAAACAAGAATTTTCGAAAACCCTTGAATCCGGCGACCACAACTCGAAGTATTATTTTTCTAGGACTCCTTAGATGATGATCTAACACAGAAAAATGGTCTAGGGATTTTAGAGTGTCGAGTGGAGGCTATAGGGATTTTTGTGTGTGTTTTTGTTCACTCGGCAATTAGGGTTAATAAAGAATAGATGTGATTGATTTTTAAAAGGTATAACCGAGTCTTTGGGGAGGGCTTGGACCCATAATTTCGGCAAAATGGTTGGCACATTGATTGGATTGATTTTGTTCCAAAAATACACATTATAATTTCATTTTATAATATCATAATAATTCTTTTTATCCCATTCGGCTCATTTGGGCATTTTGGTAATTTCGTAGCTTGTATAAATGTTAAATGGAGTTGTCAAAATTATTTGGTATCATAACTTGTTCATTGTCAGAAGTTTGGAATTGTTTTGGTACTTTATCAGCTTTTAATTAAATTTTTAAACTTGCAGGGACAATTTGGTCATTTGACATGTTTTCAGATTTTAGGTGTTACAGTATATCATGCATCCCGATGACATTTCAAAGGCAACTTATAGTCTTGAATGCCTCGTCGGGAGTTACTGTCCCGTCGACTTTTCCTGACGACAATGTGGGACCCACAACCATTTTCAGTCAACACATTTCCTTGGATATACATAAGATGTTAAACGGATGAGTCGAGATGCTATGGATATGCATAACATGTTAAACGGATGAGTCGAGATGATATGGATATACATAAGATGTGAATTAGTTACTCGTGATAATAGATAAAAGTCAATAACCTTGCAAATGAACGGAGTTAAATATATACCAGTCACAATATGAGTCCACGTTTCCAATGAATAACTGAATTTTAGTCTTAAATATGTTGCCCATGTATAATACGTTTATGTGGGACTGAAATTCAGTCACAAATAATTGTCTCTCCAAACCTTTTTATTTTGCATACGTATTTGTAACTGAAATTTAGTCATAGCTATGATGTCCATGTATTAGGGACTGAGTCATGATTGAAATTCAGTCACTAACAAATTTCCCTCCAAACCTTTTTTATTGCGCAGACATATTTGTAACTGAATTTTAGTCTTAGGTATGATGTCCATGTAATAAGGACTCAGCTGTGACTGAAATTAAGTCACTACATATTTTCCCTACAAACCTTTTTATTGTGTAGACATATTTGTAACTGAATTTTAGTCTTAAAGATGTTGCCCATGTATAAGAGGTTTATGTGGGACTAAAATTCAGTCATAAACAATTTTCTCTCAAAAGTTTTTTTATTTTGCATACTTATTTGTAACTGAACTTTAGTCTTAGCTATGATGTCCATGTATTAGGGACTGAGTTGTGATTCAAATTCAGTCACTAACAAATTTCCCTCCAAACTTTTTTTATTGCGCAAACATATTTGTAACTAAATTTTAGTCTTAGGTATGATGTCCATGTAATAGGGACGCAGCTGTGACTGAAATTCAGTCACTAAAAAATTTCCCTCCAAACCTTTTTATTGTGTAGACATATTTGTAACTGAAACTTAGTCTTAGCTATAATCTCCATCTATTAGGGACCGAACTGTGACTATAATTCACTCACTAAAAAATTTTCCGCCAAAATTTTTTATTGCGAAAATATATTTGTAGCGGAAATTTAGTCTTAGATATGATGTACATGTATTGGGGACTGAATTGTCACCCTTATTCAATCACTAACAAATTTGCCTCCAAATTTTTTTCCCGTACAGGCATATTAGTAACTGAAATTTAGTCTCAGATATGGGGTCACTGAATCGAGGACTGATTTTTAGTCACCGCAATCAGTCAATAAAAGGTCAGTCCTTAAAAATATCAGTAACTGGTGTTTCAGTTACCAATGCTATGTATCAGCGAATGATATATCAGTCCCTAGAAATTCAGTCTCTGAAAGCCTATTTTTTTGTAGTGGTACTACAATATACATTTCCATTTCCTGCAAGCTTGTCTTTTTTTAGCTCTTCATAGTTTAGTACAAGGCTCCATATATCAATTAGATTGCAAGCAACTTCAACTCTGGGATAAAGGCTTTCAAAAAATGTCCACTCCATTTCCATACCTTTTCTTTTAAAAGCAATTTGACTGTACAAATAAAAAGTTATGCAGTAAGAATATAAAATTTGATGCAGTGAAATTTAAAAAATTTATGCAAAAAGATTATATACTGTGATGCAGTGACATTTTTGAAATTGAACATACCTTCCATCGTTGCTGGTACTCCATGAGTATTCAATTACTTTCTTTTCTTCTTCAGTAAATTTCATGTTCACATTAACTTTTCTTATGTAAAATGGAGATATCACTGAACTAGAAGGCTTTACTTCACGCTTTTCTCTTTTTGGTAATGAGGGAGGAACAGTTCTAATTGGTAATGCATGAATAGCAATATCTTGTTTCTCAATTCCTACTTTCATTTTCCCTTTATCAGTTGCTCTTAAATATTGGTCTGATTTAGCCCGTGGCTTTTTCAGTTGCTCTTCTTGTGGCTTTTTACTAGTTGACTTTCTAAATTCACCACCAACATTTTTACCAGTTGACTTTCTAACTTCACCACTAACATTTTTCTCTTCACCACCAACATTTTTACCAGTTGACTTTCTAACTTCACCACCAACATTTTTCTCTTCACCACCAACATTTTTACCAGTTGTCCCTTTTTCAGAAGATAATGGAATTTCAGTTACTAAAACGTCGTGACTTTCTTTTTGAAAAGGCAATCCTGATTTCATAGAATGTTCTTGAAACACTCTAGAACTATTTTTCACCAATTTCAACTTTATATTATTATAGGACTTTGGTATTACTTGATTTTGTTTTTCAGCAACTTTTCTCATGTCACTTACTAAACCTTCTTTTTGTAAATTATCTTGGGTACACAAGAATGGACCTTTTTTATTCAATTCTTCTTCTGTAGCCAAAAATGGTAGTTGCAGAAGAGAGACAACTAGTGCCATTTCAAATCTTTGCATTGAATCATCTTTAATTTCTGGAATTTCCTTTGAAGCTTCGTTGGTAAAAATTTGATGTATAATTCCTTCTAGGTTATTTGAAGTTAAATCAGCTTCTTCGTTAAACATTTGATCCACAATTCCTTCAGGAAATCTATTTTCTATTTCAAAGAAATCAGGTTCAACAGTAAGTTTTGATGCAATAAATAATTATATGTGATGCAACAAAGATTATGATAACCTGAATAGTGATGTAGTTGATATTTCATTGTGATGCAGTATAAAATTGACTATGATGCAGTTGAAAATTATTTGTGATGCAGTAAATAGGTATCTGTGATGCAGTAAATAGATACACTTTCCTACATTACAGTTTTTAATAGAATTCATAAATCCAAAAATTTAAATAGAATTCATTTCCAAATCTTTTGTTATTATTATATATGTGGTGCAGTTGAAATTTTTTTTGTGATGCAGAACTTTTTAATAATCATGTAGTTGAAAATTATTTTGTGATGCAAAACTTTAAAGTATCATAAATAGTTTTTGCTGTATAAAATTGAATATGATGCAGTTGAAAATTATTTGTGATGCAGTATTTTTATCATGGTAAGTAAACTTTTTAATCATTGTTGCATAGTGTTTTTAACTATGATGCAGTAAATAGGTATATGTGATGCAGTATTATAAATGTTACTGCATCATAGATACACTTTACTGCTTTACAGTTAATGTATCCAACAATTTAAATAGATTTCAGGTTATTATACCAGAATTCAAGTTAAGTTATTACACATATCCAAAAGATGAATTAGATTACACATATCTACATTTATATTTACATTTATATAAATGTGATTGATGAAGTGATTGAATTTCATTACTTTTATCTTTGGTCCCACCTTCATCAGACCCGATAAGCTCTTGACTGCTACAATACTCTGAAGATCCCTGAGATAAATACAGAAACGGATCATCGTAGACAACAATGGCAAGATTCTTGTTCTCTTCCCATGCCATTTTTTTCACTCTTTTCTTCTCTTCGAAAATTGTTGAAGGATTATAAAACCTTGAAGGAATGATTATCACTTCTTTTGAAACATCTTTGATGCTGTAGACACCCTCAACATTATCTTCCTTTCTGGTATCAACTTCTTTCTCGCCTTCATTTAAATATTGTTCAAAATTACCTTCAACAGTATCTCCATTATCACCTTTATTATCTTCATCAGTATCTCCATTATCACCTCCATTATCAACCTCCTTCTCACATTCTGCATCAGTATCTCCATTATCGCCTCTATCTGAATATTTTTCATGATTATCAACACCATCTGAATCTTCTTCTGCCTTGTCTCCTTCATTTGAAATTTCTGTAAAATTATACAACTCTTTATAGAGTGTATTTCTTTCTTCTAGGAATATGTTGATCTCCTCATCATCTGGATATGTTGACAATGCTATCTTTATCTTCTCATTGATATCCATTATCAATTCCTTACTCTTTGCCAAAATAAGTGCTATATATTCTCTCATCTCGTGCATATGTAAAACAATTTTTTTTGGTTACTGCATCATAAAATACAAATTTACTGCATCAATACTTATATGTCTAATACTAAAAGTATTCTTAAAATTAGTTTTTATATTTTACAATTCAATGCATCGCAATGTTTAAAATTTGTGCAAAACATTATTTTTTAAATATAATATGGTGCATCAGGTTGCTTTACAATTACCTTTACTGATTTTGACTTGAACTGTTGAAGTTCTTCATCTCGATTAATTGTTCCATACCGTCCATTAGTAAGTTGAAGTCGCGGAGTTAAAAGTTGATGTATTATGTTTTCATCCAACACCTCTGTTAGAATTTGAAGAAAAAAAATAATCAATTAGTAATAAATTATTTTTATTTCAATAATTTTTACAAAGATTATATATATAATTATACCTGATTCCTGAATCTTGGTTCTTTTTTTTTCAAATTCTCTTTTGGTGTTTCAATAAGTTGCAAACCTTCAACAATTGGTAGATGACCAAAACCAACTGCTCTTTCTTCTTTCTCCCTCTACTTTAACAATTTCGTACTCCACGCTTTAAATGCTGGCACAGTTCTGTGCATGATAGTATTTTCGGAAATCATTGAATTGACATATATAAGCTTCAAAAAACATAAAAAAACAACAAATATTAGAATGATGCGTTAACAAATTAAAGGATGATGCAGTAACAAACTAAAAGATGATGCAGTAACAAATTAAAGGATGATGCACTAAAAATTAAACAAACTAAAGGATGATCCAGTAACAAATTAAAGGATGATGCACTAAAAATTAAAGGATGATGTAGTAACAAATTAAAGGATGATGAAGCAAAGAAGTAATTTTTATTTAATAAAATTTTGAGATAAACACAAATTGTTATTTTAATAAAAGATGATGCAGTAACAAATTAAAGGATGATGCAATAACAAATTAAAGGATGATGCAGTAACAAATTAATGATGATGCAGTAAAGAAGTAATTGTTATTTAATAAAATTTTGAGATAAACACAAATTGTGAAGGAGTAAAATGAAGGATGATGCAGTAACAAATTAAATATACAATATATAATTAGATTTTGATAACTTACCACCAAAAGAAGTAAAGGTCTGGGAAAAAAACTGGTTCTTTTAAACATCTTTATTTCTGCTAGCATACACTCTAAACAATAACTGCACCAATCCAAATTTGGAACTTGCTCCATATTTTCAAGTGATGGAAGAAACCTCTGATTTATCGAACCGTCCTTATTTCCATGAGAAAAAATTGAAAAGAAAAAAACCAAGAAACCTACTTTGAAAGGCCAACCATCATCTGACATTACACTCAAATGTGCTTCAAGCCTGCTTATTGGAATTTTCTTTTTATGTGAAGGTCCATCACGGTCATATATAGTCAAAGGGAGTGTTTCTCTCCATCTTGCTGTTGTTGGATCTTCAGTTGAGGTCTCCCGAAGAGCTACAACCTTTATATTCCCCAGTGGTATTCCCAGAATATCATGAATGAGTTCCCGTGTAACCTTAATCTTCCTATTATTTCTCAAAGTAAAAGATCACTTTTTAACATCAAAATTTTGTAAAATCCACAATCCTAAAGATGTTGGAGTAGAATTAAAGTTAAAATCATCCTTAAAATTTCCAAATCCCATTTCCTCTAAAGCTTTCATTTGTGCAGGAGTACAAGTTTCAACAATCTTTTTCAAATTACTAGGTGACATTCTTGTTTGCAAATTCACACGTTCTTTTTTTGTATCTTCATCTTCATATTCATCATCTTCGGTTTCAGTTTCAACTTGTTTCCTTTTCTTCACTGCAACCACTTTCATATTCTTTTTTGTCTTACTTGTTTCTTCAACGTTTTTCCTATTATTTCTAACAGCAGCAACCACTATTGACCTTTCTTTTTCACATGAGCAACAATCTGTTTACCTTTTCTCTTCATTATAGTTTTGATTGGTTCTACATCAGTTTCCTCATCACTAGATTCAGTTCTCTCCTCATAAACAGCCTTTTGTAACTTCTTTTTATGCTTTTGAAACATTATTACATCAACATGAACTGATACATGTGAACTAGATTCAGTTGCCTTCATCTTCTTTTTGGGTCTGATAGGTTCTTCATCACTTTCAGAATAATCATCGACAATACACGCTTTTTTACCCTTATTATTCTTCGCTCCAACTGATTTTTTTCTTTTTGACGCAGTTTTACTAAAAATATCTTGTTCTTCTTCTATTGGTTCTTCGTCATTCCTACCTACTCAATCAATACATTAAACCAATTGCATCATCAAATCAAATTCATCATTCCTATATATATGACATTACTGCATCACTTTATTAAACCAACTGCATCACTTATTAAAACACACATTCAAACATACACACAAACAATTTTTTACATCAACTGCAACTCACAATCAAAATCTAAGACAAACATTTAAATTCCAATATTTTGATGTGGTCTGCAACTCAATCAAGAATTTGATGTGGTCTGCAACAAAATCAAGAATTTTTTCAGTTAAATCTATTTTACGCACTTAACCTATTCTACACTTATATTCTACACTTATATACTATACTGCATCATACATTAAATCACACAGATAAACACTTTTGATGAGGTTAACGTTACATGCATCATTTTTATCACAGTTGCTGCATCATACATTAAATCACACAGATAAACACTTTTTTAATGATGTACATATTAAGTAACAAGTGTATAAGTAAGTATAACTAAGGGACATGTTGGCACACATATCATAGATCAAAACCGAGTTCTCAATCCTCATTACAAGGAAGGAGTCTTCCCCAATTGGAGAATCAAAAGGCTCCCACTAGGTTTTCGAGCTAGGTACCTAATGGACCACATACATCATAATACATGACAGCGTGAGCCTTAAGACCGGAAAAGAACCTCCCATTTGAACGCAACATTAAACTAAATTCAAGGTAAATTAAACTTTCCAAATATTTTATCATATCCATACACTAACTGTTAGTGGAAAATTAAAGTTCACAAAAT
The DNA here is from genome assembly GCA_021014915.2 of Artemisia tridentata subsp. tridentata. NCBI lineage: Eukaryota > Viridiplantae > Streptophyta > Magnoliopsida > Asterales > Asteraceae > Artemisia > Artemisia tridentata. The sequence continues at coordinate 248,300,993 of CP139506.1, read as the reverse complement.
TTTGCAAAACAATTTACAAGATTGTGTGTACCGCTGATGCAATAAGTCTTCGCAAGATCACAAGCTGTCAAAACAGTTGCCCATGTAGTTTGAACCTGATCGGGAGTACAGACTACCTCCGCCGTGTCTTAAAGGATGAATAATCTGAGGCCCGATATCTAAGCCCAATTCTACAGGGTTAAGTAAACTGACCATCTATGGTTCAAGGATGCCCGGATCTACCCCTTGATCCGTTTCCCCCCAAAGATTCCCATAGAATAGTCAATTACCACCATGGTGATACAACACTTGGATCGATTGCAAAGACAAAAACAAAGGTTTCCAATGCTCGCACTTGAAAATTGTTTTGTAAAGTTGTGTGAAGTTTGATTTTCCAATAACACATTTGGCACACTTAGGCAGATTAACAACAACAACCACAATATACAACTCCCAAAACAGCCATTATTCCTATATATATGACATTACTGCATCACTTTATTAAACCAACTGCATCACACATTCAAACATATACACACACAATTTTTTCCATCAACTGAATCACATTATAAGTTTCACAACCAGTAAAAAATTAAAATAGACAATGTCACTGTACATTTTGATGTAATCAAGTTATTCATACACACATAGAAACCTAATCTAAAATTCACACACAAATACTTTTTAGACCCTATACTGCATCATTTTATAACCAAAAAATAGGCTTATATTTTACAATCAAATCTATTTTACGCACTTAACCTATTCTATTCTTATATTCTACACTTAACCTATACTATACTGCATCATACATTAAATCACAGAGATAAACAATTTTTGATGATGTTAATGTTACGTGCATCATTTCTATCACATTTACTGCATCATACATTAAATCACACAGATAACACTTTTTTAATGATGTTAACCTATACTGCATCACTTCTATCCTATTTACTGCATCATACATTAAATCACACAGATAACGCTATATGCAGCTGATGGCGCATATATCTGGTCTGAGTATTAATCTATAGCATCATACATAATTTTATCACATCTAAAGCACACAAATACATTTTAGACCCTATACTGCATCATTTTATAACCAAAAATAGGCTTATATTTTACAAACAAATCTATTTTAAGCACTTAACCTATACTACACTTAACCTATACTACACATAATTTTATCACACCTATAGCATCATACATTAAAACGCAATATCAGTCAAACACTTTTTGAAAAGTATAAAAGAATTAGTCTATTACTTTATTCTAGTTGTTAAATAAAATCAATATCAGTTAGAAATTAGTTGTTACTATATGAACTTACGAGGAGGTTTAAATTTGATCTTAACCATCATTTTTATGAGGTAGAGTTTAATCATGTGAGTTTAGTGGGTGAATTTAGTGTTTGTCTTCTTCAGATCTAAGGTTTTTGATGCAGTAGAATTTAAGTGTGTGGGATAGACATTGAGCGGTTATAACTTATATAAGTGTTGGGCCATTCATTGTTGAATAGTCCAGCCTATAAAAAGGTCTATTGTGATGTTCACCATTGGGCCATTGTTGTATAGTCCAACCTCAAATAATGCTAATAACTTTTATAAAATTTGAATAAGCATTAAATTTAAATTTAATGCATTAAATTTTTACAAGGTAATGCACTAAATTTAACATTGTGATTGAACAAGTACATAACATTACGACGTTTAAACACAAACATCCTAATTTGAATAAGTATAGGTTTCATTAATTTATCCATAGTAGTTTTGTAAGGTTTCATTACGACATGGTACCAGATTACATTACCATTTAAACGTCATACACTATTCACTTGTTTTACAACTACTGCATTAAGCATTGAAAGTTTTTGACCCTTATGCATAGATAAATTATATTTCAAAAGATAATCTGTTATATATCTTCTGCTTTTTGTTATATATCTACTGCATTACTATATAATATCAAAACAACATCAACATGAACACTATACATACTGCATCAACGTTTCAAATCTACTGCATCACTATATAATATCAAACCACATGAACCTGAACAGTTGTACCAGATTACATTATCATTTAAACGTCATACATATTTTACCATAATCCAAAGTTGAACCAGAAAAAAAGTTAAAGACATACAGGACCCATAACCAGGGAACACTCCTGGGACATTTATCTAAAACACTGATTGGATTTTCTGTCATCACAAGATACATTCCTTAATCCAAATAATCACACGATCTCGCGATTTTCATAATCCATTATCCTGCTTCCTTCCTGGACATCTGTTTGGATAATGGAAAAAAGGACAGATGAATGTGTTAAACTTAAACACATGCAAATGGTATTAGTTGACAAACAGAACAAGGATAAATAGTGTACCTTCAACAATGAATTCAAGTTACTGAAGTATAACAACATTCCCATCACTTCTTCGCCTTCCTAGCTCTAGTCACTTTCTTTGATATCACAGCCTTTGGCTTCAAAGCCTTCTTCACGAGTGTCTTCTTTGCTGCAATAGCCTTAGCCGCATGTGCCTTCTTCCCTGGTGTAGACATTGCCAACATCCTTGCAACCTTAGCAGGCTTTGCTGGCGTCTTTGGCTTGGCCTTGGACTTCACAGCAACAGCTTTCGGCTTAGCCAAAGGCTTGAGAACAGTCTTTGCCTTGGCAGCAGGCTTGGATTTCACAGCTGGTTTAGCTTTCACAACCATCTTTGGCTTAGCTACATCTTTTGCCTTTGGTGCAGCCTTGGGCTTAGCAACAGCCTTCTTAGCAGGTACTTTCTTTGCAGCAGTCTTCGCCTTTGGCTTAGCAGCAACTTTCTTCTTTGCCTTAGCGGGAGCAGCAGCTGATGCAGACTTGGCAGCAGGTAGCTTGTAAGACGCCTTAACCTTAACCAACTTACCACCAGCAACTAACTTCTTCAACTGAGTCAACAAAACTTTCTTAAAATTTGATAGAATATTCTTTTGCTTCTCCTTGATAAATTTTGTAATTGCATACTTACTAGATCGATAATCACAATTTTTAACTCAATTATTACATCTATTAATACCAATAGAATCGCAAACTAACATCTATACATCCTTCAAATAGATCTAACAGCATTATAACAATAATATGACAAATTAACACAACCAGTTAACATAACAGATAGATTAACTAAATTATACTGATATAACGAATTAACACAGTAAATTATCGCGTTATAACATCATTTTAGATCAATAAAACAGATATTAACATAATTAACTAACAACGCATAAATTTAGTGTTATAACAATTAAAACATATATTTATACAATCGATTAGCATTATTACATCAATTCACATATACTTTACCGATATAAACACAGAATTATACCTCAAAGTAGGTGGATGCATAGCAGGAGTCCTAGGCTTACTCTTGGCCACCTTTTTAGCTTTCATCGCATTTATAAAGGTGATTTTGCATCTTGATTGAAGAAGAGATAGTGCTTTCAACAATGAATTCAAGTCAATAAATTATTGTTCGTCTTCAAAAAAGGTACTCAGCACAAATTTAATATAAGTTTAGCACTCATCTTCTTGTTGAAGTAGTTTCTGAGATGTATACTGGAGAGAAAAGATTAAACACTGTACTTGATTTTTGCAATGGAAATGAAATAATACATAAACTAACGGATAATTAACGTTTCACCGATGTAAACACATATAAATCTTACCTTTGCAATATGACTTGTATATGTACACAAATCCAGTTCTAAAGTTAGAGATCGAGGCCGGCAACACCAAAGCACAACATCCACAAGAGCTACGTAAAATGATGATTCCCTTATTAAACTCAGGTGTCTCAGCTCAACATGCTCGATTTCATAAGGTGGGGTCTGGATCAGCTTTAACTCCTCAACATCTATGAGCCTCTGTCACGGATTATTTTATATCATTGTTTGGGAGCAAGTAAATACACATAAATTGCTGGTAAAATAAATGAATTCTTATTTTTACCCAAAAATAAATAAATTTGTAAATAAATGAATACGAGAAGATACCCAACAAATAACAAACTCTAAAACTTTGAGAATGACATTTTCTTCCAGAAATCGCCTCAGCTTCCGGAATGAAAGAATGTCAAAATCCTTGTCTGTGTGACATTTCATATATCCTTTTGCCAGGGATGAATGTTTCATTGACATAGATACGACATTGTGTCTGAAGGTTACGTCATAATACTTGAACATAAATAAGTTTGGTGCATTTAAATCAATTTCTTCCAAATCACAGTCCGATTGTAGTTCTAATCTCTTCAAGAAATGATGTGACAACTTCAGGTTGTTGACAAGAGATGAAAGATTTAAAAACACATTCTCGAGGGACGCGAAGTTAGATAAGAAGTCATTGGGTCTTTTTAATGGAAACCCTCCATAACAAAATGTTGTTAGCTTTTTGCATGAAGCCATAAACAAAGATGGTTCTTTATCTGTATCATTCTTCAAAGAAAAATAACTTAGATTTGGAGCATCAACATCTATTCTCTGAAGTCCAATGTTCGAGAAAATCGTAACTTTTTGAAGATTATAATGCCTATTAACGCAAAACGCAGTGAAGCCATAGCAAAATCCGAGATAAATTTCTTCAAGTAGAGGGAAACCTTTGGTCAGATACTCGAACACACCTTCATCTGTTAGGAGTTCTATAACTGACAACAGCCTCAATGACTGTAACTTTACATCATCATCCATCAAGGACGAAGGCAACTCACACTTCTGCAACGTTAAAGATGTTAACAAAGACGCAGATAAGAGTGTGTTAGGAAAACAAAACATTGGCAGATTCGTATCCAAAGATACAATTCTAATCACCAACACTTGCAAGCCTTTTTTGATAAGTGATTCAAGACATCATCCAAAAAGTTCTATTTGTTCAAGATATAAATATTCTGCATAGATGTCGAGTGTGTGTGCACTGATGTTTTGGTCGCAGAATCTAGACACATCATATTCAACATATCTATAAAACGTCTCCATTTCTTGTAAAAAGAAGTTAGACCACGACCCTAGATTGAAATACAAAAGGGGGAAAGAAGCAGTTAAAGCAAACCATTGCTTGGACAAAACACTCATTCGAACAAGCGATTTTGTATCCCTACGGAGATACGACAATATGTGGTGAATAATAAAGTCCGGAAGCATTGAAATCCGGTCGGTTGTATCTATTGTTTTTTCCTCCATCTTCTTGCTTGACCCTACTTAAAGTAAATACCATAAATCAGACTAGTTAGCAAGTAAAAGAAAGACTACATCTCAGTTCACATAGCCCAATTATCTTATATGCTTATTATTTGCCACATATCTTTTGCATTACACAAAACGCACAAATATTCATTAAAACTACTGCAACATCAAATCAAATTCATGATTCATTATTAGTCACATATTAAAATCTATTGCATCACTTCATTAGAACTACTGTATCAAGCATTGAAAATAATATAATTAAATCGTATGTTACAAACAAATCCCTACTGCATCACAAATCCAAAATTGCAAACAAATACTTTTCGTAATGCTTCTCCTGGAATCGTTAACCTAATCTAGGCTTATATGAAATGTAACAATTAACATTTTCAGGTTAATTTCTATTCCCGAAATTTTTACTATTCATTTTTTACTATTCACTTTCACTATTCACTTCTAAAATTTTTATTTCACATTCTCGAAATTTAAATTATTTCCATGATAAAGTGAAAGTTTGACGCTTGTCGGGTCATTTTCGCAAAAGTTATTAAGAAACTATACGTTTTGGTTTAAACGTCATTTAAACATCCTGCGCATAACGAAAACCAACTGCGATAATTTTCCTCGCATCAGATTAATTTTTAGTACACTCACAATCAATTAGGGAATTTATAATAATTAAGTTAAAATGTTACCAAATAGACCCTGTGTCTTGCAGAACTAAACTTGCGTTTTAAGCACTTTTACTTATCCGCAACCTTAGCCTATACCTGCACCATATTTTCTAAGACGTTTAGAAGCTTTCACATTTTTGGAAAAGTAAACATATTTTTCCTCCTCCTTTGACCATAAAATCATTCCTTGATTTTTAACACTTACGGTTTTAGGTCTAAAGAACATTTAACACCAACCGACACTAGACTAAGCCTAGCCTAGACATTTTAAGTCTATTAAGTTCATTATAATCATATTAGAAAAGTTACATTTTACTTTTCTCAGTTTTACGTAACTTTCGTACGTTTTAAGTTTAACGCGTTTTAAACCTACGTTTCTAGCGTTATCTGCATTTTCGCGACCCATTAAACTTATCACTCATTTTTATAAGATAATAATGAGTATATTGACAAGTTTAATCATTTGTATAAGTTTTGTATTTTTACGATACCCGGTTTTACGTTTCGTGACTTAACGACTTACAGTTAGCGATTAACGGGACCAAAACTCACTCCGTAAGTCAAGATAAATATCCAACCTAAAATATCTAGATATTTTCTCAAAAATATCTAGAAATTTCAAAAATCTATTGAAATTACCATTTCACCCTTGTCCTTTATTTACCAAAATGCCATTTTATGTATTTACAAAAATACCATTTTAACCTAAATTTTTCCCTATAAATACCAAGCTAAAAACTTCATAAATTCTTGCACCACCCCTTTCTTTATCTCTAAAGTCCTTAAACCGAAGGCGATTCTTAGCTACTTTAGCAAGTTTCTTTCAAGAACGTGCAAGCGTTCTTGAGCAAAAGCTAGATTTTGATCTACTTTGCTTCAAGTTTTCAAGAAAGAGTCGTTATAATCTTCAAATAACTTCAAGTCTCCAAAAAGACTTTGTTATTATCTTTAAATAGCTTCGGGTTTTCAAGAAGGCGATGTTATAATCTTCAAGTAGCCTCGGGTTTCCGAAGATTACAATTTTCACGTCGAAGCTCCGCTTATATTCCCTTTTTCTATAATACTCAAGCATTCTAAACAAAGGTAAGTAATTATAAGACTCAAAATTATTTAAATACTTATAAACTTTGTTAGTTTATTTATTGTATTTATAAACTCTTAATATGTCATATAATCAAGTAAGCAAAATATATGTTTCACATATAAATACTATGTTAGTAGGGAGCTTCATGTGAGGGGTTCCATTTGGGTGAACATGTCGACGAGTTGCGGGATTTACGAATTAAAGTGTCCTAGCTCCTCGAACGTTTACTGCATGACCTCTGGATTATGATGGCCTGAACAGTAGTACGAGATATATAAACTATATATGGCATGTTTAAATATTCACTTCGTTGTTTTAGAACCTAAGACACGATATCATATTTCTAGGTTGCTCGTAGATATTTTTCCGGCTTTTCCAGCAATTTCATTATATCCTTAACATCATCCAACTCAAGGTGAGTTTTCATAGCCCCGTTTTTAATTAATTATTTCATTTCTAAACTCTCGGGGGAGAATACATTGCACATCATTTTATTACGAGCCCAAGTATGTCAAATTCATTTACATTGCTTAAGTTACCTCATTGCCATGTTAATGTCCCCATTCCTTTATCATGAACCGTTAATTACGTAGTAAGCAAGAGTGAGTGAATAGATCTATTGAGGGTGATTCTTCCATCCGGGTTGGTAGATCTAACTGGACAAACGGATGCATTTCATTTAATATCATAATTAGAGTTGTTTGGCAAACACTCTTTTGGGGCGAACATCATAATCAGTCTAGCTTCGGGGTCATGAGCTTATAGCAATTATATCATTTTTATATGGTGACATTGTCATACATAACCTTATACTTGTGGTAGCCGTACAGAACATTTACATAAACATATGATTCTCACCAACATTTTTGTTGACCGTTTTAGCAATGTATATTCAGGTAATATATCATGGCATGCATGGAATCATATCACGGAGTCACGGAGATGACGCGTCTCATTTTGGATTTTTATGCACTTAAATTATCGTTTGATTGTAACATACTTATTTTCGCAAACTTTGACTATCTTTTGGGACCTATCTTTTGTAAATTCTGAACGTTTTTATTTAATCAAACGATGTACTTTTTAAATGACACTTTAGGTCATTCAATATAACTGTAACTGTGATGCTATGGCAGTAGCGCCCCAGGTATTCCATTCCACTGCAAATCATGTATTTGGGGGTGTTACAGATTGGTATAAGAGCTATAGTTATAGCGAAACGAGTCTAATTGAGACCTAAACTATAACTGCTTTTCCACAAAAACGTTTTATAGCCTTTCGCTCTCCGTGCCTTCCATCCTCCAGATAATTATGTGACTTTTAGACATTTCATTCTACACGAACATACTATCACATTAATATATAACACACACTGAATTCCGAGATGAAATTCCCTTAAGGGGTAGAGACTGTAACAATTCGCATTTTCAGGTTAATTTCTATTCCCGAAATTTTTACTATTCATTTTTACTATTCACTTCACTATTGACTTCTGAAATTTTTATTTCACATTCTCGTAAGTTAAATTATTTCCATGATAAAGTGAAAGTTTGACGCTCGTCGGGTCATTTTCGCAAAAGTTATTAAGAAACTATACGTTTTGGTTTAAACATCATGCGCCTAACGAAAACCAACTGCGATAATTTTTCTCGCATCAGATTAATTTTTAGTACACTCACAATCAATTAGGTAATTTTTGATAATTAAGTTAAAATGTTACCAAATAGACCCTGTGTCTTACAGAACTAAACTTGCGTTTTATGCACTTTTACTTATCCGCAACCTTAGCCTATACCTGCACCATATTTTCTAAGACGTTTAGAAGCTTTCACATTTTTGGAAAAGTCAACATATTTTTCCTCCTCCTTTGAACATAAAATCATTCCTTGATTTTATAAATCATTCCTTGATTTTTAACACTTACGGTTTTAGGTCTAAAGAACATTTAACACCAACCGACACTAGACTAAGCCTAGCCTAGACATTTTAAGTCTATTATGTTCATTATAATCATATTATAAAAGTTACATTTTACTTTTCTCAGTTTTACGCAACTTTCGTACGTTTTACGTTTAACGCGTTTTAAACCTACGTTTCCAGCGTTATCAGCATTTTCGTGACCCATTAAACTTATCACTCATTTTTGTAAGATAATAATGAGTATATTGACAAGTTTAATCATTTCTATAAGTTTCGTATTTTTACGATACCCGGTTTTACGTTTCGTGACTTAACGACTTACAGTTAGCGATTAACGGGACCAAAACTCACTCCGTAAGTCAAGATAAATATCCAACCTAAAATATCTAGATATTTTCTCAAAAATATCTAGATATTTCAAAAATCTATTGAAATTACCATTTTACCCTTGTCATTTATTTACCAAAATGCCATTCTATGTATTTACAAAAATGTCATTTTAACCTAAATTTTTCCCTATAAATACCAAGTTAAAAACTTCATAAATTCTTGCACCACCCCTTTCTTTATCTCTAAAGTCCTTAAACCCAAGGCGATTCTTAGCTATTTTAGCAAGTTTCTTTCAAGAACGTGCAAGCGTTCTTGAGCAAAAGCTAGATTTTGATCTACTTTGCTTCAAGTTTTCAAGAAAGAGTCGTTATAATCTTCAAATAACTTCAAGTCTCCAAAAAGACTTTGTTATTATCTTCAAATAGCTTCGGTTTTTCAAGAAGGCAATGTTATAATCTTCAAGTAACCTCGGGTTTACGAAGATTACAAATTTCACGTCGAAGCTCCGCTTATATTCCCTTTTTCTATACTCCCTCCGTCCCACTATAAGTGTCCACTTTCCATTTACACAAAGTTTTAGGAAAGTGGGGCCAACTACACTCTCCACCAATCAAATATCACTATTACCCACAAAAGTCTCTTCTCATTGGTTGAAAATATTCCCTGGACACTTAATATTGGACAAGCAAAGATACCATTGTGGACACTTATAGTGGGACGGAGGGAGTAATACTCAAGCATTCTAAACAAAGGTAAGTAATTATAAGACTCAAAATTATTTAAATACTTATAAACTTTGTTAGTTTATTTATTGTATTTATAAACTCTTAATATGTCATATAATTAAGTAAGCAAAATATATGTTTCACATATAAATACTATGTTAGTAGGGAGCTTCATGTGAGGGGTTTCATTTGGGTGAACGTATCGACGAGTTGCTGGATTTACGAATTAAAGTGTCCTAGCTCCTCGAACGTTTACTGCATGACCTCTGGATTATGATGGCCTGAACAGTAGTAGGAGATATATAAACTATATTTGGCATGTTTAAATATTCACTTCGTTGTTTTAAAACCTAAGACACGATATCATATTTCTAGGTTGCACGTAGAGGTTTTTCCGGCTTATCGAGCGATTTCGTTATATCCTTAACATCATCCAACTCACGGTGAGTTTTCATAGCCCCGTTTTCAATTAATTATTTCATTTCTAAACTCTCGGGGGAGAATACATTGCACATCATTTTATTACGAGCCCAAGTATGTCAAATTCATTTACATTGCTTAAGTTACCTCATTGCCATGTTAATGTCCCCATTCCTTTATCAAGAACCGTTAATTACGTTGTAAGCAAGAGTGAGTGAATAGATCTATTGAGGGTGACTCCTCCATCCGGGTTGGTAGATCCAACTGGTCAAACGGATGCATTTCATTTAATATCATAATTAGAGTTGTTTGGCAAACACTCTGTTGGGGCGAACATCATAATCAGTCTAGCTTCGGGGTCATGAGCTTATAGCAATTGTATCATTTTTATATGGCGACATTGTCATACATAACCTTATACTTGTGGTAGTCGTAAAGAACATTTACATAAACTTATGATTCTCACCAACATTTTTTTTGACCGTTTTAGCAATGTATTTTCAGGTAATATATCATGGCATGCATGGAATCATATCACGGAGTCACGGAGATGACGCGTCTCATTTTGGATTTTTATGCACTTAAATTATCGTTTGGTTGTAACATACTTATTTCCGCAAACTTTGACTATCTTTTGGGACCTATCTTTTGTAAACTCTGAACGTTTTTATTTAATCAAATGATGTACTTTTTAAATGACACTTTAGGTCATTCAATATAACTGTAACTGTGATGCTATGGCAGTAGCGCCCCAGGTATTCCATTCCGCTGCAAATCATGTATTTGGGGGTGTTACATGAAACAGTTTTTGAAGCAGTAAATAATACACTAAAATGCATAAATAAACAGACTTTTCGTAATGATTCAGTAAAAATTTAAGGTTACTATATAAACTTACGAGGATGTTTAAATTTAATCTTAACCATCGTTTTTATGGTTTTAAAGTATGTAAAGTCTATTGATAACGTTTTTGTAACCAAAACATTTGGCTATTCATTGGGCCGTAAAAACATTGGGTCCATTGGGTGATGTTGTATATAGTTGAATCATAGTTGAATGGTTAATGTAACCAAAATGGCTACTATTTAAATTTCAATGCATACCACTTCCACTGATTCATTAGATACCTATTCCACATTTAAAGAGAAAATTGTTAATGTGCTGCGTTATCTTCTTGAGACGCAGCAAAGGGAGTGTGTTAGGCTTGAGGTGTTGACCGCTATTCTTGATGAATCATGATTATGAATGAAAAGTAGTAGACTTTCTTATGACGCAGTAAATTATTTTAGAATTTTTTGTTTGGTTTGTATGTAGTAGACTTTCTTATGATTCAGTTAATTATTTGTGGCCACTTTAATGTTTTGCAAGCATAATCAGAGCTCATACCAGTGTAATATAGAGATGAATAAACTTGAATGTATGTGTTTGAATGAGAAATTGGAATGGATGCAGTAGCATAATTATGTGATGCAGTAGAGTAACATAGATGTTAATATTAGATCATATCTAATTTTTTTATACAAAAACTTTATTCTTTTTCCGCTATTTCCATAATGTTAGTTTCTGATTTTGTTGGAACGTTGTCAATAGCAGCCAATGGTTTTTATGATCTTGGGTACAAACACATAATGTATTTTTTTACTGATTATGGCTTATCAAAATAAACTGAAATGTACGTTTTTTCCCAACGATTGCATCTAATACTTCTGGAAATTTCCATGGGTAAGCATTTTTTAACTGATGTAAATTTACCTATAGCATTTTCAGCGATTCATCACAGATTAAAACATATTGCATCACAATGATGTAATTTTACTGCATCACAACGTATAATATACTGCATCACAAGGTATAATACACTAAACATAATAACAAGAATACAGTTTGAACAAACACTAACACAATGCCAGATAACCCTAAACAATACTAATCATTCGATGATTATTCATCATTAATCATTCGATGATCAAAAGACATAGAAGTAAAAGTTTTAAACATCCTACACAGTAATCATTGAGTGATCATCTTAACTCGTTCAGTAATTTTTTCTAGCAAATCCTGATTATCATTGACATTGTCATCTATGACAAGTTTAGAAGATTCTTTTTTCTTGTTCACAAATGCATTAGCTTCTTTCGAGATTACTTCCATTTGAACATTAATCTCCAAAAGAATCATCTTTGTTAAGAACTTCACGCGCAACATCTTAAGTTGTGGTTTTAGACCTTCTTCTTCATTCTTCAATTCATGCGAAAAACTACCACGTCCCAGATATGTTTCCATATACCTCATAACAAACACACCACTGTCTTTACCAATGCATTTTGTGATCGAAGGCAACTTCACATGTTTAGGTTTCGCCGTTAAAAGCTCAGTGCATTTTGGGTGTTCTACTCTTCTAAGGTAGTCAACAAATGAATCAACCTGTGAAAAAACATTCATGCATTTTTTATAACACTATGATGCAGTAAAAACATTCATGCAAAACATAACAAGCTAATTTTAAATTTATTCATTTGGAAACAACTTACATGTGACCTAGTAAAGAATCATACGCTGCAAAACACATACGTGTGACCTAATAACCTACTAAAACTACTTACGTGTGACCTAATAAAGGCTCATATATCATCAATTTCATTATATATCATCAATTTAATTTATACTTACAATAGCATTTGGCACATTTCCATATCTGACAGATATATCATCAATTTCATCATATATGTTGTCCATGATGTCGATTTCAGCTGTCCTCAGATTAAAACAAATTAAATAGTAATGGTGTGATGATTTTTTCATTTTTATCATTGGAAAGAAAACCTGTACATGAAAATTTTATTAGAATACAGATACATTACCACTGAAATTCATAATAATAACTCTATTTTACCAAATCAATATCCCGGAAAATTTTCTTCTGTGCCACTTTCAAAACAGCTTTAATAATTTCATTGAAAACTTTTGTCCTTTTTATTTTATCTGCTCCATTTTTAATCAAGGACTCTGTCATTGTTTCCAACTGTACCAAAAATTAATTTATTGTTAATCATAAAAAATTTGCAGTTAAAAATAAAATTGTTACTTCTTATCTTAATTAACCAGCATTCCTGTATTACAATAAACATTAGCTGCAGTTGAAAACTTTTTCCTGTATTTCTCTTCATGATTAAGCGTAATGCTCCATGCGTTCAGTATAGGTGCAGCAACTTCAACTTCTGGGAAAAGGCTTTCGAAAAACTTGCATTGCAATTCACAGTGTTTGGTCTTGAAAGTAATATCACTGAAATTTAGATAAAAATAAGGTGTCATGAATTAGAATTTTTAAGGATGATTCAGGGGAATAGAATAAGTGATGCAGTAATCAATAATCATTGATGCAGTAAACTATTTGATATTAAATATACCTTCCAAGTTTACAGGTACTCCATAAGTACTCAGCAACTTTCTTTTCTTCTTCGGATATTGGTTTGTGTAACATCACTTTCCTTTCATAGTAACTCAAAACATTTGATGCCTTTACCGTACACATTTCTTTACCTCCACTTTCAGGTGCTGGATTAGCCTTTTTAGAGTCTACCTTTTTAGACGCTACAACTTCACTAGGTGATTGTCTAGTAACTCTCTTTGGTGAATCAACATTCTTCGGTTTTGGTGCATCAACTATTTTTTCCTTTGCTGAATCTATTCTTTTCTCTTTATATGAATCTAAAGGATCTTTCTTATTTGTATCAGCCTTTGTCGCATCTACCTTTGGATCATGAACAATTGTTGGTGTATCAGCTGGTGCATCAGATGGTGGAACACTTGTTAGTGCATCAGATGGTGCAACACTTGTTGGTGCAACATTTGTTGGTGCATCAATTGGTGTAACACTTGTTTTTTTATTTAACTTTCTTCTTTTTTTACTTTTTTGCACCTTTTCAACTTCTGGACTCAAATGTTCAATGTCCATATCTTCATTTGCAGTACCTTCTTCATTCTCAGATTCATGCTCATTTGCAACTTCTTCATTCTCAGTAATATTCCCTTCTTCATCATCATTTCCATCATTAACAATTTCATAATCATTTCCATTACCGCCATGTAAGACATCTACATTGGCATCCTTGTCATCTTCCTTATACGCTTTTAAGAATAATTTATTTCTTTCTTCAACTATGTTCTTTATCTCATCATCTTTAGAGTATAAACTCAATGCTATCTTCATCTTGTAATCAAAATCAGCCAATAATGTATTACACTTTGACAAATTATCTCTTAAACTATCCTTCATGTCCTGAATTTGTTAAAAAAATGTATATATATATATAAAAAATAAAAAATAAAAAAAATTAGGTAATATAAGAAGTGCATCGTAGTTGAAAATTAAGTGCATCGCAGTGTATAAATGTATTTAAATGAAATACCTGAGCTGTTTTAGAATCAAAATTTAGCATTTCTTCAACTATTTTGTGACCATGGTTTGCATCTTCTTCCTCTGTTAGTACATAAACATTTTAACCAATTAGAAATCTACAATTTTTTCAAAAAAATGCAAACATAAATTTTACCTAATTGCTTTTTTGTGGTTTTATAACTTACCGCCAAAAGAAGTACTGGTCCTGCAAAAGAGGTTCTTGCTTTAAATTTATTTAACTCTTTTTGCATACATTCTAGACCATAGGTGCACCAATCCAAATTTGGAACATTCTCAATATCTTCAAGCAGTGGAAGAAATCTTTGGTTTACTGAACCATCCTTATTCCCATGTGCAAAAATAGAGAAAAAAGCAACCAAGAATCCTACTTTGAAAGCCCAACCTTCATCTGTACTTCCAGTTAGATATACTTCTAGCTTGCTGTTGTTGGATCTTCAGATGTCGTCTCTCGAAGAGAAACAACCTTTATATCACCCATTGGAATTCCATGAATTTGATGAATGAGTTCCCGGGTGATCTTGATCTTTCTATCATCACTTAAAACCAAAGTGCAATTTTTTGCATCAAAATTCTTACAAAGCCACATTCCTAAAGCTGTGGGTGTAGAATCAAAGTTAAAATCAGAACTAAAATTTCCAAAACCCATTTCTTCTAAACTTTTCATCTGCCCATCAGTACATGATTCAATAATATTCTTCAAATTACTTGGTGAAATTCTTGTTTGCAAATTCACTGGTTCATACTTTCTAGCTTTATCTTTAACTTCATTATCAGATTCAACTTTTTTAACTTTCTTAACAGCAATCATTTTTCGATTGATTGTCTTATTCTTTTTTTTTGATTGACTGCCTTGACCATCATTTTTATTAACAGCAACCATCATTTTTCGCTTCAAAGATTTAGCATCAGATTCTGAATCTTTATCTTCAGCAGTCCTTTTACGCTTGTTTTTCATTTTAGATGTTGTAGGTTCAATAAAGAAGGCTATGATTTGCGACAAGATATAAATATACTCAACAAACACTCAATACCTAGATATTTTTTATACGAACATAAATAAGGTGATCAAATAAGCTAATGAGTTTGAAAATATGCTTGGCTTAAAATTATAAGCGGATCAGATAAGCTAAAGTTAATAATAAGGTCTAAAAAGTGAGGTTTCAAAAATCAAATAAAGCCATTGTTTTCAAGGAACCATCCGGAATAAGTGGAGTTGTTGTTGGTTGTTGGTTGTTCAGTAATAACATTCACTCACTTCATTTACAACTTTTGCATTAAGCATTCAAAAATACATACAAGCAATTTTCGAAAACTAAAACTACTTACGCGTAACCTAATAAAGCGTCATACTCTGCAAAACATAACCTACTGCATCACTTCATTTACAACTACTGCATTAAGCATTTAAAAACACATACAAACACATTTTGACAACTAAAACTACTTACACGTGACCTAATAAAGCATCATACGCTGCAAAACATAATTTAATGCATCACTTCTATACAACTACTGCATTAAGCATTCAAAAACAAATATAAGCATATTTCGAAAACCAAAGCTACTTACTCGTGACCTAATAAAGCATAACGTACTGCATCACTTTTATACAACAACTGCATTAAGCAATCAAACACATTTAGACAACTAAATCATACTATGTGTGACCTAATAAAGCCTCATACGCTGCAAAACATAACCTACTGCATCACTTCTTTTACAACTACTGCATTAAGCATTTAAAAACACATACAAACACATTTTGACAACTAAAACTACTTACACGTGACCTAATAAAGCATCATACGCTGCAAAACATAACTTAATGCATCACTTCTATACAACTCCTGCATTAAGCAATCAAACACATTTAGACAACTATATCATACTACGTGTGACCTAATAAAGCCTCATACGCTGCAAAACATAATCTACTGCATCACTTCTTTTACAACTACTGCATTAAGAATTTAAAAACACATACAAACACATTTTGACAACTAAAACTACTTACACGTGACCTAATAAAGCATCATACGCTGCAAAACATAACTTAATGCACCACTTCTATACAACTACTGCATTAAGCATTCAAAAAACACATACGCTGTAAAACATAACCTACTACATCACTTCTATACAACTACTGCATTAAGCATTCAAATAGACAGTCAAACACATTTAGACAACTAAATCATACTATGTTAGACACGTATCCCGGTTATGAATAAGCCCCACCTTAGATGGGAGATGCTAAGGACTTTACATGACTGGCCAATCAAGGAAAGTTATGTTATAGTCAAACCCGTTAGTCAAAGAATGTGTAATGTGGTTATGGAAAGTATATGTGGCCAAAGTAGAAAGAAAGAGAATTAAGGGGCTAATGTTATAAAGTGTTGAATGTGTTATAAAATTAAGTGTGGCCAAATTAAGAGAGAAAGGACTTAAGGGACTAAGGTTGCCATCTAGGCAAACTTGCATCTTATCTAAATAAATCCAGGAGATTCTAGTATTCTCCATAAGTTTCAAGAGGTGTTTAATAGTCTGGTTCTAAGAGAAAGAAAAAGAGAGGGAAATGTTAGTGTCGACTTAAGGAGAAGAAAAATATAAAGAGCAAGTGTCCATAGCCCTTCTTAGCAATGATTCCCATCAAGTAAGTGTTCTAATTTATGAGTTAATGATGGTTATTAAGGTAAAGGTTAATGGGTTAGGTGGGTTTTCATCATATGATATTGATATGATCATATGATGATATAGAGATGATGTTGGGTAAGTTTAGATGGGTTTTATAACCTTTGATTATGATATGTCATGTTAATGAACCCCGATGTTATGGTTATGGTTAAGAAGTAAGAGTGATGATGATGACTGTGATGATAAATGATGAAGATGATGGTGAGGAGGTTATTGTGAGACTTAGCTTGGAGCTAAGGTAAGTAAACCGGTATAATGTAAAGTTATATTGACTTCTATACATTATGTGTTATGTGGCTAATGTGTTAAGGTTATGGTTGTTTAGCATAATGGTAGTTATGTGTAAGAGGTTAGGTTAGTGGATGCGTTAGATGAGGGGGAAGTAAGGAAAAAGGAAGGTTAAGGTTTAAGTGGATAAGGTATGTGCTTATGTTTATTGTTGTTGGATTAATAGTTGTATAATGTGTAATGTGTGAATGAAGTATAATGTTAAGTTATACCCATTTTACTTACTAAGCATTCGTGCTTACGGTTTAAGTGTTTAATGTTTTGTAGGATCGTGTGATGATATGGCTTGGGCTAAGGATCAATGTTGGTATGCGAAGCATAGAAGGTTTGATATGCATAGGAGCTTAGGTAGAATATCGAGCTCGAGTATAAAGTTTGTACCCCTATTGGTCTTTTATTGATTTTTAACGTGAAGCCAAGTGTCAAAATGTATATTCATGGAGTCCTAACGATTTGGGAGTCTAACGATTTGTCAAAATGAGTTTTAAGTGTTTTTAGTAAAAGTTAAAGGGGTGTTTGGATTGTATGTGTTTTTACCCATTTTGGGTTGCAAATGGGTCAAGTGTTATTGAAACATGTTTAGTATGTTAGTATAATGATTTATGGAAAGTTTGGTGTAAAACGGAAGTCATATGGGTGGTATGTAGTGAAATGGGTCAAAATGAGTGTTTTGCATAACCCATCAGTCTAGGATCCCCCTTTAGGTCCCAAAGTATGGACCTAAGTGTGGATCCAGATTCCAGTTTGGGATCCCCCTTTTGGTTCGTATTCTGGACCTAAGTGTGGATCAAGAGTAAATTTGCTTATTCCTAAAATTTGCATATTGGATCCACCTTTTGGTTCATGATTGTAGACCTTAGTGAAGGTCAGAGAATTTGCATATTGGCGGCTGGGCTGTTATTCCCAGAATTTGCATATTGGCGGTTGGGCAATGATTTTTAGAATTTGCATATTGGCGGTTGGGCAATGATTTTCAGAATTTGCATATTGGTTCGAAAAATCATATCTTTTAAACCGTAAGTCGTCACAGGTCGTGCCACCCGTCGTTTTGAAGGTAATTGAGTTTACTTTCATTTAAAAATAGTTTCAAGGTCTGAATGTCCATAGATTTTTGTCAGTTGTCAAAAGAGTAACAGGATGTCCGAAAAAGTCAAGCGTTTCCGCGTGTAAAATTCAAAGTTTTTGGTCAAAGTGGTCAAGGGGCGTTACAACTTGGTATCAGAGCTTCGGTTTAAGTGAATTAGGTATCCACTATAGGTTTCCTAGACTTAAACCACTCGTAGAAGCCTTGAACGTAAGTGTTAGTAATGCGGAAAGTGATAGTTAAGTATGAGATGGATTGTGTGTTATGTTAGACGAGCTTAAGGATGATAAGTGATGAATGTGTGTTATGTGTTATTGTGTATGTGATAGAAGTCCGTGGAGGACTTGAAGTGTTTGAATAGTTAGTTAGCCGTGCACCTCGTTTGGTGTCGATGTTTATTTTGTGATTAAGTGAATATACGATAGAGAAATTGTCATGGAATGCGTGTAGAAGTGCTAAAGTGGTATTGGAGATGGATTAGTGAGTAAATTAAAGTTATATGATGCCTTAGTTATAAGGTAGGCTATTGCTTGCGGCTAATTATAGTGTTGATGCTTAGACATAGATTGATTACGAGATGTGATATATGAACCATAGACTATGTGAGTTGACTATGATTATAAATGTTAGAACACTTTTGGACAAGTGTTAAATGTTAAGTGTTATCGTTTGTGCAATGTTAAGTCTACGGTAGTTGGTTATATGTCTAAGTAGAATGAGATTGTGCTTTATAGCATGAATGCATAGAAATGTGTGAGGTATGATAGATGCATTGGAATACGTATTATGTGAGACTTGAACGTTATGTGCGAATAATGATTTTTGAGCTAATGCGGTTGATAATAGGAGTTGTGTGAAGCATGGATTAGATCTAATATAAGTTATAATTGCTAAATACATGTGTTGACCTAGTCATGGTCGGAAAAGTTAAAAAGAACACATTGATTCATGAAATAAGATAAGTATGAAAAGTGCTTAATGAAGCATAGATGCTTTGAAAGTTTGAAATAAAGTAAGGAATGAATAATAGAGTATGTTTGTAGTTTGATGATTAGAAGGACACGAATGATATAATAACAATTAGATGCTTGAAGTCATGAATTCTCATAAGAAAAAATAAAATGAGAAAGTTAAAGTGCGAAGTTAAGACGTGATGAGATCATGTTGCATATAAAACATGAAAAGTAAAATGTGTTATTAATAAAGGGTTAAGCGATGAGTGGAAGTAATAAATGAGATATAGATTGCGCTTGAAGTCATAAGTGATATGAAGTGTGTGCTAGAAAGAATTGTAAAACATGAATATAATCATGTTAAAATATTTTAAATGTGTATGATAAGATTAATGAGAATGTTATAGAATAAACATATGTAAGGTTTATATGCGTAAAAGTCGAATAGACTAAAATGAAGAGATAGTATAAGTTGAGAATATGGTCAACATGGAGTTGACGGGTAATAGTAAAAGTGCGTTGTAAGGACACATAGAAAATGTGTAAATTGTAATGGACAAGCATTATATAGAACTTGTCTAAAATAAAGATGACACGTAGTGAGTTGTTGACGAACATAAGAATAAGTTTATAGTTGGGTTGTAGATGTGTAAGTAAGTGGATCAACGTAATGGTAAACAACACGAGGTTGTGTATTATAGAAGAATAGCAATACCAGGATGTGAAAAGAGATGCTAAATGGTATTAGAGATGGGGTTAATAAGTAACTTAAGGTATTAACGCATAAATAATGGATCGTAATGACATTGAGTGTACTAACATATAGTGTGAAAAGACAAGATGAAACTAACGAGTTAATAATAAGGTGTTTGATGACATGAGGGTTAAAGAATGGGGATAGGAAAGGATGGCATGAATTGTGACCGATATATGGTCTCATTAAATTTAGTGACTAAGGACTAAAGTTAAATTGGTATAGAGACGGGGTAACGGTAAGGTAAAGTACTTGAGGGTTAAGTGTGAAAGTGAAGTTGCGATAAAGCGGGGGTATGTAAAGGATGGAAATTAAATGAAAAAGTTTGAGTGCTAGAAATTAAATGCGATAAGTTAAGAATGTAAATGGTATGATTAACATGACGTAAAATTTATAGGATTAAAGTAAGGTGTGTTGGTAAGGTAATGACAGGATAAAAGGGTACGATTTAAACGTTAATGATCAAATGAGACGAGTTAAGTATGCGAGCAAGAATATAATGAGACATTGTGCGGTAAACGTAACGAACTTAAGTAAATAGGATGTGTGAAAAGAAAAGGTAACACTAATGAAGGTGTTAAAGCTATTGACCTATGAAAGGTATATATGTAAATGGCGAGATAGAATAATATCGCTTAAATACATAAATAATTGAAGAAATGAGATAAGGTATGAGAATAAGAATGCGATGAGCTAAGAACGTAAGAGAGAATGAGATGAGTATGTATGAGGTTAAAGTTGTTGTTTGGAAATTATTATGTCATGGCTAATGTGCTCCATTAGTGGTGATTATTATGATGAAAGCGTTGAATAATAAATCGTGAGGAATTAAGCGAAAGGATGTGATGTGAGAATTTAGACGAGATAAGAATGTGAAAGTGACTTAAGATGCGCACGAAGAATAAACAATGCTAATGAATGAATGAAAAATTACCTATGCAAGGTTTATAATTGGGAAGAGTCAGATAGACTAAAGGGTAAAGTAAGAAGGTGAAATTGATTAATGCGGATTTAGAATGCAAGATGATAAACACATGGAAATGTGTAATTATAATAAGCAGGCTCATATGCTCTATGCGCTGGCGCTTACTAAAATAAATGAATGTAATAACGTGTGTATGATAAAATGCTAATGGCTTGGATCCGATGATAAAATGTTAAAGTGATAAAGTGTGAACGTTAAAGATCCTTTGGGATGAATGTTAATGATCCTTCGGGATGAATGTTAAAGGTGGTATCCTTCGGGATGACCAAGTCAAGGAATGTTAAGGAATCCTTTGGGATGTGTTAAAGATCCTTTGGGGTAGGATGTGTTGCCTTCATCGGCAATGGGGTTGCCTACATCCTTGGCAATAAAAATATCCCCATAATGAATGTGTAAACGATATGGATCCAAGTCTAAAAAGGAAATGTGAAGTATAACAAGGATGAGAAAATAAAAGTAAATCAAGAAATAGGAGGACTTGTGTTGTGTTGGAAATATATATATCCATGAGTTTATGTTTCCTGATTTACATCGATTGGGACGCCTTTCCATGTAAATGAGGAAGTATGAATGAGTGGGCGTATGTGTTGCCGACATGGCACGAGTAGGGTTAGGGGAGTAGAAAGTGAAGGTCTAGAATTAGTTAGAAGTTATAGGGTCTAAGATAGGAGGGCTAAAATTTTATTAAGACTTCTAGTTGAGATTTATGAGAAACCTACGTTTTGAACAATAAGTATAAGTTGAAGAAATTAAGAAATTGTAATGATGTTTTAGGATGTTAAAATACGTAAGTGTGGCGTTGTGCAAAATGTGAACAACGGAAATAATTGTTGATAAATGCCAATTGTAATGTGACGGTAAATGTTAAAGTATAATGTTATAAAGCTAATTCATGTAATATATCTATAAGCCTTAGAAGGTAAGCGAAAGGGACATGAAGAAGAAGTAGAAGAAATGAGGTAAGTGTAGATAACGTAAATAGAATGGTTAAGTAGTATTTGCGTTATACTAAGAATGTTAAAGGAAAAGTGAAATGGCTATGATAAATAAAGAAGTATTAGTAATGCGTTTGGCTTATGTAGAGACGTAAAAGAAACGGATAAGTGGTGTTGATCGAATGTGAAGGTATTAGCCTACCGTATTTATGTAAAGAAAAATAGCTTGAGTTTTCTCAAGTATCGAGTAGTCAAAGAATGAGAGTAGAGGATAAAGCAAGTGAGATAGTGATGTAACGGTAATAGAGCGGATTAGAATGATGACTAATTATAGTGAGGATGTCTCGTATTATGTAATAAGCTAAGTAAGAGTGGTATGGTTATAGAAGTAAGTGGGAAGTAATGTGGATTAAGGATAAGTATTATGTTATAGTGTGCTTAGAGTTGCAAGACCGTTAGATCGTTGTAACCAAATGAACTAGGCATCGGAAGTGCTAGGAACGAGGTGTAATATGTGACTAGGTTTTGGTTAGTAAAGAATGATAGATTTCGGGGACGAAATCTAAATAAGGGGGTAGAATTGTTAGACCCGTATCCCGGTTATGAATAGGTGATGAGTGGCCTTTTACTCATCATTTTATACCCGAAAAACCCCACAAAAACGACCAAAAACACCCAAATGGACCATATAATGTTACAAATATCCTTGGATTGTGTTTTATGTGTTGCAGGTACAAAAGGATTGAAAACGGGGCAAATATGGACAAAACCGTGCATATTTTGGAAAAGAGCCGGAAACTGAAGACGAAACAGACATCATTTTAATTCAAGCTCGGAAAATCCCAAAATAGCCTTGGATTATTTCTCACTTGGCAAAAGTGACCCTTGGTGTGATTTGGTACTTGGCAGTTTTGGTCCTTGAAGATTACTGAAGTTGCAAAATATGTCCTTGTGTTATAATCTTAATTGACTAAACAAACAGCCGAATCCACAAAATATTGAACCAACCCAATCCCACTAAACATCTCAACCCATACAACCAACCCACTATAAGCCCACTACAACCCAATTAAACCTCAAACCCATTTTCCCCTTAAGCCTAATACCCACAGCCCATACTCCTTAACCCCATCCCAAACCCACTAACACTAAAAACCCGACCCACTCAATATAAACTAACACCGGTCAAAACAATTCGGTCAAAGCCCCATTTGCCTTCTACTAATAATACAACCGGGTTATATAGTCAAAATCCCCAATCACCAAGTCAAAATCCCTAACATACCTATTCACCTTCTCCTTCAATCCCAATTAATCTTTAAACCGCTGCCTAATCCCCGCTCGCTAACCTCCCTACCACCTCACCACAACAAGCCAAAGAACCCACATGGGTATGTCGTTGGTCCCCCCCCTCCCTCCACGCTGGCAATCCAAGGCACCAAAAAGAGATCAACGTTTGAGATTTAATGATGTGGTGACCAAGAAACGATCCAATGGCCAAGGAAGAAGCACAAACGCAAGTGGAGAGACACTCTCACATAGAAAACACAAAGACTAGGGTTTTGTAAAATGTAGTAGTATAAATAGAGTGAGAGTAGCAGCCGAGTGAAGTTTTTTTAGTAGGATTTATTTAGCTTTTTTTTTTTTTCTTAAGGTATTTTTATTTTTAAGCATTGTAATTTATTTTTAATTTTAATTTTAATCCGGTTTTTATTTAAAGTTTAATTTACTGCTTATGTTTACCTTACTGCTTTGACTGCTTGCTTATTTTATCTGCTTATGAGTTTAATTTTTATTTTGTTTGTCTGCTTTATTTGATGTGTAATGTTCGGTTATTTATATAGTATTTGGCCTGTTTGCTTTATTTGTTGTTTAAGGTTCGTTTTTTTTATATATAGATAAAGTTGTGGCTGTACTTTGATTGTGTTTGTGAGTGGCTTTGTATTCAAGTTCTAGCATGACAGTTTTTGGAACTAGTTTTTGTTAGTGAATTTGATGGCATTACGATACTTATTGTGTTTGAAGCCTTAAACTGTTTGAGGAATTTGCGGCTTCACCTTGATTGTGTTTGTCTGTTCCAGTTTATTTTATTAAAAGCTTATTGTTGTTACTGCTATTGTTCTTCTTTTTTTTCTTTTCTCTGCTGCCTAAAATTATATGTGGTTAGTTATTACTTTGCTTATCTGCGTGTTGTTTCTGCTTAAACAGATAAGCTATAGTTTATTGTGAATTAGTATATTTTTTAAGCTATAGTTTTTACTTAAGTTTTTAAACAGATAAGCTATAGTTTAGGGATCATCAGTTAAAATACTTAACTTGCTAGTTGGATATAAAAAAAAAAAAAAAAAAAAGTTCAAGAAAAAAATATATATATTGCAAAAAGTAGATTTTGTTAAAGTTTAAAAAGTTTTCTTTTAGTATTGTTTGTTTAAAGTATTGTTAAGTTTAAACAGTTTGTTTGTTTAGTATTGTTAAGTTTAAAAATATATATATTGTTTTTTTAGTATTCGGGAAAAAAAAAAAAAAAAAAAAAAAAAAAAAAAAAAATTTAGTTTTTTAAATTAGTTTAAATATTTTTAATCATTTATTTTCTTAAAATTAGTTTTTAAATTATAAAAAAAATTATTTAAAAGTCAAAAAAAATATTTTTCTTTTTTTTTTCAAAATTTTCTTTTGCCATTTAGAGTTTATAAAAATTATTTTGATATACATAGGATTAGTTTTTCAAATATTTTACGTTTTTACTCGTTCGTAGTTTATCGTTTACGTTATTTAATTTTCGTTTTAATAGATTTTAGTAACCAAAACAAACTCTCGTCTTTTCAAGCACTTTAATTACGAACCAAAAACGATATTCTCAATTTCACGCCTCGCAGGGAGAACGACCCGGGTACACGCTTGCCCGGTTATTACAATTGGTTGTTTTTGCGTTAACGGTTTCAAGTTGACTTTTCTTCGTGAGAGGTTTGACTTGTGATTACTTTGACCCGAATTCGACCGACAATCAAATTGGCGCCGCTGCCGGGGAGGTGTGTTGCGACAATATCGTCACGGTTTGACGATTAGTGACTTGAAGAACCTTCCTCGTGAAGATTCGTAAATATCTTGTAAATATTTTCTATCCAAAAACCAAAAAAATTAAAAAAATCCAAAAAACCCAAAAAAAAAAATTTTCTTAAATGTTCTTGGTGCATGCGCACACGTTCTTCTTCGTCATCGAGTCCCTTTCTTGAACTCGTCGCAATTCCGCGAAGACGTAATCGTAGACGTGCTGCCTCATTAGTTGAACCCGAGATTCGTACTAATCCCGATCCTCCCATTGATATAATGGCGGAGAATCGCACCATGCTTGAGCTTCTCCAAGCACCCACCGAGGGTTATGGAGATGCTATTGTTGTTCCCCCGATCGTTGCCGATAATTTCGAACTTAAACCGGCATTACTATCCTTAGTAACGTCGAATCAATTTTACGGTTTCGAGAGGGATGACCCTCATTCCCACATTCGATGGTTTAACAAAATTTCATCTACCGTCAAATGTAGGAATGTTCCTCAAGAAGCAATCAAATTGCTTCTCTTTCCTTTCTCTCTCGAGGGGGCAGCCCGGACTTGGCTTGAAAAACAACCCCCTCGTTCTATCTTAACATGGGAAGATTTGGTGTCGAAATTTGTGAATGAATTCTTTCCCCCTTCTAGAACCACAAGTCTTAAAAATGAAATTACCAAATTTACTCAAAAATTTGATGAATCATTTAGTGAAGCGTGGGATCGTTTCAAAGAATTGCTTCGCAAATGTCCTCACCACGGATTTTCTGAATTGCACCAAATTGATACATTTTACAATGGATTGAACCAAACTGACCAAGATTCTCTAAACGCCGCCTCCGGTGGTTATATATTGAATCGAACTACGCGTGATGCTTTGTCCATCATCGAGAACAAGTCAAAGGTTCGCACTTCACGAAGCAAGCCGGTTGTTTCTCAAGTGAGTGTTTCACCTTCTACTTCACATTCGATGAGTACTTCTAGCACGGATGCTAAAATTGACAAGCTCACGGATGCAATTCAAGCTTTGGTTTTCTCTAATCAGAAAAATCCTTCTTCTTCTACCATTTCTTCTACCCCACAAGCTTCTCCACCCGCTCAAGTCAAAGCGGTGGAAGAAAGTTGTGTTACTTGTGGTGGTCCTCATGCTTATTACAATTGTACCGCCACCGATGGCCGTCCTTTTGAAATCAATGCCGTAGCCGGGTCTTACAACCAAGGAGGTACTCAATACCGTCCTCAAGTTGACTCGAGCTATCGTGCTAGCTATCAAGCAGGACCACCCGGTTTTCCTCAAAACAATCAAAACCAAAGTAGGGGGCAAAATGTTCCATATCAAGCCCCTACTAACCAATACCCGACCCAAGGGGTCAATTACAATCAAGGGTATCAAGCTCAAAATTACCCAGCCCCGATTGCTCCCTCTAATGATCTTTCAAATTACATTAAGACAAATGAGGTGAAAATGAGGGCTATGCAAAATCAAATCACAAATTTGAAAAATGAATTTGAAAATTCAATGATTAAGCAGGGTAATGAGCTTAAGAACAAAATCGATCAATCTCAAACAAAGATTGAAAGTATGTTTGATACCCTTATCAACCAATTTCACCAAGCTTCATCCTCGGGAACTCTCCCGGGTAATACAATTCCTAACCCGAAGGGTGAATTGAAAGCCATCACCACTCGAAGTGGTAAAGCTTATGAGGGACACACGGTTCCAACTACTACTTCTTCTTCTTCTACAAAAGTAGTTGACCGTGAGACCGAGGTGACAAAGGACAAGGTGCATTCCACAAGCCCACAAAGTACCGCACACGTCCAACCTTCGGTAGTCCCAACCCCAATTCCGGAACCCGATGTTCCGAAGTATCAACCTAAACCTTCTATCCCATACCCATCTAGACTTAATGACCAAAAGCTCCGCGAAAAAGCTAGTATTCAAATGGAAAAATTCTTCCAAATCTTTCAAGAATTGCATTTCGATATAAGCTTCGCGGATGCTTTACTTCTGATGCCTAAGTTTGTTTCCACCATGAAGAGTTTATTGAGCAACAAGGAAAAATTAATTGAATTAGCAAAAAACTCCGTTAAATGAACACTGCTCAGTGGTTCTCCTAAAAAAGCTTCCGGAAAAGCTTGGAGATCCCGGAAAATTCCTCATTCCATGTGAATTTCTGGGGATGGTTGAATGCTACGCCTTGGCCGATCTTGGTGCAAGCATCAACCTAATGCCGCTCTCTGTTTGGAAAAAACTTTCTCTGCCCGAATATACCCCCACTTGCATGACCCTCGAGCTTGCGGACCGGACCATAACCCGTCCACTTGGAATAGCCGAGGATGTCTTTGTCAAGGTTGGGAAATTCCATTTTCCCGCCGATTTTGTGGTGGTTGATTTTGATGCTGACCCCCGGGTTCCTCTAATTCTCGGAAGATCATTTTTGAGGACCGGGCGGGCTTTGATTGACGTGTACGGAGAAGAAATAACTCTAAGAGTTGATGATGACAAAGTCACGTTTCAAATCAATCAAAACTCTAAACCGCTAACCACCAAAAGCAACGTTGCTGTGGTTAATCAAAAATCTGATCCAGTAATTGCTTCCAAAAGAAGTGATTCGATTCTCTCAAGATTTGCGGTTAAGAGTATGTCAGAAAAACGTGCTGAGCTTAAATCTATGAAAATTGCACCCGGATCAACCAAATGGTTTGAAAGTTGTTCCGCGGATGTTAAGAGTATTCTTGATGATGATGAATCGGATTTGGAGACCACAACGGAAGTGGTGGAAATTGCTAGCTCTAAGAGCACACCACTTGTCCCACCTCCGGAATCGATTTATAGAATTGAGATTGTTGAACCAAACCTTTCCGACTCTTCCCATCCTTCTCCTCCGATTGAGGAAAGTGATCTCTCGAGGGAAGAGCTCGATGTGTTCTTTGATGATGCTCCAATTTCGCCGGAAATTGTTGAGACCGATAGTGATCCCGGGGAAGATGTCTTGAAATTTGATGAACCATTATTTCCCCCGGAAGATGTTAAAGAAAAGCTTCCTAAATCCGTTCAAGTTGTTGTTTCAAAATCAGAAGAGCAAAGTAGTGGCAGTACCACTTCTAGTATTGATTCTCTTCTTGAGGAGTTCGCCGATGAACTCGCTCACATCGATCCAATCCCACCGGGGGATGAGGACGATGACTTTGATTTTGAATCTGATCTTAAAGAATTGGAATTTTTGCTGAACCGTGATCCGTCTAGATGTGATTCTTATCCCGAGGAGTTCGCCGATGAACTCGCTCACGACGATCCACTTCCATCAGATGATGATGATCTTTTCGACTTTCATGCTGATTTTAAAGAAGTCGAAAAACTTTTATACCATTCTCCATCATCTGATTCTTACACCGAGCTTAATGATTTACAAGATGATGATGACCTCTTCGATTTTGGGGCCGATCAAACCGAATGGAGAAATCTTTTATATGGGAAACCTAGTGATGAAAAAGGCCCTAAAATGGAAACCATAATTGAGGATACTACAATTGTTTCTAATGACTTATCTCCTCATTCTCTCGAGGATGATTTCCTTTTCTCCATTGAGTCTCCCATCGAGTACCCTGCTGAGTTTTTTTGTGAAGACAAAGTGTTTAATCCAGGCATACTCGATGATGGTAAAACTCATCCTTTGATGAAATTGACTCTTGATAAGAATTTAAAGTTTCCCGCCTCATCTAAGGAACTTTTAATTCTGGAGAAAAATGATTCACCTCTACTTCTTTCCCCTCTACTTCTTTCTGGTCAAAAACTCCCGTTCTGCATGGAGTTGTCTCTGATTGAAACTTTACTATCGTTCCCAGCCGGAAACGAAGACAAAGTTTTTGACCCCGGCATCACCGCTTTTATCTTCTAAAGCCGTGGGTATCTCATCGGAGTGGAACTTTCATATGCTTCAATGTTTATCCAAACATCTTGAATGAAAGTCCGATGGAGATTATCTCTTCCACTTGCTCCCCCAAGGACAATTAAATACGGGGTCGAGTCAAGCTCATGTGACTCGGTTACCAAAAACAAGCGCTTCGTGGGTGGCAACCCATGCTTATCATTCTATCTTCTTTCTTATTTCTAACACTAAGTGTGGGGGAGTTCCTCTGCTTGTTGCTTTGTGGTTGTATGTTTGCCTTTGTTTTCAGGATTCCCGTAGATTGTGATGATTGACGCGCCTGTTTTCAATCCAGCCGCCCAATATCCTATCTTTGTATTTATGCTTATCCAGGGATATCTTAAAAATCCTTTTTGTGAAAACCAAGATTTCTTTTCCATACTTAGATTGTAGTGTTTCCTTTTTACGTTCTATAGTGTCGGCTCAGGCCGGTACTTTGAATATTGAGGGCAATATTCATTTCTAAGTGTGGGGGAGGAATTCTTGCGAATTTGACCCAAAATTTTAAAATTTTGAAAAATTTTCACAATTTGTACCTTCTAGTCTCCTAGCACCCCCGTTTTGACCAAAAATTTTAAAATTTTTATCGTATTTTTCGTCTAAAAGAAGTGCCTTGCACAATAAAAATAATTTGCTATACATTAATGCTTCGGTATTAATGAAAGTTTAGACTTGATTAGGCTAGAACAAGGGGAATCCCGACTCTGCTAGAGTGTTGATCTAGCTGCTACCCTTAACGTTTAGGCTAAGTTTTTACGAATTGTGCAAATGAAAATGCTAAGCGTGGAGTAGTTGGTTCTCTTTAGAGCTTATATAAGTAATCTATGGCTTTTCCTCCCAGGAGCTCCTAATCTGACTAAAATAAGTGCTATTTTCAAACTTTTGAACGCAAAAAACGTTTTTGTTAAGCAAATAAATTTTTTATACAATCTTGATTTAGAATACTAGTTCAAAGTTTTATTTAAATTTCGGAACAAGCAATCTTTCTTAAAAACACAATAAGAATGCAAAATGAAAGTGAGACGTTGCTTGAAAGTTGCAAAAGTTAAAGTTTTAAGTATGAATAAATAAGTGCTCTAAGCTACGGATTCGAGATCGGGCCTTGGATCCTTAATTCCAAAAGGCGTTTAGGTCTTGGCTACCCTCTTGCACCGGCCCTTGGACCCTTAATTCTGAAAGGCGTTAAGGTCTTGGAACTCTCCGTTGTAACGGCCCTTGGATCCTTTATTCCGAAAGGCGTTAAGGTCTTGGAACTAAACCGTGAAGGTCCGTCGTTTAGAGTACACAAGTAAAAGTTAAAAAAAAAAAAAAAAAAAAAAAAAGTGATGAAAAAATGAAAAAAAAATGTTTGTTTATGAATAAGTGTGAGAAACTTGCTTCTTCTTAAATTTAAATCGAAAGTTGAACTAGTATTCGTCAATATTGTCTAAAAGTTGGACGGTGATTTAGAAATTGTTGACTTCAAAGATCCCGTGAGCTCCGATACTATTCTCGAGGGTGTAAAAACCTAGCCTCCTAAGTTTACTAAGGACAAGCTGAGAAGAAAGTCGCTACATGGAGTGATCTCACCTTTGAATCTTTAATTTCTAAATCATTGTCGGTTTTTAACCCTAATAAATGTCGATTTTTACGATCAAAACTTTGAAAACAAGCACACACACCTAACTTATGAATAATTGTGGGAGTGAAAAGTTAAGTCTCGGCTTACATAAGTTGCTAATATAAGTAGCGTTAGCATTTTACAAAAACGTTTGCACAAGGGTTTTTAGACTTAGTTGGGAAGTATAAAAAGAGGATGACGATTACAATTCCCCGGAGTCACCCATTTTGTGTGATTCCCGTTCCATGATGCCATTTTTGATAATCAAGCATGATATTTACGTTTGTTCTCGTTTTAGTTACTTGCATTTTATAAAGACAAAACGGGGTGGTATATTTTTGGTAATCTTGATATTTTTGATCCTTTCATTACTTTATATGATCGGATTGCTAGGGACTAGCAATTGCTTAGTGTGGGGGATTGATGAGTGGCCTTTTACTCATCATTTTATACCCGAAAAACCCCACAAAAACGACCAAAAACACCCAAATGGACCATATAATGTTACAAATATCCTTGGATTGTGTTTTATGTGTTGCAGGTACAAAAGGATTGAAAACGGGGCAAATATGGACAAAACCGTGCATATTTTGGAAAAGAGCCGGAAACTGAAGACGAAACAGACATCATTTTAATTCAAGCTCGGAAAATCCCAAAATAGCCTTGGATTATTTCTCACTTGGCAAAAGTGACCCTTGGTGTGATTTGGTACTTGGCAGTTTTGGTCCTTGAAGATTACTGAAGTTGCAAAATATGTCCTTGTGTTATAATCTTAATTGACTAAACAAACAGCCGAATCCACAAAATAT
This sequence comes from Artemisia tridentata subsp. tridentata, assembly GCA_021014915.2. Taxonomy (NCBI): domain Eukaryota; kingdom Viridiplantae; phylum Streptophyta; class Magnoliopsida; order Asterales; family Asteraceae; genus Artemisia; species Artemisia tridentata. The sequence continues at coordinate 248,269,133 of CP139506.1, read as the reverse complement.
TGAACCAACCCAATCCCACTAAACATCTCAACCCATACAACCAACCCACTATAAGCCCACTACAACCCAATTAAACCTCAAACCCATTTTCCCCTTAAGCCTAATACCCACAGCCCATACTCCTTAACCCCATCCCAAACCCACTAACACTAAAAACCCGACCCACTCAATATAAACTAACACCGGTCAAAACAATTCGGTCAAAGCCCCATTTGCCTTCTACTAATAATACAACCGGGTTATATAGTCAAAATCCCCAATCACCAAGTCAAAATCCCTAACATACCTATTCACCTTCTCCTTCAATCCCAATTAATCTTTAAACCGCTGCCTAATCCCCGCTCGCTAACCTCCCTACCACCTCACCACAACAAGCCAAAGAACCCACATGGGTATGTCGTTGGTCCCCCCCCCCTCCTCCACGCTGGCAATCCAAGGCACCAAAAAGAGATCAACGTTTGAGATTTAATGATGTGGTGACCAAGAAACGATCCAATGGCCAAGGAAGAAGCACAAACGCAAGTGGAGAGACACTCTCACATAGAAAACACAAAGACTAGGGTTTTGTAAAATTTAGTAGTATAAATAGAGTGAGAGTAGCAGCCGAGTGAAGTTTTTTTAGTAGGATTTATTTAGCTTTTTTTTTTTCTTAAGGTATTTTTATTTTTAAGCATTGTAATTTATTTTTAATTTTAATTTTAATCCGGTTTTTATTTAAAGTTTAATTTACTGCTTATGTTTACCTTACTGCTTTGACTGCTTGCTTATTTTATCTGCTTATGAGTTTAATTTTTATTTTGTTTGTCTGCTTTATTTGATGTGTAATGTTCGGTTATTTATATAGTATTTGGCCTGTTTGCTTTATTTGTTGTTTAAGGTTCGTTTTTTTTATATATAGATAAAGTTGTGGCTGTACTTTGATTGTGTTTGTGAGTGGCTTTGTATTCAAGTTCTAGCATGACAGTTTTTGGAACTAGTTTTTGTTAGTGAATTTGATGGCATTACGATACTTATTGTGTTTGAAGCCTTAAACTGTTTGAGGAATTTGCGGCTTCACCTTGATTGTGTTTGTCTGTTCCAGTTTATTTTATTAAAAGCTTATTGTTGTTACTGCTATTGTTCTTCTTTTTTTTCTTTTCTCTGCTGCCTAAAATTATATGTGGTTAGTTATTACTTTGCTTATCTGCGTGTTGTTTCTGCTTAAACAGATAAGCTATAGTTTATTGTGAATTAGTATATTTTTTAAGCTATAGTTTTTACTTAAGTTTTTAAACAGATAAGCTATAGTTTAGGGATCATCAGTTAAAATACTTAACTTGCTAGTTGGATATAAAAAAAAAAAAAAAAAAGTTCAAGAAAAAAATATATATATTGCAAAAAGTAGATTTTGTTAAAGTTTAAAAAGTTTTCTTTTAGTATTGTTTGTTTAAAGTATTGTTAAGTTTAAACAGTTTGTTTAGTATTGTTAAGTTTAAAAATATATATATTGTTTTTTTAGTATTCGGGAAAAAAAAAAAAAAAAAAAAAAAAAAATTAGTTTTTTAAATTAGTTTAAATATTTTTAATCATTTATTTTCTTAAAATTAGTTTTTAAATTATAAAAAATTATTTAAAAGTCAAAAAAAATATTTTTCTTTTTTTTTTCAAAATTTTCTTTTGCCATTTAGAGTTTATAAAAATTATTTTGATATACATAGGATTAGTTTTTCAAATATTTTACGTTTTTACTCGTTCGTAGTTTATCGTTTACGTTATTTAATTTTCGTTTTAATAGATTTTAGTAACCAAAACAAACTCTCGTCTTTTCAAGCACTTTAATTACGAACCAAAAACGATATTCTCAATTTCACGCCTCGCAGGGAGAACGACCCGGGTACACGCTTGCCCGGTTATTACAATTGGTTGTTTTTGCGTTAACGGTTTCAAGTTGACTTTTCTTCGTGAGAGGTTTGACTTGTGATTACTTTGACCCGAATTCGACCGACAATCAATAGGCCCCACCTTAGATGGAAGATGCTAAGGACTTTACGTGATTGGCCAGTCAAGGAAAGTTATGTTATAGTCAAACCCGATAGACAAAGAATGTGTAATGTGGTTATGGAAAGTATATGTGGCCAAAGTAGAAAGAAAGAGAATTAAGGGGCCAATGTTATAAAGTGTTGAATGTGTTATAAAGTTAAGTGTGGCCAAATTAAGAGAGAAAGGACTTAAGGGACTAAGGTTGCCATCTAGGCAAACTTACATCTTATCTAAATAAATCCAGGAGATTCTAGTATTCTCCATAAGTTTCAAGATGTGTTTAATAGTCCGGTTCTAAGAGAAAGAAAAAGAGAGGGAAAGGTTAGTGTCGACTTAAGGAGAAGAAGAAGATAAAGAGCAAGTGTCCATAGCCCTTCTTAGCAATGATTCCCTTCAAGTAAGTGTTCTAATTTATGAGTTAATGATGGTTATTAAGGTAAAGGTTAATGGGTTAGGTGGGTTTTCATCATATGATCTTGATATGATCATATGATGATATAGAGATGATGTTGGGTAAGTTTAGATGGGTTTTATAACCCTTGATTATGATATGTCGTGTTAATGAACCCCGATGTTATGGTTATGGTTAAGAAGTAAGAGTAATGATGATGATTGTGATGATAAATGATGAAGATGATGATGAGGAGGTTATTGTGAGACTTAGCTTGGAGCTAAGGTAAGTAAACCGGTATAATGTAAAGTTATATTGACTTCTATACATTATGTGTTATGTGGCTAATGTGTTAAGATTATGGTTGTTTAGCATAATAGTAGTTATGTGTAAGAGGTTAGGTTAGTGGATGCGTTAGATGAGGGGGAAGTAAGGAAAAAAGAAGGTTAAGGTTTAAGTGGAAAGGTACGTGCTTATGTTTATTGTTGTTGGATTAATGGTTGTACAATGTGTATAATGTGTGAATGAAGTATAATGTTAAGTTATACCCATTTTACTTACTAAGCATTCATGCTTACGGTTTAAGTGTTTAATGTTTTGTAGGTTCGTGTGATGATATGGCTTGGGCTAAGGATCAATGTTGGTATGCGAAGCATAGAAGGTTTGATATGCATAGGAGCTTAGGTAGAATACCGAGCTCGAGTATAAAGTTTGTACCCCCGTTGGTCTTTTATTGATTTGTAACGTGAAGCCAAGTGTCAAAATGTATATTCATGGAGTCCTAACGATTTGGGAGTCTAACGATGTGTCAAAATGAGTTTTAAGTGTTTTTAGTAAAAGTTAAAGGGGCGTTTGGATTGTATGTGTTTTTACCCATTTTGGGTTGCAAACGGGTCAAGTGTTATTGAAACATGTTTAGTATGTTAGTATAATGATTTATGGAAAGTTTGATGTAAGACGGAAGTCATATGGGTGGTATGTAGTGAAATGGGTCAAAATGAGTGTTTTGCATAACCCATCAATCTGGGATCCCCCTTTAGGTCCCAAAGTATGGACCTAATTGTGGATCCAGATTCCAGTTTGGGATCCCCCTTTTGGTTCGAATTCTGGACCTAAGTGTGGATCAAGAGTAAATTTGCATATTGGATCCACCTTTTGGTTCATGATTGTAGACCTTAGTGAAGGTCAGAGAATTTGCATATTGGCGGCTGGGCTGTTATTCCCAGAATATGCATATTCCCAGAATTTGCATATTGGCGGTTGGGCAATGATTTTCAGAATTTGCATATTAGCGGTTGGGCAATGATTTTCAGAATTTGCATATTGGTTCAAAAAATCGTATCTTTTAAACCGTAAGTCGTCACGGGTCGTGCCACCCGTCGTTTTGAAGGTAATTGAGTTTACTTTCATTTAAAAATAGTTTCAAGGTCTGAATGTCCATAGATTTTTGTCAGTTGTCAAAAGAGTAACAGGATGTCTGAAAAAGTCAAGCGTTTCCGCGTTTAAAATTCAAAGTTTTTGGTCAAAGTGGTCAAGGGGCGTTACATACTACGTGTGTCCTAATAAAGCCTCATACGCTGCCAAACATAACCTACTGCATCACTTCTTTTACAACTACTGCATTAAGCATTCAAAAACACATACAAGCACATTTTGACAACTAAAACTACTTACGCGTGACCTAATAAAGCATCATACTCTGCAAAACATAACCTAATGCATCACTTCTATTCAACTACTGCATTAAGCATTCAAAAACACATACAAGTAGTTTTTGAAAACTAAAACTACTTACTCTTGAAATAATAAAGCATCATACGCTGCAAAAAATAACCTACTGCAGCACTTCTATAAAACTACTGCATTAAGCATTCAAATAGACAGTCAAACATATTTAGACAACTAAATCATACTACGTATGATCTAATAAAGCCTCATACGCTGCAAAACATAACCTACTGCATCACTTCTTTTACAACTATTCCATTAAGCATTCAAATACACAGTAAAGCACATTTCGACAACTAAATCATACTACGCGTGACCTAATAAAGCGTCAAACGCTGCAAAACATAACCTACTGCATCTCTTCTTTACAAGCATTGTATTTAGCATTCAAAAACACATACAAGCACATAACGAGACCTAATCAATCATCATATACTGCAAAACATGATCTAGTGCATTAGTTCTTTTTATCTACTGCATTAATCATTCAAAAACACATTTCAAAATCTAAATCTCACTACGCGAGACCTAATCAATTTACTGCATCATAATACGTAAAGTAATGCTTACTTGTTGAGTCGCTTATGTAGTTACTGCGTTAGTTCTTTTTATCTACTGCATTAATCATTCAAAAACACATTTCAAAATCTAAATCTCACTACGCGAGACCTAATCAATTTACTGATTCAAAACACGATCTAGTGCATTAGTTTTTTTTTTTATCTACTGCATTAATCATTCAAAAACACATTTCAAAATCTAAATCTCATTACGCGAGACCTAATCAATTTACTGCATCATAATACGTAAAGTAATGCTTACTTCTTCAAATTTATTAGCAGCATCAATCAACCGATTATAATAAAGAATTCAAGATAAGTAACTCTAAATTAATAAAACGATGCAGTAAATAAAATTATTGTTAAAAAATAAACTTACAATTCGATGTACGATTTGCTGATTTTGATTTAACCATCTTGCTTAATTTGGTAGGTAGCAGATCTTGTATGTGTAAAGAGAGAGAGAGAGAGAGAGAGAGAGAGAGAGAGAGAGTACAAATGAACGATACTAGCGCCTCAGGTTTCTATTACTAACACTTTGCCCCTTAGGTTTCTATTATTTACAAAAATGACACTCCGCCTTTTGGATTTTACAAGTTATATTCAATGGTTGAGATCGCTTCTCATCCTTCTCATTGTAAGGGGCTTCTCATTATATCCTCATCATATATATATATATATATATATATATATATATATATATATATATATATATATATATATATATATATATATAATATATATATATATATATATATATATATAGCTTGGCTACAATTTTTGTAGCCAATTGGCTACAATCCTTCACAAAAAATACACAAGCAATAAATCAGGGACCCATATATATATATATATATATATATATATATATATATATATATATATATATATATATATATATATATATGTATTTAGGAACTTACAATGCAACTACCTCAGCTTGAGGCCCTACCACTTAGTCTTGATATAATCCCTTAAAACTTTTGCTTGAACCTGAACCTTGACCTTTAAATTCTATATGGCCCAACTCTTCTTAGACATACCAGAACAACTATATATAGATAGTTTAAATACATTTTACGGTGTCAGCCAAAAAAGCAACAAACATGGATTTGAACATAGACCTACGATATCTTCTGCTACCTCTTGTAACTCTAATCATCCCATTTTCTCTTTACGCGTACACCACTCTCACGGTCTTCCTGTTGAATATTAATATCATGACAATCATAATTAAATACAATAAACATCAAAGAACACATGCGGAAGCGTAGGAACAATAACACATAATTAATTAACCGAATTTAAATGTATGCATACCTTAATGATTCTAGCAAAACAAGAATCAATCCAAGCAACAATAGTGATGAACCCTAATTAGGGTTTATAAGGATTACACGAATTGCCCCTTGCCGATTTTGCAATTAAATCCAAGAATCAAACAATAGTGTGTTTGATTCACGTTCTTGTACACACGTACTAATACCAAGTAAACGTTTATGCAAGTAAAGAACACAAAACATTTTATCTTTTGAAAACCAAAAAGTCGAAACCCTTAGGAGGGGGGGTTCGGCCGATTTATCACAAGAGAAAATAAAACACACTTTAGGGTTTAGCATTTTGTACAATAGATGCAAAAACTAAGAACCCTTAATGTGTTTATATAATGTAGATTACTTGGAGCTCAAGTTGAATTTGGGTTGGGTTTCCCCTTCCCCAAACCGATCGGCCAACACCCTCTAAGGCTATCCCGGAATATTTTTTACTTACCAAATATTTACACATATTTCTTTCCTTTTATCGGTTAACGGTCGTTAGTCATTATCCGTTAAATACTAACGGTCGTTATGTGTTTTGTGTATATAATAATTAAATATAACTTTTTATAAATAATTATTATTCATTTACTCTTCATACGTAAAGTGTGCAATCCCGTGATCTCAATTTCGATCCTAACACACAACTATTATTTTATGTTTATAAAACTAACAGCTGCCACTTAGACATATCATAATAGTGTGATCACATCGGTTAGCGTCTTGCAACACGCCGATGCCTCTAGTAAAACTCGAGTAGGTCTCCTGGAAAAACCACTAATTGTAGCAACCCGTAAATTTTTCAAGTCAACATTTATTTTCAAACTCCAATTTACCACTTTGAAATTTTACAAAAACACTTTTTACGTATAATTATTTGGTTAAATAAATATAAAACTAGGAACAACCCTCTTGAGCACTATGAATTTGGACTATATTTAGTCTACAACATTCCAATACCTTGCTCCTACTCCGGTTCGAAATTTTAATCCCTGAGACAATTCCCTTTTTATTTATTTACGATTGTTAAATTAACAAACGCTATTCGCGATTTAAATAAACACCCAACGTACCCGACACTCCTAACAATTATTTTTCAAGCCCTTTCAAACTCCTCAAATTATTTCAAATGTGCCAAAAATCATTCTCAAACATTTCCCTAATTCGTTTACAAACGTTATTTAAAGATACGTATTTATCTTCAACTACCAAACCAATATCCAATACCTATTTATAACACCCAATACCTACTTGAAATACATTTTTATACAAAAATTAATATTTCACTTCACAATTTATATATGTGCCGGCCCCCCCCCCCCCAAAATTATACCACCAAATATTAATTACCTTTGACCAATTGTGGTCAACATTCAAAGACAGGGAAACAAGGAGTTGTGTTTGTTGTGCTTGACCAACATGTTTGTTCCCCCTCCTAGCCCAAAATTCGGCCAACATCACACACCTAGCCACATTAATATTTTTGACCAACTAATGTTACTTTGACAACCTCAAGTATATATAAACATACACTTAGTATCCTAGCACAAAAGAAAGAAGAGAAACACAAATAAAACCACTCACTCCATCACATAGTTCGATCCACCAAGGAGCAAGGGAAGGAAGAAGAAGTTGTTTTGGCTAGTTCAAGCATCATTAGGGTGCAATTGTAAGGGTTTAGAAGCACTAGTCTTGGGTTAAATCAAGTAAATTACCTCCTCATCACACTAATCATCTTAAGTAAGTAACACTTTACTTCCATAAATTTCCCTCTTTTTATCATGATATTTAGTTCAAGTTACATATACTTGTTTATCACTTTGTACATGTTTGTAAAACCTTATAACCACAATGATTTTTTTAACTAATGACTATGTTTCAAATATATTTTCATGAACACACAAGTTAATTTTAACAAGAAAGTGGAGATAAAAATACTATATATATAAATTAGTAAGCATGTTGTATTAACTAGTGTTGATGATTACTTAAATTTATGAGAAATTGGACTTCTTAATATTGCTAAGTTTATTGTTAAATCACTATTGACATGTGAAGAAATTGGTGGAAGAGCTAGGATTAGTTTGAAAGTTGTTGTTAAGCGGTTTTGGATAACTAGAAGGCTAGGAAACGTGTTTGGATACTTTTAAAAGAGAGGCTGTCCCATTCGACCTCCCTCAGAAAACTCAGTAGCTTGGTGACAAGTTTAAGCCAGAAATATAGAAAATAGACTTTATAACGAAAAGGTAGCCGCTTGAATGAGTTAAAACGGACTTATAACGAAGAAGATACGTTAGTTTTAAGTTATGCGACGGAAATAAATTTTCTGAAAAATATAGATGCTGTTGGGAATTTAGAAGAGGTAAAAACTGATGTTAAAAGTTAACTAGACTAGCCGAGGCACTAAAAACATGTTAGTATACTTAAACACGAACCCGGGGATGTATAGAACTTAAGAATCGGAGCTAAGACGAGAAAGTTATGGCCTAAAGAAGTTACGACGAAATACAACATTTTGACAGCTTTTATTTTTTGGCTATTAGAAAGCTGTTAGGAATATTTAATGTGGAATTTGGGCACTTTAGAGTGTATTTTGGCTAAAATGACGTAAACAAAAATGGTAAAACATTATGTATATTTGTTAGGCGCGTTAGAGGTTTTCAAAATACTTATTAACAAGACGACTATAGTTTAATCACGAGATTAACAAGATACGTTTTCTAAACAGGGCTATTTTGCTTAATAAATGGTCCAATTGGCGTAACCATATTTTTGGTCGATTAATATTTCAACAAACATGTACAAGTGATATAATAGTATATGAACTTGCATGCACGACCCTGTTTTTAAACCTAAGGCATATCATTCGTATTAGGTTGCGAGTAATTTTCGAGCCTCAATTCCGTGCACTTTCCGTTTTCGTTATCATATCCGTTGTTCCATGTGAGTTCATGGCCCATACTTTTACTTGTTTTATAACTGTATTGGGGGAGAATACATGCTCGTTTATATTTAAACTCCATGCTTATTTTACTTGAAACGTGAATTGTTTTCCCAAACATTACTAATTGGTTGGAACCCTTGATTTGTTACTCGAAAGTATTATGTGTTTACCTGTTACACACTTGATTATTTTCTTATCGACACAAGTGCATTAAACTATTAAATATTGCCTATGTCATGAACCGTTAAGCGCGAATGTTGTGAATAGACCTATTGGGACTGAACTCCCCGTCCGGGTGGTGTTCCCCACTTGACTGGCATGTCAAATGGACGCATAATCATTTGAGGAACCTTGGATGTCCTAGGCGGACATCTACCAGAAACTTTGGGTATCCGGGTGGTTTCCCCACTTGACTGATATGTCAAACGTATGCTCAAACTAGAAATCTTAAGGTTTCGGTGTCATAAACTTAATACAACAATCACTCTTTCTATATTTGGAATGTATTGGTCTTTGAATTCTTGTGGTCCATATATTACTTTTGTTTACTTAAACCTATGAACTCACCCACCTCGTGTTGACATATTTTAGCATGTATTTTCAGGTTCTTAAAGTGTCAGCTCACCTTTGGCGGCTTTTGGCATGGCATGGCATGGTTATAGGATTAAGATACTCTGATAATCATTTGGGGACCACGTTATTTCTTCTATGGGCCTGTATTTCTGTATTTTATGAATGATGTAAAACAAAGTACTTATGATTATAAAAATTTCTTTTAAACGGATACGGTAAATCCGTTCTCTTTACTCTGTCTTGTGGTACCAATTTAGTAGCACCCCAGCAACATCATCTTCCGCTGCGACCCGATTTTGGGAGTGTTACAGATTGGTATCAGAGCCTTGGTTATAGAGAACTGGGTATTTTTAAAACCTAGACTATAACTACTTTTACGAAAACTTAACCCTATGACCGCCACGTGCCTGCCTGCCAAGCTGATGCCTCACTTGTGATTTTCTTGCTGACATATTTGATGAGATTTGTGTTTTATTATTGGATTAATTATACTCACTTATTTTTCGTTGATTACTATAAGTATCTTCCATACACTTACGCTTACGTGCCGTACATGTCATAGCGTTACACCTTTTCCTTACATAATCTCATCATTCGACCTCGAGTTTGGTCACTTGCCTTAGTCTTTCAAAACGGTTTCTAAATGTGAAGGACACATTATTAGTATAACTGAGCTGAGTATTTCAAAATTCATTGAACCTCGGTAGAATATAGCCTGATCACCTATGTCTGACTCAGAGGTGAATTTTGCAATACTGGGAGTAGTTATAATAGAATTATGTCCAGATTGATTCTCTACTCGATTTCTAAAGGTTTCAAAAATTTCTGTGTGTGTATATAATCGTTGCATGAACATGCACATCTACACCCAACACATTAGTATCACAATACTTTCTCGTTACAGTACTTTTCTTTTAAATGGACACTCGTACTTTTTAAAGGTTCTTTAAATATTTCCAAGATATCTTGATTAATACAAACGATCTCTAAAAATTTTCACAATCATACGTAATATCGTTTTACGTGACATTAAAACCCGTTACAGTCTACCAATTTCCTGATTACCTTACTAACTATTTCTGAAGACTAGTTTGAACACTCGTCCCATAATTTAGAACATCTACATCACCTCGTGAACCACCGCCTAGAAGCAAGCCAGCTAATCATAACACGACCTCAAGTTTTCATTTTACGACAAGCCACTATAGAGCACCTACTTTTAGGAAACGTCTTTATTATGCCTCACTCTTCTTTTCTTGTTTTGAAGAGAATGCCACCAAAGAAACAAAGCATGAATGCAGCTGCTATCAATAGACTCGTTGCTTAGCAAGTCACTGCACAAGTTGCCGCTGCTATGGCAGAATATGAGACCCTCCGCAACAGTAGTAACGGCAGGGAAGCCAGTGGAACGGAGACCAGGGTTAAATCCGTGGCTCGTGGTTGTACTTAAAAGGAATTTATGTACTGCCAGCCTCAGCATTTCAGTGGCAAAGAAGGGGCTGTCAGCTTAGTTAGATGGTTAGAGAAGCTGGAGTCGGTTTTTCCCATGTATAACTGCGCGGAGGACTATAAGGTGAAATATGCTACGGGTACCTTGCTGGATGGTGCCTTATCTTGGTGGAATGCTTATGCTCAGTCAGTGGGACTGGATGCTGCTTTGAAATACCTTGGGCTGATTTCAAGGAAATGGTAATAGCAGAGTATTGTCCAAGAAATGAGGTTCAAAAGATGGAAGTCGAGTTTTGGAACTTAGCAGTGAAGGGAGTCGACATTGCAGCTTATACTGAGCGATACCATGAACTGGCTACTCTTTGCCTGGAAATGGTTTCTACTACCCGTAAGAGGATCGAAAGGTACATCTGGGGACTTCCACCCAGTATCCAGGGAAATGTTACCCCATCAAAACCCAACACTCTCGAAGAGACAATTCGAATGTCTCACAATCTGATGGACCAATTTGTTCGAGCAAGGAATGCTCGAGAAGATAATAACAACAACCATAGCAACAACGAAAACAAGAGGAAAAGGGATGACAACCAAGGAAACGATCAAATTCGATAGCCAAACAGAGGACAAAAAGTGGTTCGAGCCTATACTGCAGGACGACGCACCAAGAAAAGAAATGTTGGGAATTTACCCTACTGCAACACATGTAATCTCCATCACCTAGGTCATTGCAGCGAACCGTGTGGGTTGTGCAAGAAGCGTGGTCACTAAACCAAGGACTATAGGAATCCCGCAAATCGGAGGATCCAGGGGAGCTGCTTCGAATGTGGAAACATAGGACACTTCAGTAAGGATTGCCCGGAGCTGAAGAACAAGAATACCAAAGCCTAAACTCTCTAGTGTTTTATTTCTTTTTCATTTCACTTTAAGTTCTATCGTATAAGCTTCATGTACTATTACGAATTCCTATCTAATGAATGTTTTATCTTTTATCGCCGCAATGCGACAAGCCTCGTCCATTACACTTTCTATTTCACTACCTTTAACTCAACTTTGTCTTGAAAAGCTAGCCCCACTTCATATCACGTTCCAAGCCAACAAAGTCGAATCCCTACCGTTAAGGTTCGCTGGAATTCTCAAGGAAATCCTGAGATCACTTAAAACAAGAACACACGTCTATAGAACGAACGAGCTGAATTCAGGGACTGAATTCCTTTAACGGGGGTAGACTGTAGCAACCCGTAATTTTCCACGTCAACATTTATTTTCAAACTCCTATTTACCACTTTGAAATTTTACAAGAACACTTTTTACGTATAACTATTTGGTTAAATAAACATAAAACTAGGAACAACCCTCTTGAGCACTATGAATTTGGACTATATTTAGTCTACAACATTCTAATACCTTGCTCCTACTACAGTTCGAAATTTTAATCCCTGATACAATTCCATTTTTATTTATTTACGATCGTTAAATTAACAAACGCTATTCGCGATTTAAATAAACACCCAACGTACCCGACACACCACTCACTCCATCACATAGTTCGATCCACCAAGGAGCAAGGGAAGGAAGAAGAAGTTGTTTTGGCTAGTTCAAGCATCATTAGGGTGCAATTGTAAGGGTTTAGAAGCACTAGTCTTGGGTTAAATCAAGTAAATTACCTCCTCATCACACTAATCATCTTAAGTAAGTTACACTTTACTTTCATAAATTTCACACTCTTTATATCATGATATTTAGTTCAAGTTACATATACTTGTTTATCACTTTGTACGTGTTTGGAAAACCTTATAACCACAATGATTTTTTAACTAATGACTATGTTTCAAATATATTTTCATGAACACACAAGTTAATCTTAACAAGAAAGTGGAGATAAAAACACTATATATATAAATTAGTAAGCTTGTTGTATTAACTAGCCTTGATGATTACTTAAATTTATGAGAAATTGAACTTCTTAATATTGCTAAGTTTATTGTTAAATCACTATTGACATGTGGAGAAATTGGTGGAAGAGCTAGGATTAGTTTGGAAGTTGTTGTTAAGCGGTTTTGGATAACTAGAAGGCTTGGAAACGTGTTTGGATACTTTTAGAAGAGAGGCTGTCCCATTCGACCTCCCTCAGAAAACTCAGTAGCTTGGTGACAAGTTTACGCTAGAAATATAGAAAGTAGACTTTATAACGAAAACGTAGCCGCATGAATGAGTTTAAACAGACTTATAACGAAGAAGATACGTTAGTTTTAAGTTATGTGACGGAAATGAATTTTCTGAAAAATATAGATGCTGTTGGGAATTTAGAAGAGGTAAAAACTGATGTTAAAATTTAACTAGACTAGCCGAGGCACTAAAAACATGTTAGTATACTTAAACACGAACCCGGGGATGTATAGAACTTAAGAATCGGAGCTAAGACGAGAAAGTTATGGCCTAAAGAAGTTACGACGAAATACAACATTTTGACAGCTTTTATTTTTTGGCTATTATAAAGCTGTTAGGAATATTTAATGTGGAATTTGGGCACTTTAGAGTGTATTTTGGCTAAAATGACGTAAACAAAAATGGTAAAACATTATGTATATTTGTTAGGCGCGTTAGAGGTTTTCAAAATACTTATTAACAAGACGACTATAGTTTAATCACGAGATTAACAAGATACGTTTTCTAAAAAGGGCTATTTTGCTTAATAAATGGACCAATTGACGTAACCATATTTTTGGTTGATTAATAGTTCAACAAACATGTACAAGTGATATAATAATATATGAACTTGCATGCACGACCTTATTTTCAAACCTAAGGCATATCATTCGTATTAGGTTGCGAGTACTTTTCGAGCCTCAATTCTGTGCACTTTCCTTTTTCGTTATCATATCCGTTGTTCCAGGTGAGTTCATGGCCCATACTTTTACTTGTTTTATAACTGTTTTGGGGGAGAATACATGCTCGTTTATATTTAAACTCCATGCTTATTTTACTTGAAACGTGAATTGTTTTCCCAAACATTACTAATTGGTTGGAACCCTTGATTTGTTACTCGAAAGTATTATGTGTTTACCTGTTACACACTTGATTATTTTCTTATGGACACAAGTGCATTAAACTAATAAATTTGAAGGAACAAATTCTATCTTGACTACAAGCCTAACCTATGAATTTTGTAACAATTCCGAAAACAATCCTTATGACTACCAGTTACGTATAACGTTAAATTGTTCCACAGATTGCACTACATTCATAACAGTTATCTGGTATCTCAAGTCTGAGGATAACTATCCATGATTTACTTTATAACAACATCCATAAAGTAACATCATGTAGTTTGGGATAAGTCCTATATTCAATTCATTGAATATCATGTGAGTTTGGCATGTCAACGCATCAATATACTTTCAAGTATATTATACCAAAACTCATATTTGTCTTAGTTTAATGATATTCCCATATCATTAACTGACAACGGACCATTTAGAATAACTAATTTATTCATGGATTAACATGCAAATATAGGACAACAATATTTAATAATGAACATAAACATAACCAATATTTTATTTTATTAAAAATAATAAATGTTTGCAATATCCTTTATCCAAATACTAAACACAGTCATGCATGAAACTACTAGCTAATCTAAGTCCAATGCCATTGGCAAGTTCAGTAAGCTTTTCTTTAGCTAAAGCCTTAGTGAATGGATCAGCCAAGTTATCATCTGTGTGAACTTTCAAGAGATTAATTTCTCCTATGCTGACTTGCTGTCGAACATAGTGATACTTCCGTAGAAAATGTCTGGTGCCCTTCATGACTCCAGGTTCATTGGCAAATATGATTGCAGTAGAATTGTCGCAATGCATATTAATAGGCAATTCAATTGAAGGCATAACACCAAGCCCTGAAATGAATTTCCTAATCCAAACAGCCTCCTTTATAGCTTCTGAAGCAGCTATGTATTCGGCCTCTGTCGCAGACATCGTAATTGTACTATGCTTCTTGCTCTTCCTGTCTACTGCTCCTCCATTGATAACAAAGACATAACCAGTCTGAGACTTCGCATCATCTTTGTCACATTGCCAAGACGCATCACAGTAACCTGTAACATCAAGTTCTGCAGCTGGATTTCCACCATACACAAGAAACATATCTTTCGTATGCCTAAGATACTTTAGAATATGTTTAACAACAATCCAGTGTTTTTCACCTGGATTCTGTTGAAACTGACTGGTGATATTCAGAGCAAACGCCACATCTGGCCTTGTGCATCTCATTGCATACATAATAGATCCTACAACCGAAGCATAAGGAACTTTGCTCATGCGTGCCACCTCTGCAGGTGTTGAAGCACATAACTCACTGCACAAGCCATGGTTCACTTTCATTGGCAAATATCCTTTCTTGAAATTTTGCATATTGAATCTCTTTAATATTTTGTTAATATAAGCACTTTCACTTAATCCAATTAACCGCCTTGATCTATCTCTATAGATCTTGATTCCCAGAATATATGCAGCTTCTCCTAAATCCTTCATACAAAATCACTTTCCAAGATATGCCTTAACCTTTTGCAAACTTTGAATGTCTTTTCCCATGATCAATATGTCATCAACATATAGGATAAGAAAAATTACATTACTCCCACTAGCTTTGTGATATACACATGGCTCATCAAGATTCTGATTAAATCCAAACCTTTTTATTTCTTCATCAAATCTTTTATTCTATTGCCTTGATGCTTGCTTAAATCCATAAATGGATCTTTAAAGTTTGCATACACGGTTTGGAAATTTTGGATTCACAAACCCCTCAAGCTGCGCCATATAGATGTCTTCATCTAGGCGACCATTTAAGAAGGCTGTTTTAACATCCATTTGCCAAATCTCATAGTCGTAGTACGCTTCAATAGCTATGAGAATCCTAATAGCCCTAATGTCAGCTATAGGAGAAAAGGTCTCCTCGTAGTCAACACCATATGTTTGAGTAAAGCCTTTAGCTACCAAACGAGCCTTATAGGTGTGTACCTTGCCATCCATGTCAGTTTTCTTCTTGAAGAGCCACTTACTTCCAACTACCTTGGCATTAGGAGGAAGATCTACTTCAATCCAGACATTTTTATCTTTCATGGATTGCATTTCCCTATTCAAAGCAACTACCCATTTATCCTTTTCAGGACTCTCAATGGCAGCCCTATAATTAGTATGTTCATAAAGATCCCCTAATATAGTTTCCTCAACGTCTACGTTAAGACATAGACCTTCAAGAGCTTTCACATGTCTTGAAGACTTGCGAATGGGAACAATTTCAACTTCAGGTGGAGGACCCAGACTTTCAGGTTCCATAGGAAGTACGCTAGTGTTTTCAGAAGGTAATGTATCTACATGATCATCTACCAGATCATAAACTCTCCCACAGAATTCTTGAGATATAAGTTCCTTTTCAAGAAAGTCTCCATATCTAGCAACAATTACTTTGTTTTCAGATGGGTAGTAAAAGTAGTAATCCATCGTTTCCTTTGGGTATCCTACAAAGATACACTTTACAGATCTCTGTTGGAGTTTATCTGCTGAGTCACGTCTTATATACGCCTCACAACTCCAGACCTTTAAATAAGACAAGTTTGGAGCTTTTCCATTCCATATTTCATATGATGTCTTATCAACCTTCTTGGTGGGAACCATATTCAAAATACGAACCATAGATTCTAAGGCATAATCCCAAAAATATAAAGGAAGAGTTGTAAGATTAAATATTGATCCTACCATGTCTAACAATGTACGATTTCTTCTCTCAGATACACCCTTTTGTTGTGGAGTATATGGAGATGTGAGATTCTGGACAATTCCATTCTCAGCTAAGTAATGTTTAAACTCTTGGCTTAGGTATTCACCACCTCTATTGGATCGAAGAGCTTTAATCTTTTTTCCTAGTTGCAATTCTACTTCTGCTTTAAAAACCTTAAATGTTTCAAACACCTCATGTTTATGTTTAAGCAAGTAAACATAACCATATCTACTAAAATCATCTGTAAAGGTTAAGAAGTAGCTAGCACCTCTCCTTGACACATGTCTAAGTGGTCCACACACATCGGTATGTATTAAACCAAGTAGATCAGAAGCCCTTTCCATATTACTATGAAAAGGTTTCTTAGTCATCTTCCCAGAAATACAAGACTCACATTTATCATATGATTCATCATTGATACTTTTCAAAAGCCCATCATGTTGTAGCTTTTTCATGCGAGTCTTGCCTATATGAGCAAGTCTACAGTGCCAAAGGTAAGTAGAATTCAAGTCTGACTTAATTCTCTTACTTATGCTATACATTGAATTATTTTTATTGGATACATAATCATTCATGTCAATCTCAAACACACCATTCACAGCAATAGCATTAAAATAAAAAATACCATTTAAAGAAAAAAAAATTCCATTACTCGTCATGAAAAGGAAACAACACCTCTAATAATAGAAGGTGCATAATGACAATTGTTTAATGACAGTACTAAGCCCGAAGGCAAAACTAAATTAAACACTCCTATGGCTTCAACAGCTGCAGGTGCTCCATTTCCCACATGCAGATATTGCTCCCCATAGGCAAGCTTCCTTTCCACTCTAAACCCCTGCAGCGTATTACAAATGTGAATACCGCATCCAGTATCATATACCCAGGAATTAATTTTATGATTTAGAGTAAATAATTCAATCATAAGTAAGTTACCTGAAGTGCTGGCGCCCAAGTGCCCAGACTTCTTGTTCTTACTTTCTCGCAACTCTTGGATGTAAAGAGGACAATTCCTCTTCCAGTGACCAACTACATGACAGTAGTGGCAAGCCTGATCCTTCTTTGGATTATCCTTCTTCTTAGGAGGGTTTTTCTTGGGTTGAGGTCGATAAGCCATAACTTGCTTACCCTTATCAGCCTTTCTCTTTTCCTTACCCTTCTTGTTCGCATTTGGCTTGTTAATTCTACCCCTTTGAATAGCAAGTACCTGGGGTGTAGAAGCCTTTGGTGGTAAAAATTTCTCGTAATCAATAAGCAGTGCGTGTAAATTAGTAACTGTCTTTCCCACGCAGTGCATATTGAAATTACGCACAAAATCACTAAATTCCTTATTCAGGGATCTATTGATTAAGTTAACAGTAATGTGTTGTTCATAGACCTTGCCAAGTGCTTGTAGTTGATCCATGTAACCTTTCATTTTCAACACATGAGCACTTACAGGTTCACCATCTGCCTGCTTACAACCGTGTAGAGATTCCATCAAATCATAGAACTCAACGGTTTGTGGTTTCTCAAACATTTTTCTGAGTTCGCTGAGCATGTCCATAGGGAAGTAATTCTCAAACTGCTTTTGTAAAGCAGGTGTCATCGCTCCCTACATTAAACATGCCACATCATTATGTGTCTTAAACTCTGCTTTCCACAATGCTTTTTCCTCATCAGTTGAAGTTTCAGTAGTAGGTTCAGCAGAACAAGGCTTATATAAGTATTCAAGTTGATCTGTCACTTGCAGGACAATCCTGAGTGATCGAAACCAATCATTGAAATTTTGAGAGGCAGTCAATTTTTCTCGTTCAAAGAATGATTTGAACGCAGAACTCATAGTAGTGTTATTGTTTTGAGCCATTTCTACAGATAAAGAAAGTTCAAATATTAGTATTTTCGATATTACTGTTTTTCAAGAAAATAAAATAACCAAGAAAATATTCATATAACCATAGAATTTTCTTGAAAACTAGGATCCAAATTAACATAGTTTCATTACATCAGTTGATCTGCTAATAATGAATGTATAAAATAAGGTAATCTAGCGAACAATAATTGGCAAACAATTTTCAATTCCTAGATCATAATGAGATTTACATTGGCAAATAATTTCCAATGTAAGCATGTTTTATCCCCATCTTATGCCTTGAGTCCAAGCTCTCACTTACAACTCAATTTAAGTCGTCTAATTTAAAAAACTGTAAATTAACATAGTCCCATTACATCAGTTGATCTGCTAGTAACGAAAGTATGAAATTTACCTTTCCATTGTAATATTGTCCAAGCTCTCACATGAAGTAAATTACAATTTCAAGTGTTCTTTTAATTATATGGCATTAACTTAATTTTTAAGGGTACTAGTTTTGATGTTTATAATCAAAATATGTACGAAGAAGCATGCATACATCTTCGTATCATAAGTTTAATAAAACATTTTTATTTACCAATTCATTAAGATCAAATTTACAAACGTTTTCAATTGAGGTATTGGGTTCACCAATCAAAGAATTTACCTTTAATTATCGTCCATTATATCGTACTTTTGCATAAGTCTAAAGACTTAGTATTTCAGATAATTACCACAGGGTGGCGCATGGAATTAAAACTAATTCACCCTTAAGGTGATTTTGTACATAAAATAGTCGTACTT
Source organism: Artemisia tridentata subsp. tridentata (assembly GCA_021014915.2). NCBI lineage: Eukaryota > Viridiplantae > Streptophyta > Magnoliopsida > Asterales > Asteraceae > Artemisia > Artemisia tridentata. The sequence goes on along the minus strand of CP139506.1, from coordinate 248,249,737 downwards.
GGTAGCTCTAATTTGACGCACAAAGGAGCGCAGAAACAAAGGTCAGCGCGAAGCTTATTAAAAACCCATTCCTACTTATACCCCTCTTATAGTTTGTCACAATTGGGTGAGCCGTTGGTACTATTGGTACAAAACTCAACAATCAATTAAAACACTTGAAAATTTAACTCTTCGAAAACAATTCATTGTTTCACCATTATTTAGTCCATATTATTTTTCTATTCAAAATTACCCTTTTTTCGTTTATAAACATGTCTTTACAATAAATAAACAAAAAAATATGTAATACAAATAAAAAATAAAACAACTAAATAAACTTACATAACATAACAATTAATTATGTAAAAAATATGTAGCCACATGCAAACTTAATTTGATAAAACCTATTAATAATAAATTCTAGGTTTATATTGTATATATTCAACTAAGACTATCACTTACAAAGGTAAGTGAGCCACATGCATCGATGTATCGATTGCGTTAGTCATAGTTAAAAATATACATCACATAGCACGTAATTGATTACTTAATATATTGGAGTCTTTCCCAATTTGACATCTATCAATTAAATTACATGTGTAAAACTTAACCATTAATTCATATAGCAAATTTAAATTATCACAACAATGAATCCATTCCAAGCATGCATGTTTTCATGGATTCTACATAACAATCATCAAGTTGCCACAAGATCGCATACTAACACATAAACATGTTAATCTAGGGTTTCTAATCAAATTAAATTACAAAACCAAACACTAAATAATTATAGGGCAATCGGCCCCTAAAAAAAATTAGGGTTTCGATTTTTGTATAAACCCTAAATCGACCAAACATGTAAAACACAATCAAGATTCGTTTTTTATGTGTTTCAGCAATTAATTACACGTTATTACGGCTCGTGATACCACTGTTGAATATTAATATCATGACAATCATAATTAAATATAATAAACATCAAAGAACACATGCGGAAGTGTGGAAAGCTCGTTTTAGAGGTTACTAAACTAACAACGAGTTTACGTGATCGTTTATAGGCTCTAGGCTGTTAAGCCTTTGATCTAGGATTTTGTTTATGAAAAGCATGATGATAATATTGACGGAATATTCTAATAAAGAAACAATACTATCACAACAAGGTTTTTCCAAGTTTATCGTTTGTTATTCCATTAGCCCCAATGCTATGTGATCATTTATAGCACGGTTACACTCTAACAGGGATCAAAGATCCTTGAGGCTAAACAAACTAAACAACATCAGACCCCATGTCCAATGTTCATCAGACCCCATGTCTGATGTTCCCACACACACTCTTACTTGGTGTTTAATTTCTTAGCATACTAAGAACTATTTTGCTCTCTATTAAACACACCTTTTATCTAAGGGTATGATCTCCCTTTTATAGTATAAAGGAGATCATTTACAAATTGATAAGCCTAGTCATCTTTTTGCTTGCTCAAATATCTAGATATTATTTTCAGAATATGAATGACTCATATAAATAATATCTTCTTCAATCTTATCCATCTAGCAGCAGGATGACTCACTGAGCAGCAGCAGTTTGATTACACTAGCAGTACCTTATTTGTACTAGCCGTACCTTTGAATCAACTAGCAGTACCTTTGCTCTACCCGTACCTTCTGGCAGTACCTTCTTGTACTAGCAGTACCTTGTTCTGAACCAGCAGTACCTTGAAATATACTAGCAGCAGGTTGATTTGAACTAGCAGCAGGTTGATTTACACTAGCAGCAGGATCAAATACATTACCAGTAGCATCCACTTAGCATATTTTGCTTATCATTTCAGCATTCTTCATGTTTCATTCTTTTTGTTTTTGTATCATCAAATCTATGAAAATATAATTCCCAAAAGGAAGCGTAGGAACAATAACACATAATTAATTAACCGAATTTAAACGTATGCGTACCTTAATGATTCTAGCAAAACAAGAATCAATCCAAGCAACAATAGTGATGAACCCTAATTAGGGTTTATAAGGATTACACGAATTGCCCCTTACCGATTTTGCAATTCAATCCAAAAATCAAACAATAGTATGTTTGATTCACGTTCTTGTACACACGTACTAATACCAAGTAAATGTTTATACAAGTAAAGAACACAAAATGTTTTAGCTTTTGAAAACCAAAAAGTCGAAACCCTTAGGAGGGGGGTTTGGCCGATTTATCACAAGAGAAAAGAAAACACACTTTAGGGTTTAGTATTGTGTACAAGAGATGCAAAAACTAAGAACCCTTAATGTGTTTATATAGTGTAGATTATTTGGAGCTCAAGTTGGATTTGGGTTGGGTTTCCCCTCCCCCAAACCAATCGGCCAACACCCTCTGAGGGTATTCCGGAATCTTCTTGACTTACCAAATATTTACACATATTTCTTTCCTTTTACCGGTTAACGGTCGTTAGTCATTATCCGTTAAATACTAACGGTCGTTATGTGTTTTGTGTATATAATAATTAAATATAACTTTTTATAAATAATTATTATTCATTTACTCTTCATACGTAAATTGTGCAATCCCGTGATCTCGAGTTCGATCCTAACACATAACTATTATTTTATGTCTACAAAACTAACACTTCCTTCTCTTTGTTTCCATCAAAGTCCCTCTCCGCTTACATCTTTCAACCGGATATTTCGTCCATTTTCAAGCAATAGACTTATCAGTTTCAAGGACGGTCTGCTTCTTGTGTTTAATGTTCATGTCAATGCCACACTTTTGGATTGTTAATTCCATCTCAATGTTATGTGTGTCTCCTTGGGAAGATTTACTTTTTGATCTTCTAAAATCATGTTTTTGGTGGTCTTATCGAACCTTGAAAGCTATTCGTATTCTTGAGTTTCTTTGCACTTTCAGTCGCCATTACAGGATCGAAGCACAGCTTAGTCAGCATGAGGAATTGAGTTACGAGGCATTTGATGAAGAAGCACGAGTAGATAGGGAGGAATTGAGCTGCGAGACATATGAAGAAGAGACACAAATTGATCAAGAAGCCGAAGCTGAGTTGATATAGCACAAGATGATACATAAATTTGCAGTTATGAATGTGTTTGATCATCATGAATTTGATTATTTAATTAGACTCCTGTATAGCTAGGTGCATTTGCTTTAATTTCATGTGTAGTATGGCTGTTTGTAGTTAAATCTTCTATGCAGTTACTAATGTATGTAATTGTTTGTTAAACCTGGGATTTAACATATTTGACGTGTTGTATTAATCATGTAGTCTTTGTATAAGCTTTTCACGTAATATACGTACTACTCTATATATCTTCAATATAGATATTTAGGACCGTCAAATAATTACATAAAACAAATAGATAAAGTTTTGAGAATTCGCTCGGATGAATACGTATTATTCTTGTTTATTTTATCAAAATTAATAAAAAATTATTTTCCACTTTTTATTTTAAAACTACATATCTTGTAAACAGTAAATCTTCAAGCTACAAAAAATACACCATCGCGACGAGAATTAAATTATATATCTAAAGATATGCATTTCTCTATACTTTCGACGAACTTTTTTTTCTTCAAAAATTCCGCCCAGAAAAATCACATGTGATATGTAAAAAACATATATGATTTGTAAAAATCAGATGTTTTTTGTAAAAATCAAATCATATGTGATTTTTAAAAATCAAATGTGATTTAATCACATATGATTTTTCTAGGCGAAAATTTTGAAAAAAAAAAAAAAAAAATTGTTGAAAGTATATAGAAGTGCATATCTATAGAAAGATAATTTAATTCTCGTCGCGATTGTATGATCTTTTTCGCGTAACGATTAACGGTTTGCGAGATATTTAATTTTTAAAATAAAGGCGAAAGTTTATTTATTTTATTTTTTTTGATAAAAAAATGAATGATCAGGATTGCTTTATTGGATCTGTGACAAATATGAAATCTATATTGAACTTTCATGCGACATGTATAACACGTTGTTCACATTGAAAAAACATCACTTTTTTTTTTCTGTGTTCTTGTTTACGGCTAAATTCAGCTCTCGTCATTTCTGATCCTTTCACACTAAAGGAATTTGCACTAAAGACCCTTTTCATCGCTAAATACATGTCAGTTGAAATATAATTCGAGATCATAAAGGGCCTACCGGGAGTAAAAAGTATCTTTTGTCAAGGCCCGTGATATCCAAACACCCAAAAAAAAAAACAAATGGGACACCCCTTATTTTTGGAACAAATGAACAACAACCGCACATGTCTTTCTATTTCATAGTACCATATCTATAGTGTATTTTTATAAGTTGACTCTTACAAATGAATTGTTTATTATTTACTAGGTATTTCCGATTTATGTTAGACACACAATAGACCTTGGACTTTGGACCCTGAACCCTTCATGTCATCAACCAAATTCAATTGCAAACATTCTTTAAATATAACTAAACAAATTCTATTTTATTTAAACTTAACTTTTTACAAATAAGCTGACATCCCATCAATGTTATAAAAAACTTTCCAAATACACGCAAACAAACTAAAATTAGATCACACACTACTGGTGTAAAATGAAACCATAATTTTTGTTTTTTAACTAAGTGCATCTAAATTGATCGAAATCTAAAGCCCCTTTTTTTAAAGACGTTACGGCTTGCAATTAGGAGTGTTATCGGGTCGGGTTATCGGGGTTGTCGGGTTTGAGTTTTTTAAAAAAGTGACCCGCAAGCCGACCCGATAAGGAATCGGGTTGTCGGGTTCGGGTGGTATTCGGGTCGGGTTTTGTCAGGTCGGGTGATTCGGGTTATGTCGGGTTCGGGTGAGTCGGGAATCGGGATACATGTTGCATTACAAGGCTAGAGTGGATTACAAATCAAAATAAAAAACATAGCTTTCCTAAGATTTATTAGATCAAACAGTGTGAAAACAAAAGCATTTATGTAGATACGAAGCTCACAAAGGGGATTCTTTCACACTGTGTAAGCTAATGCTATTTTTTCAACGAAATTGAAACGGATATGATGAGGAACATGTTATAGTTTACAAAATTGAGAAAAAGATGATGGGGATTCTTTACACTGTGATGTGGCACTCAACCTAATAAGTTGAGGAACATGTTATAGTTTACAAAATTGAGAAAAAGATGATGAGAAATATTATCCGTAAGGTTTAATGACCAATAAACTACACCTACATGTTCCATTACCGAAGCTATGCACTGTGAAAGCCAAATATCCTTAAAACAACTAACATAACAAAAGGAACATTTTGTGAACATTTTATTACTACCAGGCGCACAAAGTTGTATGCTTATAGATAACACCTTAGTTGACTTTGACCCATTTTACACGTTACTTTAGTGACTATTTGGTATCAATATATAAACACAATATTATTAGGAGTGTATCAAATTTAGCGGAAGTGAAATGTTATTGAAGTGAAATTGTTATTTAAGGAGAAGACCAAAAAATAATGGGAGACCAAGGCGACCAAGGCGACAGAGGCGACCAAAGGAGAAGACCAGGAAAACAACAGGAGCAAGGTATCGGTGATGATTTCGTGAAGTTTTATGTCTCTAACTTTCCAGAAAAATGTAGCGGGAACGATCTAGATGACGTGTTGAAGGTGTTCGGGGAGATTACTAAGATCTACATCGCTAGGAAACGTGATAGAAAACTCTTTGAGGGAAAACTCTTTGAGGAACTTGTGGATCGGCAGTTATAAGTTGAGAATTAATATAGCTCGGTTCACCGAGTTTTTTGACAATGGAAGCCGTCCAACGGATCATCGACATAAGCCAGCAGCCAATAACGCCCCAGCCCAAGAACAGAGAACAAGGTCTGATGGGGTGTCCTTCAAAGAAGTGCTAACAGGGAATAAGCAAGAAAAGAAGGAGGAGTTTGTGGTCAATATACCAGATACTGTCAATGAATTCAATGATCACTTTGGGAAATCTTTGGTGGCTTCAGTCTTGAACATTAATAAATTAAAACAGGTTGGTGCCTTATTTCGTGAGTTGAATCCGACAGGAGGTTGCATTCAGTACCTCGGGGGACTATCCATCCTGGTTACGTTCGACACTGCCAAGGAAGCGGAGGAAGTACGTTTAAAAGCGGCGGTCCGTGTGGATTTTTTCTACACGATTGAAACATGGGTGGGTCAATCGCTTCCTATCGAAAGGGTGGCTTGGCTGAGAGTATATGGTATTCCCTTGAATCTGTTGTGTAATGCAACAGTGGATATGATCGGTGGTCGGTTTGGCAAGATCGTTCATAAGGCGAATATTCAGACCGATGGTGGAGATCTTTCTTATGAATACGTAGGGGTCCTGATTGGAGAAGGCCGAAGGATTATGGACGAGGTCACACTACAGTGGAATGGAAAGAGATTCCGTGTCTGGGTAACAGAAGAGAGTAGGGACTGGATACCGGACTTCTTGTTCGGAAAACCGAGTAGTTCGGAGGAGTCTACGGCTGGTGAAGGTGCAGCTCCGGTGCCGGAGGATAAGGCGGCTGACAGTTCCGATGAGGAGGCCATTAATGGTGGGGATAAAATTTCGGTAACTCCCAATAATTCAGGGAACGTTACCATGCATACTCCTCATTCAAATTCTAATGGTAACAGCAATGCAAATATCTCGGGTGATAATTATGGCAAGGGGAATGACTCCGAAAATCAAGCAAAATCCTTAGAAGATGGCGAGATTAGAGACTCAGGGACTGCATGTGGGCATAATTCAAAGTCCAAGGGTTTCTATTGTTTTTTTATCAAAAAAGAGGAAAAAGATGCGTTTTAAAAAATCCGGTAGTGGACCCAAATCCAACTCAGGCCCAGAAAGAAAGAGGTATAGAAACAAGCCCAATAGTGAAGACCCCTTTGAATTGGATAATTTGATTGGGCCGATGGAAGTGGATGGAATTTTAGCACAAAAGAGAAACTCTTCCTTATCTGATAAGCAGGACCACATGTCGAGACAGCAGGGGCAGGATAATTATGGCGTCAATTTTGATAGAGAAACCTCTGATAAATTGAAGTCCTTTGAACAGCTCCTGGACGATCTGGAGGAGGTTGGAGAATCGGAAACACAGACCGATAAAGATTTAATGGCTAAAATTCTAGATTTTAATGACACGGTGGAGGGTCCTCGTGCTGAGGAGGAGGCCGAGGCGTCAGACCATCTTGAACAGGAGCAGGTACCTCGGATTACTTTGTCTCCCCTTCAAGTTCGTTCAGAGGTAGAGGCAACCGTAAACCTTGGAGTCACACTGGGAGCCCAGTTACAAGATAAAGCAGATTTGGTTCGAGATACTATTCAGGAAGAAGGTTTACAGAAGGGTACAATATGAATTTTCTTTCTTTAAATGTTAGGGGTTTGGGGGTGGAGGGTAAAGATTCGTGGGTCAGGCGTTTGAAAGAGGAAAATGGTGTTTCTTTAGTTGCTCTCCAGGAAACCCAGTGTAGGGATATGTCTGGTTTTAATTGTTCTAAATTTTGGGGTCATTCTGAAGTTGAGATGGAATATGTGGAAGCCTTAGGGCGGTCGGGTGGCTTGGTGACTTTCTGGGATCCAAAAAAGTTTGTTAAAGTTTCTTCTTTAAAACAACAGTCCTTTATTCTTGTTTCTGGTAATCTGAAAGATGACGGCTCTCTTCTGAATATTCTTAACATTTATGCCCCCCACAAGCCAGCTGAGAAGCGGTCTTTGTGGGACTCTTTATTGAATATCATCAGGGGTAGTCTTGGTTACTGGTACATTTTGGGGGATTTTAATGCGGTTCGCTTCTTTGAAGATCGCAAAAATTCTTTCTTTGATCAGTTAGTAGCAGACGATTTTAACTCTTTTATTGATTCCGCGGGCCTCATGGAATATGGGATGAAGGGGAAGATGTTCACTTGTTTGACCAGAAGGGGTTCAGAATTTAAAATGAGCAAAATAGATAGAGTTTTGATTTGTTCTGGCTTTTACAATAAGTGGCCTGAGGCTTGTTTACGTGCTCTTCCGAGGTATCTATCTGATCATAGCCCTTTGCTGCTTACTTTGGTTAATGAGAATTACGGTTCTCGTCCATTCAGATGGTTTAATTCTTGGCTTGATAGAGAGGGTTGTGAGGCTGTGGTTTCTAAGTCGTTAAAGGAGTTTCAGATGGTAGGTCCCCCGGATATTGTGTTGACAAGGAAACTTAGATATCTGAAATCAGTTTTGAGGGACTGGAAGAAACGATTGGATTCTTCTGAAGGTGAGGAGCTCAGTACTTTGAAAGATGATTTAGAGAGGCTTGAATCTGCTATGGAACAGAGAGATTTACTAGAGGAGGAGGAGTGGGTTTGGGCAGAGTGCAAGAAGGGTATTGGGAAAATAGAGTTGTTTCATGCTAGGGACCTGCTGCAAAAATCTCGTGTTAACTGGGCCAAGCACGGGGATGAAAATTCGGCTTTCTTCCACAGTGTAATTAATGAAAGAAAGGCGTCTAATGCTATTCAGGGTCTTTTGGTGAATGGTGAGTGGGTCTCGAAACCTAATTTGGTCAAACGAGAAGTATTGAGGTTTTTTAGAAATCATTTTAAGGAAAGGGTGCCCAATCGGCCGAGTCTTATTTGTGAAGGATTGAAGAAAGTTCCCGAAAATTCAGTGGATGGTCTTATAGCCCCGTTTTCCAAAGTTGAAGTCAAAGATGCGGTGTTCGAATGTGGGAAGGATAAAGGTCCGGGTCCGGATGGTTTTAACTTTAGATTCGTTCGACATTTTTGGAGTCTTCTGGAAGATGACTTTATGAATATTCTCAATGGTTTTTACGAGACGGGTTCTATTAATAGAGGGTGTGGCTCATCTTTTGTCACTCTAGTGCCGAAGATTAAAAACCCGTTAGGTCTAAAGGACTTTAGGCCAATAACCTTGGTTGGTATCATTAGCAAGGTCATCTCCAAAGTCTTGACTTCTAGGCTCAAAAAGGTGATTGGGTTTGTTATTTCTGATTCTCAAACGGGATTCCTAAGTGGTAGGAATATCCTGGATGGCCCACTCATGGTTAATGAAATGTTAAGTTGGTGTAAAAGGAGAGGTAAAAGTGTTTTCTTCTTAAAAATTGATTTCGAAAAGGCGTATGATAATGTTAATTGGGCTTTCCTTTTATCTATATTGGAGCAAATGGGGTTCCCAGATAAGTGGCGGTTGTGGATGAAAGGCATTTTGGAATCGGAGAGATCGGCTATCCTTGTTAATGGGTCGCCTACTTTCGAGTTCCAATGTAATAAGGGATTACGCCAAGGTGATCCTATTTCTCCTTTTTTATTCTTGATCGTTATGGAAGCCTTGACTTGCTTGTTCAATAAAGCGGTTAAGGTAGGTGAATTCGAGGGGGTGGTTTTGTCTAAACATGGCCCGGTCATTTCTCACTTATTTTATGCGGATGATGCTCTAATAATGCGTAATTGGTCTTCTGACAACATCAAGAAAACAGCGAGAATTCTTAGGATCTTCTATTTGTGTTCGGGGCTTAAGATTAACATTCACAAATCTTTTCTCTATGGCACTGGTATTCCAAATGAAGATGTTTATTCTTTGGCTTCGGTTGTGGGGTGTCGTGTGGGAAGCTTTCCTTTTGATTACTTGGGTGTTATGGTTGGTGCTAACATGAATAAAAAAAATAATTGGAGAAAAATAGTTGATGTGTTTGAATCTAGACTTTCTTCTTGGAAAGCGAGACTTCTTTCTATCGGGGGGAGAGTTACTTTGCTTCGGTTGGTGCTTCAAAGTCTTCCTATTTATTATTTCTCCTTGTACAAGGCTCCGGTGGGAGTGATTGACAGATTAGAGAGTCTTATGAAAAGGTTTTTATGGTCTGGCACGAGTGACGAAAAAAAGATTCATTGGGTTTCATGGGAGAGGGTGACTCGGGGAAAAAATAAAGGAGGGTTGGGAATTAGTCGCTTAAAAGACGTTAATGATGCTTTACTTTCGAAGTGGGCGTGGCGTTTTCGGATTGAGGACGGTTCCATGTGGAAGGTTATTATTCTTTCTTTTCATAATGGCAGGCACAGATGGTCAGGTCTCCCGCTTATCTCTGGGGCGGGCGGATGTTGGTCAGCTATAGTAAAAAATTGTGAAAGATTCAGATGTGGCGAAAAATCTTTTCTTGAACTCTTGAGAGGCAAATTGGGCAATGGTTGTAGTATTCGGTTCTGGGAAGATATTTGGCTGACGGATGAACCTCTTATGTTGAAATTCCCTCTCCCCTACAGGGCAGCCGCTAGTAAACGGGCGCTAGTTTGTGATTGTTGGGTCAATGGCACATGGTCTCCAATCGATTACACTCGCCCCTTCAGCCTTCTCGAAGCCCAAGAATGGTGCAATCTTTCGTCTTTGCTGGGCCAGGCCCACTTGTCTAGTGAGCCGGATAGATGGGAGTGGGACGGCTGCAATTTTTTTTCTGTGGCTGATGTCAAAGCGAAGGTCAGGCTTAACCGTGACATTGGTGATTTTTTCAATCTTAAGTGGGTCGCTTGGGTCCCGCTTAAGTGTATCATTTTCGCTTGGCGGGCGGAGATGGATAGGATCCCCACAGTGGAAGCTCTCAGCAAAAGAAACGTGATTATCCCCAATGATCGATGCAGGCTATGTAATGTAGATTTTGAGTCTTCCTCTCACATATTTACTGGATGTGGTTTCTCTTTTGGTGTGTGGTCTAATATTGGGAATTGGTGTAGGTTGGATCCGGTTTTTGCTTTTCATACAAGAGACCTTCTTCTTTTATACAAGCAAGCTAAAGGAGGAAAATGGGGAAAGAAGATAGTGCAAGGCATCGCTATGGTCTCTTTATGGGCGATTTGGAAAGCTAGAAACGAGAAAACTTTTAAGGGGGTCGAGCCTAAGGTCAATCTTGTGGTAGGTAGTATAAAATCGTTATCGTTTCTATGGCTTAAGAATAGGTCCCAGTTTAAAGACCTCGTTTGGGATGAGTAGTGTAACACTCCTTTGTATATGTTGTAAGTTTCTCGGTTGGCAGTCCTTGTTTTGAGGACTTGCCCCGCTGGTTTAATGAAATTCAGTGTTCAAAAAAAAATTGTTATTTACAAATGAAGGGGAAGGATACATTTATACAGACTAGACGGGTACCCGTGCATAGCAACGGATTTTCTAGCGGCATATAGTCATAGTGATATTTTGGTTACACAAATGATATTCTGGTAAGTGTTTTGTGCAACGTTTTATTCTTATCGAAGCAGTAGGCATAGAGCGATGGTTGTCGAAAGTGGTCTTTTATTATTATTAACTGTAATAATTTAATATCTTTTGCATATAACATGTTACAACTTTGACACTACAATGTAATTATGTGGTTTTTTTATACGTGTCTTGTATGAAAGGTACTACAATGTTTTAGATAATCTTTGTTCTTGACATGAGATGTCTTTTTAGTTCTTTTTCAACCGTAGAGAGTAGGCTTGACATCCCAAGTCTAATCACAATTGAAAACAACACTCTATAAGTTTTTCAATAAACAACCATTATCTCCTAATTTTTACGTACCCTAACCTTTGTGAGTTTAGAGTTCAAGAAACATACAATATGTCTTTGAATCTCTCAATCTGATGAGTTAAACTTTCAAATGTATTCAAAAATGTATTCAAAGATAACTTGTATATCCTTTGTGAGTTTTGTTATCACATTAATTAGAAGGACTAAGTCACTTAATGCTGGTGTAGATTCCCAACACAATTGCATTACTTAGAAGATTTTTTTTTCTTTCTTTACAGGCGAGTTGATATACCTCTGCCATTTCTATTGCAGACACCCCAAGTGCCCACACATCCACCTGCAAGAAAAGTAGATTACAGAAAACAGTTTGTTTAAGTTAGCACATTCTTCGAAGTATAAAATAGTTGTAAGAAAACAAATCATTGATGCCAAACCATAATCAAGAATCACAACATAATTATAAGAACAAGAAACAAAGGATGAACCCAAACTAATTATTATATTCTATGAATATGGGTTGGTTTTTACAGACTCTTGACACACATATATATAGTAGATGAATCGGTGCCATGGAGAAGAGACATACCGATTCACAATAAAGTAATCGACACAACTATTCTAACCGTTATAACCTAACTAACGGTTTACAGCAAAATACATAATACATATATACTAAAGTGACTAATGACTTCATACTATTTACAATATAGACCCACTAACTTTGACCAACATGGATTAAGGAATTATGTTCCAACATTTCCCCCCTAATTTCTTAATCCATGCCTTCAACATCTTCGTGCTTTTGCAACTTCATGTCTTTCTCTTGATTGATTCCCTGAATCAATGCACTCCTCTAATTGCCTCTGATGAAACGCAAACTGAAACACCGGTATTTTGACCCGTTAAACAATCAAACTTGGTTGAACAATTAAGGCCAACAGCTCATGTAAATGCCATTACAGTTTCTAAAAGATATGACGTTATAGTCACCCCATAAAGAATGTTTCGCATTTTTTGAAGTAAGGTGTATTTGCAGTTTTAAACTACATTAATCCTTATACATTGTTGGACAAAACAATGAATATAGACATTAAAGTGTATAGGTAGCTATAAGATGATCATTTTACCTTCCCATCATATCGGCTCTCCTGGATAACTTCAGGAGCCATCCAGCGGGGAGTACCAATAAACTGAAAACGACATAAGAAAATAAATTAATTGCAAAAAAACACAAGAAAAAATACAATCATTAAATAGAGTGTAAGCTATGAGAGCAAATTAAAGAGGGTCTGCTCTGAAAAAAATCATCAATTATGTACAATAAGAATTAGCGGCTGATGTTTGTTAAACCATCAGAGTGAATAACTCGATTGCTATACCGTATTACGTTTGGAAATCATCCTTGTCAGCTGTGCAGCAACACCAAAATCACCTGTATATGTCGTAAAAAAGAATTACAATGCATTTTGCTATCAGTATACCATAATACTGCATTGTCGAATGTTGAAATGTTCAAAAACATTTCAGCAAAATAGTAAACAGACTTCCAGGACTATAAATCTTATCACATTTGACCATCCAGGGCAAGAAAACATAAGTAAACTTGAAGAGATTTGCATAACATGTTTATTTCTACAACTTACCCAACTTCACCTCTCCTTGTTCAGTCAACAATATATTACCACCCTTGATATCACGATGCACCTTGAAGATCGAGTGCAAATAGGATAAGCCCTACACCAAATGCAACAAAAAAATAGATCTAAGAGATTCTATATTTTTTCAATTTACCCTTTAGTAACCTACTTATCCACAAGCATAAGACCAAAAAAATGCAAGGATGCAGATCGATCAGATCTAAGAGTACCTTCAATGCTTCCTTACATATATATGCTATTTGGCACTCCTCTAGAGGTTCATCTGTAACATTCATCAAATCAGCAACACTTCCTCCGCCACAATACTCCATTACAATCTGCCAACAAATTGAAGCAATCACGTTTGAATTGGTATCAAAAAGAAGGAGAGAAATAGCACAACTACTGCTTACCACATAGAGTCATGTAAGAAGTTTAGTCTCAATAGATAAAAAAACATGGAATGGTTGATACATATCTTAAGGTAACTGGTGTGGGTGGTTTTTTTGAAAAAATCTAACCAATTTCTCTCATAGATCGAAACTGTTGTGGGTGGTTTTTTGAAAAATCGTTATTTGTTTTTTGATGTAAAGGTAACTGGTTTGGGTTTGAATCGTGAATCATATGGTGGTAGTTCTTGACGGAGCCAGACTCAAAAAACCACAATAAAGCCAGATCTCACAACTTACATTCATGATGGTAGTTCTTGACGGAGCCGGACTCAAAAAACCTTGCAAACTCAAAAACTGATTTCGAGTGGAAACCACCAACACCACAAAAATGCTACACAAATACACAAGAACCAATCAGATCCAAAGAACAAAACTTAACATCACCGAAACCATCAAAACCTATAAATTCCACATATCCGGTTATAGTAACACCACACAAACATCCAACACACAACCGAAAATAATAGAAACAATAAAACCTGTTGCCAATAATGTCACTGGAAACATTCAGATATCAAAAAACATAAATAAACATAGCAAGGAACAAAATTAAACCAAAAAACGGCTTTTGTAGACCACCACCATTTCTTTCTCGACTACAAAGACATTATGATTTTCACATCACTGGCCTCATGTAACTATGGTTTATTGTTAAATCATGTTTAGATCACGGTTTATGTTTTCAGCAGATTGAACAACATAAACCACCATAAAACCAAAACTACACATACCACCACCCTTTCTCTAAACACAGTTTAAACCAAAACATCTACAATAAGCATACATTTTCTGGAACCTGTAGCAATTTTCGGTGGTGGCACAGCAAATTCAGTGACGGCACCGCAGATTCAGGCGGCGGCACCACAGCTTGAGGCGACGGTTACTGGAAAAAAAACAATAAAATATTACAACGCATATATACAAAAAAAAAACTACATATCTACATTAAAAAAAAAAAAAAAAAAAAAAAAAAAAAAAAAAAAAAAAAAAACCCTTCAAAACTTACTTAAAAACCTTCAAAAAACACACTCGAAACTTCTGTGGTGGCGACGGCGACTCTTTCCGGCTAGATAGCAATGGCTACAGCGGCGGCAATCGGCGACACTAACAAAAGAAAAACCAAAAAAGTTAATATACATAGATATACAAAAAAACATATAGATCTACATTAAAATTTATAGATCTACAAATAATATCTATAGATCTAAAAAAAGTTCAAAAGTTTATTAATATAAGTAGATTTATTAAAAAAACTCAAAAACATACCTCGAAACTTGAAAATCCCTTTGGATCTTGGTGGTTCCGGCGGCGGCAGTAGACGGTGGAGGGTGGATTTCGGTGGTGGCGTCGGTTTCCGTGGTGATGGCGTCAGGTGATGGCAGCAGATATGGTAGTAGGGTTCCGGTTGTAGTGTGTTTTTAGAGAGGATGAGGTTGTGTTAATGTGTGTTTTTAGAGAGAGCGTGTGTTTATCAGATTGAGCATTCGATTTAATCACCATTCACCAAGGGCAAAATCGGGATTGACCCAAAATTCAATTTTCCACTTTTCCACTTTGTCCATTCCTCTTTTATAATTAGTTAAGATGTGGGTTGTGTAATTGAAATGAGCGCCTAACTAACTTTTAAATGAAAGATACAACTTTAGTCCATGTACTTTGTACAATGTTACAATTAGTGATTAACTTGTATACTTCAATAGCCTCCCCTCAAGTTGGAACTTCTTCCAAGACCCAACTTGCCAGATAAGGAAGAATGTTGTGCAGATCCCAATGCTTTTGTCATGATATCAGCCAACTGTAAATGAGTAGGAATGTAAGCTGTCTGCAAGAAACCTTCTTGAACTTTGTTTCTTGTAAAATGGCTATCAATATCAAGGTGCCTTATCCTTTCATGATAGCATGGGTTAGCTGCTATTTGTTGAGCAGCTTTATTGTCACAAAACAAGGTTATAGGCACTTGAACTGGTATTTGTAAGTCATTAAGCAGATAAGTCAGCCAAACTAACTCACAAGTTGTTGCAGCCATACTTCTATATTCTGCCTTAGTGAAAGATCTAGAAACTGTTGCTTGTTTTTTAGTCTTCCATGAGACCAATGAATGTCCCAAAAATACACAATAACCAGTCAAAGACTTTCTAGTCATTAGACAAGAAGCCCAATCAGCATCAGTAAAGTCTGCAACTTTGAGATTGGCCAGCACATGGTAGAAAAGTCCCTTTGAAATGGTTCCCTTCAAATACCTTAGTAGATGTAAAGCTGCATGCATATGAGGTTGCTTTGGTGCAGATAAAAATTGACTTAGATGTTGAACCCAATAGGAGATATCTGGCCTAGTCATGGATAAGTAAAGCAATCTCCCAACTAGTCTTCTGTATGACTCTGGATCATGAATAGGCTCCACCTTTTCTAAAGACAGCTTAAGGTTTTGTGGTAAAGGAGATAAAGTAGGTTTAGAAGCTGTCAAGCCTGCATCCTTAAGAAGATCAAGAATGTACTTTCTTTGATGCAAATGAGTTCCATTTTTTGTTCTGCACAACTCAATCCCAAGAAAGTATCTTGCCAAACTCAAATCTTTGATGGTGAACTTTTTGTCCAAGGCTAACTTTGTATCACTGATATCTTGACTGCAATTGCCAGTGATCAAAATGTCATCCACATACACAAGAGCAGCAGTAAACAAGTCCCCCTTGCTTTTACAAACAATGAATAATCATGTTTTGACTGCTTGAATCCCAATGAGATCAAAAACTTTGAAAGCTCTTTGTTCCATTGTCTTGAGGCTTGTTTAAGGCCATAAAGGGATTTATTTAGCTTATAAACTTGCCCTGGTAAAGCCTTAGGGTACCCTTCTGGTGGTTTCATATAGATATCTTCTTCCACATAACCATGTAAGAATGCATTATTTACATCTAGTTGATGCAGAGGCCATCCTTTTGCAGTTGCAATGGCAATAAGTACCCTTACTATAGCTGCCTTTGCCACTGGTGAGAAAGTGTGCTTGAAATCCATGCCCTACTTTTGATCAAAACCTCTGATAACTAGCCTTGCTTTATACTTTTCCACAGTTCCATCTGGATTGTAATTGATCTTAAACACCCATTTCGAACCGATCGCCTTATGACCTTCAGGTAAGGTAGTGAGTACCCAATTAAGTATCATTTGTTTCCAAAGCATACAATTCCTTGTCCATGGCTTGTGCCCATTTTGGATCAGAAGCAGCTTGGGAATAACTAGTTGGTTCAAGACTAGCCAAAACATGTGCTAAGGATCCCACATAATCATCAGGGTACATATCAAACTCTGTGTCATAAAACAAAGGATAAACAGGCTGTTTGGTACTAGAAGGTATAGCAGTTGCCATTGAAGCTTTGTGTTTGGAAGTGACAAAATCTTTAAGCCAATTAGGTTGTGTAGTTGTTCTAGAAGACCTTTTGGTTGGGACAGATGTTTGAGGTGGTTGAGGTGCTTCCTGGCTATCATTAGGGATGTTTGGTATAACAGAAGGTGTAGAATTATTCTCAACATGAGTGTTTGGGACAACTCCATCTTTTGCATTTCCTTCATGAGCTTGCATAGGAAAACTAATTGGCACATCTTCTTCTATGACTTCTGCATCTGGCCAAGGTTTTGTAGCAGATTTAGGTACTTGCACAGTTTGCTTAAAAGGGAACACTGTCTCTAGAAAAATAACATCTCTGCTGCAAAATACCTCATGTGTTTCACGATTATACAACCTGTAACCTTGCTGCCCTGGAGGATACCCTATAAGAACACACTTGACAATCCTGGGAGCAAACTTGTCTTTATGAGGTTTAGTGATGGTGGCAAAACACAAACAACCAATGGTCCTCAAATTATCATAAGTAGCAGGAGTACCATGTAATACCTCAAAAGGAGTCTTCCACCCCAAAATGTTCATTGGCATTTTATTAATGAGGAAAGCAACAGTAAGCACACAGTTTCCCCAAAATTTATCCGAAAAACCAGCATGAAACTTTAAAGCCCTTGCAGTGTCTAACAAATGCCTATGTTTCCTTTCCACCACTGCATTTTGCTGAGGTGTATAGACCATAGACTTTTGATACAAAATTCCATGCTTACTTAGATATGCCAAACACTCCTTATTGACTATTTCAGTACCATTATCATATCTCAAGAACTTGGGCTTAGCATGAAAATGATTACCAATATAAGCAATGAAACTGGATAGAAGAGGCACTATTTGATCCTTAGTATGAACCAAATAAATCCATGTGCATCTAGTATGATCATCCGCAATTGTGAAGAAGTAATGAGCTCCATTAAGGGCAGGAGTTTTGTAAGGACCCCACAAATCAACATTTAAGAGTTCAAAAGGAATAGAAGACCTAGAATTGCTCTTTGGGAAAGGTAATCTATGTTGTTTAGCAAGCATACAAGTATCACAATTGTGGAAAACTAGAAGGGGGTTGAATAGTTTTACCGTTTTTAATTTCTTTTTCTTTGTTACGTTTGTATGAAATGACTTAATGTATGCAAACAAAATAACAAATAACTAAAATGCAAGAAACAAACGATCAAACCACAACACGAGTGTTTATAGTGGTTCGGTCTACAAGGACTCTTTTTCCTTGCCCTACTCCACTCTCCGAGTATCCAACTCGAGAGTTTTCTTCACTAGTCAACAAGCTCCTTTATCCGGCGGAGAAAACCTTTACACGTCGCTTACAATATTTCTGACACAAAGCTAGATGTCGGGTTCTTTTACAAGGGCACAACCACTCCCGTCACACTATGTATTTTGAGGACTAAAATACTAAGCGATCACTATCAGAGGTTTATGATGGTTTAGTACAAACAATGATGTATGAATAACAATAATTCACACTGTGATGAACAAACAAGACTTTGCAACACACTGTTAAAGCTTGTATGTCTTTATGTAATGCTTTGATCTTCATGCTACAAAAGAAGCTCACTAAAATAAAATATGAATGAGTTAGATGTAAGAAAAGATGAATGTGAGAATGTATGTTGTTGTTATGCTTGTAAGTGATGATTAAACAACATGGAGTGACTTGCTATTTTTAGCCAAAATGGCTCAGCAAACCACGGATCGGACGGAACCAAATCCAGGGTTCCGTCCGTGTATTATTTTGGTTCCGCGGGTTCCTGACAAAAAATCTTCACAATCTTTTATCAAATCTAACCAAAATATACGCCATATCGTTCCAT
Source organism: Artemisia tridentata subsp. tridentata (assembly GCA_021014915.2). NCBI lineage: Eukaryota > Viridiplantae > Streptophyta > Magnoliopsida > Asterales > Asteraceae > Artemisia > Artemisia tridentata. Next base: position 248,230,979 of record CP139506.1, on the reverse strand, counting down.
GACTCTAAAGTGACAATCTAAACAAAATATTCATCATATCTTTCCAAAGATCTTAAAGATCTATGAAATCTTAGAATAGGATGATGCATGCCATGATGTAAAAATACATTTCCATTTTTAGATTAACATGTTCATGAAAGTATACTTGTAAAATGTATATATTACCTAAGTGATGTTTAATTTGTGTTTATAAAAGACTTGTGAGTATATATGTAAAAGACTTAACTATATTTATGTTTTTCTAAAATAAAGTTTATAATTGTCGTTAACAAAATATAGCAAAGATCGTAAAATATAAATAACATTTTTTTAGACGATATTTGTATTAACAATCTCCCCCTTTTTTTTGAGGACAAAACATAAAATTTATTTTTAAGCAATGAGATAAATAAAGTGCAAGACTTTTAAAAATATAGATTAAACTTGTTTTATGCAACATGTAGATATTTAAGTTGTATAAAAATATCAATTGTGACCAATTGTGATTTAGTTTGAGTTTAATATTTTCTCTCCCTTTTTGTCGAAACAAAAAGAAGAGAAGCGTTAGCGGAATGTGATGCAAGCCCGAGCTTGATTAGCTCTCCCTTGGTCAATACTCCCCATAGTTGGGGTGCTAAGTACATGGATTTTGAATGCTACAAGACAAAGGTTAATGATAAATAATTCAAACCAACCATATATACAATGTACAACACAATCAACAGACAACAAGATAAATATCACAACCAACATACAAAAGTAATAAACATCATTCATTAGTAAAATATTTTATGACAAAATTCATAAAATGGGACAATAATGGAGATGTTTTTAAAAGGAATGCAAAAATAGAAAATAACTTAGAAAAGAAAAAAAAATTCCTAGAAAAATCGAAAAAATAAAATCCTAAAACTATAAAGAGTCCCAATATCATTATTTCATCCATCCTAGTTGTTCTATTGAGGAGGTGGATAGGAAAGAGCGTTTAAACGTTCGAGGATGTGTTAGAGGATGAACCTCATTTCATCTTGTAGTTCATGGACCATTATGTTGGTCCTTTCGCTAATCCTAGCGGCTCGTTCACACATGGTACAACCATGGCGAGGGAAGTCGGGTGGAAGTGGTAAGGCTTGATTGTCATTTGGTGGTTGTGGTGGATTTGTTGATTGAGTGTTATGTGCTTGAGAGGTGTTTGGTGGTGGTATGTTGGTTGCATTTGAGAAAAAGACTTCTTGTAAATGCATAGCTTCTTGAATGTAGGAACCTATCATGTTTTTGAAGGTGATGAGACCATTCATTTCATTGTGGATATTACAGATTTCTTGTGAGTTTGGAGGGTCAATCCACATGGACTCATCAATGTCCTCAAAAGTAGGGAGAAAGGATTGAGGTTGTTGAGTTTGAGGTTGTGGTGGAGGTTGATCATTGTGGATTTCATGATGTTGATGGTCTCCATAGAGTGGCCTGTGGATTTCCCTATGTATAGGGTGAAAAAGTAGAGGTTGAGGTTGGTATGGTTCACATTTAAAAGGCTCATTGGGCATAAAAGATGCCCGTGGTGGTTCATGAGCGATACGCTTGATGGAAGTGAATGATGGAAGAGGTGGTGGATTTGTTGATATTGGTGGAAAGTCCTCCAAGTTGTCCAAAAATGGATGTGGTGAAGTTGGTGGTGTAGAAAAGAGTTCTATGGGTTCAAGTTTTGGAGACTTGGGAGGTGATGGTGATTTGGGTGGTTGTGATGGAGCAGGAGGTGGTGTGGTGGCTATTGGTGTTTTGGTTGGTGGTGGAGTAGTCACAATGATAGGAGATCTTGGTGGAGGTGTTGGAGTGCTTAAAGTTAGGAAGTTTTCATCTCGGATAGGTGATGAGATGTTAAGAGGTGAAGAGTCTGACGATGATGAGTCCAAGTTCACGAAATAACAAGGTTTGGCACTAATTCTAGCGGTTCTTCTTGGTGGTCTAGTGGAAGGATATGAGTTTGTGGATTTAGTCATATTGACTTTGCTTAAGAAATGCTAAGATTCGAAAGAAGTTGTGGTGAAGGTATGAAGAATGATCATCCTGTAGGTGCTAATTTATAGAAGTTAAGATTCATGGAAAATTGTGTTTTGATTTAATGTTAATCCATACAAAAATGGTCTTTCCTAATGATATGGAAGTGGTAGAGAAGCTTGTTTAATCACCAAAGTCAACCCATTGGGGGTGAGTTGAGAGAAAAAAGAAGGATATGCAGTTAATGTCTTGCAATCATTGCAAGATCTTTGAGGCCAGAGACCCACGGATAGCAAGAAACCAAATTCAGGGTTCCTTCCTTTATGGAGAAAGGTTCCTTTAGGTGGTTTTGGGAAATTTCAAATTTTGGTGGGAAATAGTTATCCTATTGGTCCAAGTGAACTAAGATCATCCTAATGTGAGTGAATATTAGTAAAAAGTATCCTAGTAACAAAAGTGAATGATCTAGAGTGCGGGTTTAAATGAAAATTTAAAAATAAAAAAAAAATGTTACTGTTGCTCGGCGGCACCAAATGATAACATAGGCGGAACCTTGAATTTGGTTCCGCCTGATCCATCAGGCATATTTTGGTGGTACCAAAATTTTACACGGACGAAACCCAAAATTTGGTTCCGTCCAATCCGCCAAGTTAACAAAGTTAACAGAGAGTAAATTTGACCCCACGAACCCCGTTCAAATCCCGTAAATTTTCCTAAAACTTATGTAATTAATTAGTTGTGATAAGAAAACAACAATAAAATAGCTATTAACACACGTACCGATATAGATCAAGCAGGGGCTAATTATTTCACTAATAATGTGAAAAAATGGAAAAATGATAACATCAAGATGTTCTCTACCTGCAAGACAAGGTTAGTTCACATAATCGTTCAAAGTTAAGTTATCATCCTATGAAAAGACAAATACATCAAACATCATTGTTTTGGAGCAATTGTACCAAACACTCATAAACCTCTCATTGCCTATCCAATTTCTTGTTGATCTTGGTGAGGAACCTTTTAATGCACTTGAACATTCTTCTTGTCTGCTTGAACTCTTCCGATGGGTTTTCAAGAACTGGAAGTTATTGAAAGTAGTCACGTGGAGGAAGCCTAGAGTTGGGGAGTCCATCATCCTCGCTCATTGATGATGATGATAAGGAAGATGGAGGATGAGGACGTTTCCCTTGAGTCTTAGCTACTCTTTTGTCACTTAATGGAACCATGATGTAGTTGACAAGAGAGTAGTCAGGACAAAACCCTTTAGGACTGGGTGTAAAGGCTCTATAGAGACCGGTGAGAAGCATCCCGTAGGGAAGAGTGGTGGTTCCTAGCATGGGTATGTCGGCCATCCTTTTGGCAACATAGTAGGCTAAGTTGAAAGGTTGGCGGGTTGACAAACTATAAAGCATGTAACAAAAGACAAGCATTGATGTGATCACGATTACCTATGGTGCACAAGACATTTTCCCTAAGGACTTCTTCTCATTTCTTGAATTGGGGTTTGAGTTCATTGAGTTCCATCCCAAATGGATCTCGGTCGACCTCATTACCCAGATGGGTTGTCCTTGTGGTTGAGGTTCTTGGAAGGAAAAGATGTTCTTGGATGATTTCTTTGGCAACTAAAGGAGTGTCGTATAGAGGTATACGATCAACAATTAAGTCAAGGATTGAAAGAGACCATTTATCCGAGTAAAGGCATGTACCTTCACATGGAATTGCAAGGAATTCAGCAAATTGATGGAGAGGAATGTTGAAGTCATGTTGGTTTACTTTGAATTGAATTGACATGAGTCCATAATCATTAGTTGTGAGAATTACGCTAGCATAGAATTCTAGGACAAATCTAGGACAAATTTGTTCGTTGATGTCTAAGAGACCATCAAAGCGAATGGTTGCAAGTTCTTGACGAATATTTGTTCCTTCTAGAAAGGATGGGTCAATGGTTCTACCTTCATGGAAGTAACATTTTTCTAGAGCTTTGAAGATTTTAACTTGTGCGGGAGTAAGGGCCTTAGTCTTATGGTGTTTGAGAATGTAGTTGAGAGTGTCTTTGTGGTCTTAGTAAGTTGCAGGAGGCATGATTGATCCTAGATACAAAGATTACACACTTTAGTTGAAACTAACGATAATTTTGATATAATGTTCTAGTGTGTGCCTATATGAAGACAATATGGAGGTGTAGTTATCTTGACTCTTTTTATTGCATAAAAAGAATTTCTTGAGCAATTTTGTAACAAACGAAAAATAACTCAAACGCTCCTAATTCAATGTGGCTTCGATTGAATGTACCCGAAAATACATATTAGTTATGAATTTCCTTTAGCATTCAAGAGACATTATGCAAGTGATGTTTTAAACATAACTTTTTTTATTTGTATGAACAATGTGAAAATTATTTGTCCTAATTGTGAGAAGCTTTTTATAAAAATTTGACATGGGGTTTTTAACAAATCGTGATAATGTCTTTCAAGATGCAATTCCTAACTAAGGGAAACATGATTAGTTATGTAATTTACAAATGTACTTCATGATCTACCTAAGAAAATGCATAATCCCAAAGTTTTGTTTTGTGCGTAAATTAGAAGCCCTAGACTCAGAATTGAGAGAAGAAAAATGGTAAGGAAGCTTACAATGTTGATTTGAGCCAAGATTGGTTGAAGGAGATGCCTTAATTGTGAGAGTGATATGCTATGGAATGAGTTTGAGTCGTTTGTGTGTTTTGCTTATGTTAAAAAGGAGTATTTGTTTAAGTTATTTTATTTTCTGGCCCTAGGAACCACGGATGGGACGGAACCAAATTCAGGGTTCCGTCCCTTATGTCGAAGGGTTCCTTGGGACCAGAACATAGTTTTGTCAATTTTGTTGTTTTGATCAAACGAAGGTTTAAGCTAAGATTATAACTACAAATTAGGTTCTATTAGTCCTAATCCAAGTCTAAGAAGATTAAATGGTTCTCGTTTAAGGGGTTTGGTTAGGATATTGGCAATGTTATCTTCTGAGGATACTTTCTCAATTGAGATGTTTCCTTTTTGAACATTGTCTCGAAGGAAGTGATGACGGATTTCAATGTGTTTAGTTCGAGCATGTTGAACTGGATTTTTACTAAGGTCGATAGCTCCTTTTTTTGTCGCAAAGGATGGAGATGTCGTTAAGTAGAATTTCGTAGTCGACAAGAGCTTGCTTCATCCATAGAGCTTGTTGACATGATTTTCCTGCTGATACGTATTTGGCTTCGGTTGTTGAGATGGCAAGAGCCGTTTGTTTCTTTGAAAACCATGAGGTGAGACAATGTCCAACAAAAGTACAAATACCACTTGTACTTTTTCTATCAACATAGTCACCGGCATGATCTGAGTCGGCATACGCTATGGTTTCAACTCCCGTTCCTTTGGGATACCATAATCCTAGGTGTGTGGTGCCTTTTATGTATCTAAAGATTCATTTTACGGCTTCAAGATGTGATGTTTTAGGATCCTCTTGAAAGCGAGCACATAGACAAACACTAAACATAATGTCGGGTCTACTAGCCGTGAGATAGAGTAGACTACCAATCATTCCTCTATATTTAGTGTTATCTACAGATTCACCTTCTTCATCCTTGGTGATTTTGGTTTCCGAAAACATAGGCATTTTAATAGGTTTAGAGTGTTCAAGACCAAATTTCTTAAGCATGTCTTTTATGTATTTAGATTGGTTAAAGAATATCCCATCTTCTAATTGTTTGATTTGAAGTCCTAAGAAAAGGTTAAGTTCTCGTATCATACTCATCTCAAACTCGTCATGCATGATTTTTGAGAAATCATCACATAGCTCTTGACAAGTTGATCCGAATATGATGTCATCCACATATATTTAAACAATGATAATGTGTGAATTCTTTTTCTTGGTGAAGAGAGTGTTATCTACTAAACCCATGGTGTACTTATGTTCAACTAAGAATGTTTTAAGTCAATCATACCATGCTTTTGGTGCTTCCTTAAGTCCGTATAAAGCTTTTTTAAGTTTATAGACATGATTAGGATTTTCAAAATTGATGAAACCCGGAGGTTGTGCAACATATACTTCTTCATTTATAAATCCATTTAGAAATGCACTTTTGACATCCATTTGAAAAAGTTCGAAATCATGTGCACATGCATATGCAAGTAAAATTCTAATAGACTCAAGCCTAGCAACCGGAGCAAAAGTTTCATCGTAGTCAATGCCTTCTTGTTGATTATAACCTTGTGCTACTAGCCTAGCTTTGTTTCTAGACACTACACAATTTTCATCCATTTTATTTCGAAAGACCCATTTTGTTCCAATAATTGTTTGACTTTTTGGTTGAGGAACTAATGTCCAAACATCATTTCTAACGAATTGATTTGATTCTTCTTACATTGCTATGACCCAAGACTCATCTTTTATAGCTTCATTTATATTTTTGGGTTCAATGGTTGATACAAAGCAAAAGAAGTTGCTTTGATTTTGGACTTGTGATATTAAGGTTCTTTCATTAATTTTACTTATAACACTATCTAATGGATAGCCTTTAGGTTCTTTGATATTGACAATTTCTTTGTTTAATAGTTCATCTTCCTTGTCATTATTTATATTCTCTTCGTTTTCAATAAGTTGACTTTCAACTAAGTCATCCTCTACCAAAGGTGATGTCTTTGAGGGAGGTGGACTTTCATCAAATGTTACGTTTAATGATTCCTCGACTCTCAAGGTTTCTTTGTTTAAAACAATATAAGCTTTGATATTTTGAGAATATCCAAGAAATACACCTTCATAAGACTTTGGGTCAAATTTGGTGAGGTAATCCTTAGTGTTTAAAATAAAACATTTACTTCCAAACACTTTAAAGTATCCTAGTGTAGGCTTTTTACCTTTATATATTTCATATGGTGTTTTGTTCAAAAATTGTAGAATTAATACTCTATTTAAAATATAGGTTGAGGTGTCAACGGCGTTACACCAAAACTTTTGTGGTATGTTTTGTTCATTAAGCATTGTTCTACTCATCTCTTGAAGAGTTTGGTTTTTACGTTCTACTACACCATTTGACTGAGGAGTACGAGGAGCCAAAAAATTATGTGTTATTCCGTTGGCACCACAAAAGTTTCCAAATTGTGTTTCATTATCAAATTCATGACCATGATCCGTTCTTATTGACACAATACGACTATCTAGTTGGTTTTGAATTTTCTTACTAAGAATTTCAAATTGATCAAAAGCTTCGTTTTTACTTTTCAAAAACTATGTCCAAGTGTATCTTGAATAATCATCTACTATGACCAAAGTGTAGAAGCTGCCTCATAGCGGATGGATCAAATAAAGCCATATGCAAAAGTTCTAGACACCTAGATGTAGACACCATATTTTTAGCCTTATGGCTACTATGAATTTGTTTTCCAATTTTGCAAGCATCACAAAAGTGTTGGTCATATTTCAACTTGGGTAAGTTCCTAACGAGATCTTTTGAGGATAGAGATTGAATAAGTCTCATATTAGCATGGCCTAAGCGTCTATGCCAAAGATTTGAGGAATCATCTAACGAAGTTAAGCAAAGTTTATCTCTAGAAGTTTTATCAATTTCCATGATGTATACGTTGTTTTTCAAAACTCCTTTTGCTACGGTTATTCCATCTTTTAGTATTTTACTTTTGTTTTCACTAAATAGAACATTATACTTTTTACGGCATAGTTGACTAATACTAAGAAGGTTGAATCCTAAATTATCAACATGAGCAACATTATAAATAGAGAGAGTCATGAGAGATAGAACCTTTTCTGATGATTTTGCTTTTCAACTTGCTACCAAAAGTGACATTACCTCCGTCATATTCTTGGTAGGTTGAGATGAGTCTCTTGTTTCCCGTCATATGCCTGAACAACCGCTATCTTTTATCCACTCGTCCGGTTCCAATCTGACTTTCAAGCATACCTAAGTTATATAAAAACTCGAGCATTTGGTCCTCAATATCTCATGGGTCCATTTTGGTTAAACATCCCATTAACTTGATTCATGTATGGAAATGGTGGATATGAGTTCCATGGCATGTAGTTAGGGGCTTGATAATGTCTATGAAAGTTTTGATTCCAACCATTATGATGATAGTTGGGTTGTGCGTTGTAGTTACTTTTTGGAAAGGGGCGTTTGGGAATAGGTGTTTTAGACCTTTGTTGAGTAGTTTTGGATCTATACTCATTTTTAGCAAGTCCTAATGCTAATGTAACAGCTGGTTTTTGTTTAGTTTCATTTGTAACAAATTTAGATTTCTTTGTGACTTTAACGAATTCATTACGAGCCGATTTGCTTTGTTAACCTGAGGAACTCACGGAACCAACTGGTTCAACGGACGGAACCCTTGATTTGGTTCTGTCTGGTCCGTGGCTTCCTGAGGTGGTTGGAGCAGTTTCTTGCTCCTTTTCGGCTTGCTTCTTTAGACTACTTAAATCTCCTAATTTCATAAATCCTAGTCCAGTTTTATCATATGGTAATTTTTGGATTTTCATTATTTCATCCGCACAACAAATACTCTTATCAAATCTTTTGAATTTAGAATTTTGTTTGATGAGATCATTCTTTGTGATTTTTAGTCTTTCAGTTTCAAGTCTGAGCTCTTGACATAATGTACACACCAAGTCAATGGCTTAACTCTTTTCTAAACGTTTTGCATTTTCTTTTAGTTCATAAACTTCATTTTCCAAAAACTCCTTTTTAGTTTTTAAAAACTTGTTTTTGTTTATGATTTTTAAACTAATTTCACACAGTTTGTTATATTCTTTTTGTAATGTATCATCATCAATAGAAGAGTAAGATGAATCAGAGTGTACCTCGTTTGAGTCTTGAGCCATGAGAGAAATTTCGTCATTCTTTGGTTCCTCGTTGTCATCTTCGCTTTCACTCCAAGCACCACTTGCAAAAGCTCTTTGAGTTTTGTTTTTAGGTGGCTTTGGACAATCTCCTATGAGATGGCTTGTGTCACCACATCTAAAGTATTTTCTTTCAACCTTCCCTTTCTTATCATCACGGTCTTTTCGGAAAGGTTTCTTGTCATCTCTAGGTTGTCTTACAAACTTTCCTCGTCTTCAAAAGAATTTTTTGAAATCTCTTAAGGCCATGGCATATTCTTCATCTTCACTACCCGAGCTAGATTCTTCATCATCACTTGACTCCGTTCTTGCTTTTAGGGCAATGGACTTGATCTTTTCCTTTTTGCCATTGACAATCTCGGGGTCATTTACCATCACCATTTCATGAACTTTGAGGTTTCCAATTAGCTCGTCAAGTGCCAACTATGAGAGATCTTTATATTCTTCAATATCCGTCACTTTTGCTCTCCATTTTGGATGAAGTGCTCTAAGAAATTTCCTGACAAAGTTCTTACTACAAAAGGATTCATCAAGTGCTTTGAGAGAAGTAATAATAGTATTAAAATGAGCAAATGCACTATCAATGACTTCATCTTCAGGAATACTAAATTGTTCATATTGTTGAACAAGAAGATCAATTTTGTTATTCTTGACTTGTGAATTTCCTTGATGAGTGATTATTAAAGATTGCCAAACTTCTTTAGCGGTTTTGGACATAAAGACTTGATAACGCTCATTTTGTACATGTTTTTATCGCGTTATTTGTATGTTTTTGCATATTATTTAGTTATGTTTATGATCATTTTACGCTTAAAAGTTGTTAAGGATGTGTTCAAGTCTAGGTACAAGGAAATATCAAGAAAGACGAAGAAAAGCTACAAAATCAAGAGAATATTGATGAAAAGCTCGTCAACAAAGATATTGATTCATAGTATGATTATTTCCGTTGTACATGAGAAGGATGAAAAGATGAAGTCAAGATTAAGTGCTAAAAAGTGTGTTTAAAGTTGAAGTTATATGCTAGCTTGAAGTTGAAATTTATGTGCAAAAGTTGGTCTCAACCCAAGGTTCATATCTCAAACCCAAGGTTGATCAGTCATTTCCAAACCCAAGGTTCAAGAACTCGACCTGAGGTTCAGCAGACATTCCAAACCGAAGGTTGAGAAAATTCTGAGATGAAGAGTTGCATTAACTCTTAGCTTTAACCATCATTATGACTAGAGTCCGATCATTACCCTCTCTTTTATGGATATTCAAGGCCTAAATCAGTTTTTGGGGAAGAATTCAATTATAAATTAACCCCTAAGCACCCCATAATACACACAACACTTACAATCAAGCCTTACACCATAAGGACTTGATCACATTACTTACTAAACCCAAAAGAATTTAATAATCTCTGCCATTCTCAAGAAAGATTCCAAGTAGACACAAAGGAAGAGTTGGAGATACTTGTTAGAAGAGGTGGAAGATTCCCTTGTTCAATTGGAGGCTCTAAGGAGTGCTATAACTCTTTTATTACTCATTGTAATCTTACTTTTGGGTAATTTTCTTTACTTTAATTAATCATGTTAAACCGTTTGATGATGAATGCAATGTTATGTTTTATGATGATGCTTGTTATGGAATAATTTGTGATGCTTGTTTGGGAATGATGTGACTTTCGTATGGATGTTGGATGTTTAGTTGGTTAGAAAAAGTGATTATTTTCATGAGTTTGTTTAAATATAATTCGTGTTCTAAAACTTGTTGGTTAAACACTATTGGATTTAAAGGTTGAAAAGATTTCTAATATTGTTTGATTCCAAGAAGTTGGTGCACAAATGGATTGGTATTTGATAAGTGACGAATATTAAGTATGCAAGTTTTAAATGAATTCGGAAATATTTAATCACGAGATTGGGTTGAAAAGACTCGTAAGAACTAATTTAACTAATCATCTTTTTCATACATTAAGCCACAAAAAGAGCTAGCGTAATGGGATGAGAGTAGGCCGAAAGGACTCACCCGTGAAACTAGTAGAAACATGGATTTTCTTGATATTACCTATTGACTAGAGGTCCTTGTGAAAATTGACATGTCCCTTCTAAGTTTCACCCAAACATGTTCAACATTCTATCACGATTAGTCATGGTTCCTAAACAAGTATTTGTTTGTTTGATTGCTTTGATTTGAGACCATTGTTTGTTTAATTACTTTTAAAGTGCTTTTGAGTGTGACAATCTTAAGTACCATTTTTATTGCTATTATCTAAATTGCTTAAACCTAAACTAGTAGTCTCTTGGGACGATCCTTATTTACCACCAACCATGCTACAATCGAACGAGTATACTTGCTCGTATGTGTTTCCTAAATAACCGGTAAAAAAGGTACTTTATAAATTTATAATTTGAGTGAAATTGGGATATAATATATACACCTCTTAGTAAACGCATCAAGTTTTTGGCGCCGCTGCCGGGGACTACTATTTTTTTTTAGTTTAGTTTAGTTATGTTAGTTTAGTTGTAAATAAAAGCATAAAGTTTGTTCTTGTTATTGCATGATTTTAGAGTTTATTTCACTTTTGTCTTTGCGATTGTTTGGTTCATTTGGTTAATGATTGTTAAGTGTTTGCTTTGTCCTAGTTTCAATGTGTTTCTCTCGTTTTTATTTTTATTTTTATTCGTTCTCGTGTTAACTTAAAAAAAAGAAAAAGAAAATTTTTTTTAGGAAAAATTTTGCTGCAAACCGCCGGTTCAACGTCTCGACCGCCCGGTTTCAACCCTTAGAAATTTAAAAAAAAAAAAAAATTCACCTGAACCGCCGGTCCAACCTTCGACCGCGGCGGTTCAGCTCTCGGTAAAACTTTTTTAAAATTTCAAACCGCTGGTTCAACGTCTTGACCGTCCGGTTTAAACTCTCGGTAAAATATTGCAAAACTCAAACCGCCGGTCTGAATCTCGACCGCGCCGGTTTGAGCCTCGGTAAAAACTTTTCACTACCCAAACCGCTTGAAAAGAAGAAAAAAAATTTAAGTTTGTTTTCTTTGTTACTCTTTTCTTTTATTTATTTTTACTGATATTTAGTTTATTTAGATTTGTTCTAGATTTTCGTATGATTTCTTTTTCGAATTACTTAGTTTTTTTCTCACTAACCCCTAACGTTTATTTTGGATGTGTTATCTATGAATGTTTAGCTTATTTTTAGATATAGATTCACCTAGCGAAGTTTCGGCTTACTTGGAAAAATTGGAAATGGAATTGATGGATGATGGTGATGTTATGTCGATGGAAAAAATGGTTGATTTGGAAAAGGTGAAGTTGCAAGCGAAAGGAAAGGAAGTTGAACGTATTGAATATGAACATGAAAAGCCTCGGGTGATAACTTTCACTCGTGCCAAGTTAAGAGAATATGACGAGCCAAGTATGACCACACCTTGTGGAATAGAAGGATTAGGAGCTTGGGATGCGGAATGTAACCTTGGACAAAATGATAGTTATGTAACCTTTGCTTTTTATGAAAAATTTGGAAATGGGAAATATGAAGTTGACAAGTATAATAGGAGAATAGCACGGGATGTGAAAATTGACATTCATGGCTATACCTTTGCTATGGATTTGATAATTGATGAGTATGAAGATACGACGGATCCTTCCGTTGTATTTGGGAGAAATTTCTTGTTGGCAACAAAGTGCACCATTGATTTTGGTCTAGGTGAAATGCAAGTTAAGGTTGGAGAGTTACAAGATGATAAAGATGTTAATTGGCTAATTGAACAAATGGAGGAAGTTTGTGAAAATGAAGATGGTATTCTTGGGAGTATGGAAATGGTTAAGATGGGAAAAGCTACTCGGTTGAAACAAAAATACCCACCTTTTAAAGGTCTTATACCTTCACCGTCATCATTACCACAACCTACCACACTAATCAAAGGAGAAAGTTCTTCTAACCAAAAGAAAAACCAACCAAAGGACCCATTGATGAAGCAAAATGTGTTGAGGAGATTACTACAAAGTTCAAAGAATTGCTAAATGAAAAACCAATACTACATGTGTTGGAACACTATGCTCACTATAGGAAGTTGTTGGATGAAATTTCAGTGGAGAAAATGAAACTTGATAAGAAGAATGAAATTGAAGAAGAAGAAGAAGAGGAAAAGGTGATGGAGAAAGGCTTACCTAAAAAGAAAGAAGATCCGGGTAACTACCTTATTCCACTAAAAGTAAATGGAACCATTGCAATCAATGCCTTGGCTGATACGGGGGCAAGTGTTAGTATAATGCCTTATAAGATTTACAAGATTATGGAGTTGGGAAGAGCTTATCCATCCAATGATATGTTGTTGATGGCCGATAATACCGTGGAAAAAGCTTATGGTAAAGCGAAGAATGTGAGATTACAAATTGGATTCCAAACATATTTGTGTGACTTTTTGATTTTGCATGTACCTATTGATAAAGAGACACCTATGTTGGTTGGATGCCCATTCTTGAGTACGATAGGAGCAATAATTGATAATGGGAAAGGAACTATGGAAATTGATGATGGAGTGGCTAGAAGGATTTACCACGCTAAGAAAAGAAACAAAGTTCTAGCAGATGAAGAATCAGATGAAGAAGATTGGTTGGATGTATTTGATATTAGCCATGAAAATGAAGGTAATCCAAAATATGGGAAAACAACCCCATCGTTTGATCATATTGAAGATGATATGGAGAAAGCATTGGCTATGGAGAATTACTTCAATCCTTTCAAGAACATTACAGTATACAAGAAGATGGTTGATTTCCTTGGTTCTATGCCAATTAAGCTTAAAAATATTGAATGGACATCGGATGGGTATAGCAAATATCAAAAGGTTGAAGGTGACAATGATTGGCACACTAAGATAGAGATTACTAGTCCGGGTGGATGCCGTTTCACTCGGGAGTTCAAAACAAAGGAAACCGATAGAGTTCTTCCGGGGAAATTTCATTCGGAGGATATTCTAAGGTTTGGGAGTTATTTTGATTAAAGGAAGCATGTGATGTGGAAGAATAAAGAAGCTTATTGCTAAGCTTTTGCTTATTTTGTTCCTTATGAGTTTTATCTTGTTTACTTATCGCTTATTGATCTTATTATGTTTTGCACATCTTTGTTAAGTTGAGTGTGTTTTAGCTTTTATGCTTATTAAGTTATGATTAATAATAAGTATTTAAGTTTGAGTTTAATTGTTTTAATTTATGTAGTTTGTTTAATTTAAGTTCAATGGAATGTTGGAAATGTTTTGAGTTGTGGTGATTATTGGAAATGATCAAGTAATGAAAGAACATTTTTTTTTTTGTACAAAAAAATTTTGCAAACCAACGGTTGAGAACCGAACCCACGGTTGAAGTACCCAACCTACGGTTGAGCCTTCATTTTGTGCAAAAGAAACAAAGGAAAGACAAAAGAAAGAAAGAAAAAAACACCACAAATCACCAACCATTCTCATCATTCCAAGATTGAAGTTCAAGTATCAAATTAAGGTTCTAGCAATCCTATGGCATCAAAAAGGGTAAGTAACACCATACAATTACTTTGCATTGTTCTTAATTCGAATTTTATTTTTTAGGGTTCTTAATTGGGCGAAATTGATAGAGTTCGAATTAATTGAAATTACTTGATGGGTTTACTAGAGGATTGGTGTAAGGATTGATTGGAAGTAGAATTAGATAAAAGGGTTAAGTATTGAAAGAGAATTTGATGTTCTAAGATCTAGGGTTTATGTATGTCGAAAATTTGAGGATTTTTAATCAAAATTGATTAGGTTTGTTGTGGCATATGATTAAGAATTTGTGTTTGTATGCTATATGATTGGTTATATGGACCACTACTTTGTTTGAATTGATTTTGATTCTTAGATTCTTGAGGTTAAGAAGTGAAGAAGATAGAGGAATAAGCCCTTAGAATAAGCACTAATAAGCAAATGGAGGAAGAAGTAAAATGTGGATAAGTTGAAAAAAGAATTTTTATATATATATATATATATATATATATATATATATATAATATATATATATATATATATATATATATATATATATATATATATATATATATATATATATATATATATATATTCTGCTGCTGCAAACCACCGGTCGGAAGTTCCAACCGCCGGTCGAGGAACCCAGAAAAACTAGGCAAACCGCTGGTCCAAGGGTGAACCTTGGCGGTTTGACTCTCGGTAAAATACTTTAAGGCCAAACCGCCGGTTCAGCCCGCGTTTAAAAAAATATATATATTTTTTATTTTGTTTTGTTAATTTACCTTACATTTTATCCTTTAGTTCCAATATTTCTCGTGTGCTTGTTTTGTTTGTTTTGTAGAAATGTGTTCGTCAAGAAGAGGAAAACCCCTTGATTGCATTGTATATGCGACAAGGTCGTCAAGCAAGGGATGTTAACCTTATGCCGGTAACAAGTGAATATTTGAGGTGGAGCAAATTAAGTAAAGAAACAAAAGCTTGTTATAATAACAGGTTAGCGAAGTTGCAAAGAAAAGAAATTGTGGTACCAAAGCTAGTGAGTTGGAGTTTGATGAAAGAATATAACCTTAATAAGACTCTTGAGAAGTTATGGGAGGTTAATACGGAATCTGAAAACGGAATTTTTGAAGATTTTAGTTTGGAATACGCAATCAGGGTCGAGGAAAAGCAAGTCTATAGAGAATGGTGTCTAGAGTTCTTTACCACAATCTATTTCAACCAAGAAGTGAGCGACATTATGGAGGAGAAATGTATTTGGTTTAGGTTGTGTGGGAACGATCATGCACTTACTTTACCGAAATTTGGGCAATTACTAGGATTGTATGATGAGAATGATCTTGAACATGAAGAGTTTGATGAACATCTATCTAAGTTGGAAAAAGAACCACCGAAGTATGTTGGTAGGAAGATATGGAATGAGCTAGGAGATCCAAACAGTGGGAGATTTAAGGAAACAGAGATACATTCACCGATGGCTCGGCTTTTACACAAAATTATTGTGAACTCATTTGTGCACAGAGGACATAGTCAAGATAAAGTTCATGGACCGGATTTGTGGATAATTGAGATGATTATGGATCCAAATAGGAAGATGAATGTGTTATGGACTTTGGCGGTTTACTTGTCAAAGAGACCAACTATCATTTCTGAGCACGGTTTTATAAATGGAGGCCATTATGTGATGAAGAATGGAAAAAGTTTGGGATATGATACGTCTAGTGAAGTGAACAAGATAACAGTGATTAAGGAGTGTGAAATGCTTGGTAAAAAGAATTTGAAAGATTTGCTTGATGATGATGAAATGTGTTTGGTTGATCAAATTGTGAACGTGATTCGTAACCCACCACCACCACAACAACCTCAACAAAAAAATATCAGAGAATCTTCAGGGTTAAATTCGAGTTTGGGTGATTGGCATGCAAACTTACCACAAGTGGAGAGAAGAGATGTTTGGAGAGACATGACATTGATAAGGATTGGACACCAAATGGACTATTGTGCGCCAATTCTCACACACCTTGGACAGTTTAGTGAACCAACTTATTCATTCCCAATGACATATGCACCAATTAGTGTTTCACCTTACCCATACCCATACACACCTTATCCATCGGAGCATGTACCTTATCCTACGTCTAGCACAAATCAAAGAAATGAGGGGTACAATGTCAACCAGGAAGGTTTTGCGGGGTATTATTCTACTAATGTAGGAACACAAGGTTATGATGCAGGAACATCATCGAGTGGATTTGGATTTGGAGCGTTGGTTGACTATCCAGGTGACGAAATGGAAGCTGAATGATTATGATTATCATTTGAGATTATGATATGTGATGAAAATTTTATATTTTTCATTCGTACTTTATTATTATTATGTTATGTAGGATTATAACTATTCTTATGTTTTAGAACTATGTCTATTTTTATTTTATTTAGGATTTTAAGGTATTTTGGTTATTAGTATTTTTGCATATTGTTTTTTGTGTTTGTTTTTTTTTTTTTCAGGTTTAAGATACCATGAAATCATTGCTCGTTCATATGGTTGGTATATTATGGAGCTTGGAGTTCTGCGGTTAACACCAAATATGGATCTCGCATGATTTCTCGGTGATATCATTTACTATTCTATTTTCCCTATTTCCTTTACTTTGAAGTTAATTTTTTCACATTGAGGACAATGCAAAACTTAAGTGTGGGGGAGGGAAGTAAATAGTGAAAATGATTCAATTTTTAAAAAATTTTGTGATTATTTTGGAATTTGTTTTATTGCCCTTAAGGAAGTAGTTATTTTTACACATAAAAGATTATATATAATTGAAACAACTTGAAATTTTCCAATAGCATAAAATGGCAATTTGAAATTTTTAACGAATCTCGGTTAAGTGAAACGATCTGTTCTTAGGATTGATAACATTACTTGTGCATTTTTAGCCTATTCTACCAAATATGTGAGGATTTGAGCCTATCATTTGAAGCATATATTTTCTATGCTTAAATTCTATTTTCTTGCTAAGAGTGTGCCGGTGATTGATTTGATTCTAGAACTTGTGCTTGTCATACATTTCGAATTCCAAAGTAAGGTCACATTCGTGTGATATAAATGAATTTAAATGATAAGAGGCAACTTAGGATTTAATCAAATGGCCTTCCATTTTATGGACCCATTTGTTAGTGCTTATTTTTAGCACTAGATACCATTAGTTCACCCCTTTGAGCCTATCTTTTCATTTTTGTTACATCCAGAAAAATTCAAAAAGATTTTGCACCTTTTAAACTTTAGCCTAATTTTTTTTAGTCAAGTCAAATCGATGAATTACTTGTTGTTGGTGGCTTGAAGAAGTTTTTGATGATTATGAGCTTACACTTTGTATTTCGGATATACCTTTCTGACGAAGACGAAGGTAGCTACTTCTTATTTGTATCTTTTTGAGGTATATGCTCATCCAAAGTGTGGGGGGGGGGGAGATGTGATGTTAGAAAGATTTGAAAAAAAATGAAAAAAAGAAGAGAAGGAAAAAAAAGATATAAATAGACAATGCGCTATAATTATGAAAATGAAGTACTTTTGAAGATTAGCCAATGTGCTAAGACGTGATATTTATATATGGTGATCGATGAATGAAATAAAGGAGAAAGGAAAGATTTGTTATGAAGGCTATAATCATTTGGGGATACATGGTTCGATTATTTTTGCAGCAAGTAATTTTGGTATTTGACTTGATTATTGTTTATTATTTTATCCGCCAAAATAATCCCATGTCTTATCCTAACCCTTTTTGCTTTGTGAAGATTTCGATTGTATGAATATTGTAGTGACCATCCGGTTTTTGAATAGTTGGAAAACGTTGCTAGCGAGCTAGAGCGTGTTTTGGTGACCATCCGTTATGTAAGTAACGTTGTTAGCGAACCAAGGTACAAACTAGTGACCATCCGTTATTCAACTAGTCAAGAATTCGTTGTTAACGATCTATTATGTTTGTACGATAGTTATTTGAGCATAAGTTGATATTAACCCTTAGCCTAACATTTCAGCCCGAATAAAAGTCCTCTTTGATAAATTAATTTATTTCTTACATGATTTGGATTAGTTTTGATACTTGTACAAGCCTATGGTATGACATGAAATCACGACTGAGCAATTGAGTGAAATACACCCAAATAAAAGAAATGAGTGTGAGTGAATTAAATTATTCTTTTCTTTTCGTGAGGAGCTTAGTTGTGTTATCTAGCTTGATCGAGTATGTCGTTTAAATTTCACATATTAAAAGTTAAAATCACTTTTTGACCTATTGCCTAGGCAATAAGAAAGATTAGTGAAGTTTTTAGAGAATCATGATTTTTGGCTATTGGAAATCAATTTTTCAAAAGATTACTTTGCTTGAGGGCAAGCAAAACTTAAGTGTGGGAGATTTGATAACGCTCATTTTGTACATGTTTTTATCGCGTTATTTGTATGTTTTTGCATATTATTTAGTTATGTTTATGATCATTTTACACTTAAAAGTTGTTAAGGATGTGTTCAAGTCTAGGTACAAGGAAATATCAAGAAAGACGAAGAAAAGCTACAAAATCAAGAGAATATTGATGAAAAGCTCATCAACCAAGATATTGATTCATAGTATGATTATTTCCGTTGTACATGAGAAGGATGAAAAGATGAAGTCAAGATTAAGTGCTAAAAAGTGTGTTTAAAGTTGAATTTATATGCTAGCTTGAAGTTGAAATTTATGTGCAAAAGTTGGTCTCAACCCAAGGTTCATATCTCAAACCCAAGGTTGATCAGTCATTTCCAAACCTAAGGTTCAAGAACTCGACCTGAGGTTCAGCAGACATTCCAAACCGAAGGTTCATGATCCAAACCGAAGGTTGAGAAAATTCTGAGATGAAGAGTTGCATTAACTCTTAGATTTAACCACCATTATGACTAGAGTCCGATCATTACCCTCTCTTTTATGGATATTTAAGGCCTAAATCAGTTTTTAGGGAAGAATTCAATTATAAATAAACCCTTAAGCACCCCATAATACACACAACACTTACAATCAAGCCTTACACCATAAGGACTTGATCACATTACTTACTAAACCCAAAAGAATTTAATAATCTCTGCCATTCTCATGAAAGATTCCAAGTAGACACAAAGGAAGAGTTGGAGATACTTGTTAGAAGAGGTGGAAGATTCTCTTGTTCAATTGGAGGCTCTAAGGAGTGCTATAACTCTTTTATTACTCATTGTAATCTTACTTTTGGGTAATTTTCTTTACTTTAATTAATCATGTTAAACCGTTTGATGATGAATGCAATGTTATGTTTTATGATGATGCTTGTTATGGAATAATTTGTGATGCTTGTTTGGGAATGATGTGACTTTCGTATGGATGTTGGATGTTTAGTCGGTTAGAAAAAGTGATTATTTTCATGAGTTTTTTTAAATATAATTCGTGTTCTAAAACTTGTTGGTTAAACACTATTGGATTTAAAGGTTGAAAAGATTTCTAATATTGTTTGATTCCAAGAAGTTGGTGCACAAATGGATTGGTATTTGATAAGTGACGAATATTAAGTATGCAAGTTTTAAATGAATTCGGAAATATTTAATCACGAGATTGGGTTGAAAAGACTCGTAAGAACTAATTTAACTAATCATCTTTTTCATTCATTAAGCCACAAAAAGAGCTAGCGTAATGGGATGAGAGTAGGCCGAAAGGACTCACCCGTGAAACTAGTAGAAACATGGATTTTCTTGATATTACCCATTGACTAGAGGTCCTTGTGAAAATTGACATGTGCCTTCTAAGTTTCACCCAAACATGTTCAACATTCTATCACGATTAGTCATGGTTCCTAAACAAGTATTTGTTTGTTTGATTGCTTTGATTTGAGACCATTGTTTGTTTAATTACTTTTAAAGTGCTTTTGAGTGTGACAATCTTAAGTACCATTTTTATTTCTATTATCTAAATTGCTTAAACCTAAAATAGTAGTCTCTCGGGACGATCCTTATTTACCATCAACCATGCTACAATCGAACGAGTATACTTGCTCGTATGTGTTTCCTAAATAACCGGTAAAAAAGGTACTTTTTAAATTTAAAATTTGAGTGAAATTGGGATATAATATATACACCTCTTAGCAAACGCATCAAGACTCTTTCAAATTCCTTTTTAGTTAGAGTGTTGTAAAGCATCATTTTTGCTTCATTATTTTTTGCAATTAACTTCTTTTGTACATCACTATGACAAGTAAGTGAAGTATCCTCATCCCGACCACTTGCAATATCTTTTATAATAGGTTTATGATCACCTTTTATAATTATATACCATAGATATATATCTTTTGATTTCACATATGTTTCAAAACGGCCTTTCTAATAAATAAATCCATTTGGTGCAAAAAAATTGTGGTCTTTGCATATATTTCCCTTCTTTAAAGTTTTCAAAAACCATGGATCGTTTCAAGTTTTAAAATACAATAAATTTTAAAAATCTTGAGTAACGTAGCTCTTGATGCCAATTGTGGAAAACTAGAAGGGGGGTTGAATAGTTTTACCATTTTTAATTTCTTTTTCTTTGTTATGTTTGTATGAAATGACTTCATGTATGCAAACAAAATAACAAATAAGTAAAATGCAAGAAAGAAACAATCAAACTAAAACACGAGTGTTTATAGTGGTTTGCTGTACAAGGACTCTTTTTCCTTGCCCTACTCCACTCCCTGAGTATCCAACTTGAGAGTTTTCTTCACTAGTAAACAAGCTCCTTTATCTGGCCGAGAAAACCTTTACACGTTGCTTACAATATTTTCGACACAAAGCTAGATGTCGAGTTCTTTTACAAGGGTACAACCACTCCCATCACACTATGTATTTTGAGGACTAAAATACTAACCGATCACTATCAGAGGTTTATGATGGTTTGGGACAAACAATGATGTATGAATAACAACAATTCACACTGTGATGAACAAACAAGACTTTGCAACACACTGTTGAAGCTTGTATGTCTTTATGTAATGCTTTGATCTTCATGCTACAAAAGAAGCTCACTAAAATGAAATATGAATGTGTTAGATATATGGAAAGATGAATGAGAGAATGTATGTTGTTGTTATGCTTGTAAGTGATGATCAAACAACATGGAGTGACTTGCTTTTTATAGCCAAAATGGCTCAGCAAACCACGGATGGGACGGAACCAAATCCAGGGTTCCGTCCGTGTATTATTTTAGTTCCGCGGGTTCCTGACAAAAAATCTTCACAATCTTTAATCAAATCTAACCAAAATATACGCCATATCTTTCCATGATTCTAGAGTGACAATCTAAATAAAATATTCATCATATCTTTCCAAAGATCCTAAAGATCTATGAAATCTTAGAATAGGATGATGCATGCCATGATGTAAAAATACATTTCCATTTTTAGATTAACATGTTTATGAAAGTATACTTGTAAAATGTATATATTACCTAAGTGATATTTAATTTGTGTTTATGAAATACTTGTGAATATATATGTAAAAGACTTAACTATATTTATGTTTTGCTAAAATAAAGTTTATAATTGTCGTTAACAAAATATAGCAAAGATCGTAAAATATAAATAACGTTTTTTAGACGATATTTGTATTAACAACTATGAAATTGAGAAATGTTATCATGAGTACAACTGTCTACATGAGCTTGTTTAGAAACAGAAGTATGACCAAGTCTAGAGTGAAAAAAGTCTAATAAACATGATTAGTTTGTACAAATTTATTAACAAAAGAAGATAAAGCAGGAAAGGTAGGAAAGCAGAAATCCTTTTTGGAAGATGAATTTTCCGCTGAAGGTTTGCAGATGTACAGATTATGGAACCCTTCTCCATGAGCAAGCACCTTTCTAGTTGAAGGGTCCTGAATGACAAATATTTTTGGGAAGAAAATAGCAATGAGATTTTGTGAATTTAGCAATTTTCCAACTGACAAAAGATTGACACTGAACTCAAGCGCATAGAAGACATTGGAAAGGATCAAAGAGCTACTAATTTGAATGTTGCCTACTTTGGTGACCAATTTGCTAGTTCCATCAGGTTGATTCTAATTGGGCACTTAAGAATCTTAATGGACCAAAACAAATACAGATAAGGTGACATATGGTAAGATGCTCCAGTATCTACTACCCAATCAATCTCAACATCTAATTTCAAGCATCTAGTCAAGGCATTTAAAGACACATGAAAAGATACTCTTAGACATGGTTTACAGCCATAGAAATAGGTACCTGCATGTGGCTTAGAGGTACCGGCAACATCACTTTGATCCACACTTTTCCCTTAAACATTTTTATCATTTCTTGATAGACTGCAGCCACCATTTGTAATACCTGAAATTCAGATAACATGTAAAAGACCAAAATACCCCTACTACTTTAATTATTTAATTTAATCATGTAAAAAGTGACAAATAAATTCTAAACTTCTAGTAATGAACCATATATGACATAAAATAATTTTAAGACATTCATTTAATATTTTTACTTAATACAAAAATTAATGTGACACAATGAAAAGTTATATATACCGAAAATATATATATGTATATTTATTTAATGATTTAATTTGATTAAAAGTATTAAAAGAGTAGGATAATATCAAATTTATAAGGAAAGGATCAAACAAATAAAAAATTCTGATTTGGGTCAATAACAAACCGAGATTTCTTAGCCCTATATCCCCCCCTTGATCGGCCAAATCTTTTATTTATTTTTCCTTCCCAATGTTTTCTTTTTTTCTTTACCGAGAATCCAAAACATACACAAAAATTCACCATTCATTCATCCAAATTTCTGGAACCCTTGGGATAATTTTCTGGTGTTCTTTGGCATCAAAGGAAGCTAAGAAAAATAAGAATTGGTTCGTGCTTGGCCTGGTTCGACCTTGGTGTATTTTCTTTGTCGCTAGTTTCATCCGAAAGGTATAAATTCCAAATAATTATTCTGATCATCCTAAAATTCGTTTATCATTTTTCTCATGTCCCTTATATTTTATATGATCTGTGAAAAATGACCCCATGGTTTTAAGATCGCTCGTGTGCTCGTGGAGAATTCTTTGGTGTCGAATTGCTTAATCAAGGGACAAAATCACCACGCTTAATCCACACGTTATAAAATTGATTTGGTATTTTTCTCATGGCCCTTACATCACATAAGACTCATATAAAATGTTCAAATCGAATCATGCAAAGTAAATGGGTCGTTCTAAATTTTAATGATTAAAACATATGTAAATTCTATAATATGTGATACGAATTTTCTGGGTGATATATTTATTTTATTTGGACCTCATATAATGTATATGATCTGGGAAAATTGATAGAACGATTTATAGAGGCCTAAATGAGTTGTGGTAATTATTGATATCAAAAACATATATAAAATCTAAAATAGGCTATGCGATTTTTCTGGGCTTGTTCTATAAATTTTATGAGTTCCTTATGCATCATATAACCTGGTAAAAATATGGATTCGAATTTTGGAAGCGAATATAAGTCGTGGTTAATTATTTGTGTTTCGGATTTAAAGGAAATAAAAGAAAATAAATAAAAACAAATCGACCTAACTAGGGTTAGGGTTTTTGAGACAAGATCTGGACATTTAATGCTTGTTTAAGGTTGTTGGAATGATTAATTAATGATGGAAAAAATTAGGGTTTGGTTTGTGTTAATTAAAAGTGTGCCGAATTGAAAATAAAATATGTAGGGGTTGTTTTGTAAATTATGAAACTTATGGGATACTTTTGTAAGGTTATATAAATCTAGGATAATGTGTAAAAAATATAAAATGAGGGTCGTGTGTGTAAAATTTGCAAGATATGAATTTAATTGTAAATATGGTTTTCGAATTGGAATTAATTAAAGTAGAGGGACTAAAAATGTAAATTCTAGAAACTTGAAGTCATTTTGAGTAAATAATGATATTAAGAGTATTTTGTGTAATTTTGAGTATTTATGGGCTTAATGTGTAATTCTTATGGAATTATGATTTAATTTATAAGTTTTGTAAACTTAAGGGACTAATTGTGTAAATTCTAAAATCTGAGGGGCTGATTCGTACTATATGTAAATTATGATGTGACATTCTGTAATTTGGTAAAATAATATGCTTGTTTGGTAAATATGGATATTAGAAGGATTAAATCATGAATTATGTAAACATAGGGTTTGTTTTGTAAATATTGTAACTAGAGGGGTGTAAACTGTAGATTATGAAACTAAAGGGATTATGATGTCATTCTGAATAAAATGTGTACTTAAATCAGTAACTTGAAGTATTTTCATTTTGTACCTTTGAAATTGATGAAATTACAATTAAAACCCTAAACTATGTGAACTTGTCATAATTAACCCTAGGCTTTTGTAACTTGATAAAATATACTTAAATTCCATAATAATCTTAAAATAAGGACTTAACCTAATCTGTAACATTAATGTCTTGCTAAATATGGAAACCTGCTAATTCTGGAAACCTGCTAAAAATAGAAAGTTACTAAATCTGGAAAGTTTCTTAAAATGGAAAGATGAACTAAAATAGTAAGTTGAACTTGAACCCCTTTGTAATTCCGTCTTCTACTTCTTTAGGTGTGAAGAAGGAGAAGCACTGATCTCTGTTCCGTGTTTGCTTATTTATTTGTTTGCACTGCTCATAAAGTACAGATATTCCGCCCTCTTTCAGTAAGGGCAATTTCCTTCTCTTAACTTTGTTTCTGATCTCTGTTTCATATTAGGATTCCCTAAGCCATTGCTATGTTCCCTTTGTTTGTGAACCTTTGATATGATCCTTTATTCTGCGAACTCTGATTTGAACCTGATTTATTTTCTGAACCTCTGATATTACTCCTGAAATATTTGACATGAACCTTTTTAACATGAACCTTTATTTATGACCCTCTGATATGATATCTAACTCTGACCACGGTTTGATACCCGAGCCAACTCACTAGGCATAAGGTGTTCATGTCCTTGTCATTGATGCACCGATGGCTTGACTCTAGGGTAGGAGATAGATGACCTATCCCGTCCCTGACTTTATTTTATCTGGTGTTTATTTGTAGACTCTGGCCACCTGGGGCGTATGGATGCATCCTAGATTTGTTCTGTCTCTGTTATCTGTTATTATTTACTGTTTACACGTATACCTCTGGTGACTGATGGTGTGTGCGATACGCGTCTTTCACAACCTCTGGGAGCTGATCACTCCATATATATATTTGATACATGAGGTCACCCCTCATATTATCTGGTTACTTGAGAGGCATCCCCTCTGGATTACTGATATGGCTATATGGTTATGATATTTCTGTTTTCTGGGCTCGTGGTGGATTACTGTTCCTTTACTTTACTTTTCCTTTACCTTTGCTTTTCCTTACCTTTTTCCCTTTATCCTTATTCATTTCTATATTCTAATTATGTCTGTTGATCTGTATTTCTGATTCTCTGCACTTATATCCGTTAATGCTTTTGTTATCTATATATCTGTTCACTGAGCTCTCGTAGCTCAGCCGCATTTCTTTTCCTGCGGCAGGTACTTAAGCTAGGAGCTGGGTTTTAGCTTTGGGATGAGAGCGACTTGTGTGAAGCTTAGACTTTAGACATTCTAGCTTTACCATTTGGATTTTGATTCTGTTATGCCATTGTTTGGGCATTTTGAATTTATGTACTTCAGTTTATTTCTGTATTCACTTCTGGCATAAGTCATGTTGACTTATTTTCCTTTTATCATTAATGTTATAGACTTATGATGTTTTGGATTGAATGCTTGTAATCTGATATGAAACCATTGTTGTGATATCTTTACCCTTGTCGGGTTGGGGTGTTACAATTTATGGTATCAGAGACAGGTTATCTGAAACCCTTAGAGCTTAGGCTCGTGACCTGTGAGGATTGGGTAGAAATTAGGTTTCCTTTCGCGCACTCTTTTCCTGTTTTGCTCTGTCATATTTTCTTGATCTGCTGTGTCATATTCTGTTTGAGTTTGCTAATCATTTTCGTGATCGTTCAGATGGTGAATACGCGTTTTACCCAGTACACTGATGGACAGGATGGCCCTGATTTCAAGGCCATGATAGCCGATGCGATGGCTGCTGCTCTTCCTCAGTTGGTGACCCAAGTCACCAATAACATCAGAAATGGTGCGGGTTCATCAAGTGGTGGTGGTGGCGGTGCTCCACCCACTGCTCCACCCACTGCTCCACCTGCTGGTATTCATGTTTGGATCGAAAGGTTCAATAAGCTCAAACCTCTATCTTTCAGGTCTGCTGCCACTCCCACTGAGGCAGAGGACTGGATCACTCATGTTGAGAAGTTGTTTAGGGTCTTGGGTTGCGCAGATGAATTCAAGACGCGCTTGGCTACGTTTAAACTGGAGGGTGATGCGCTAAGTTGGTGGACAGCGAATGTTCAGTCACAGGCAGAGGATTTCGCTGATACTTGTTCTTGGGAGGATTTTTGTGGTATATTCTATAAGCAGTATATTCCGGTGTCTGAGCAGCAGAGGTACGAACGTGAGTATGGGTCAATTCGTCAGTTGGACCGAGAGTCGTCTGGGGAATTCATGCAGAGGTTCATGAGGCTGGCTAGTTTTGTTGGACCAGAGGTTACGGGTAATGCTTTTCGTCAGGCTAAGCACTTTAAATAGGCATTGAAGAAGTGGGTGTTGGATCGTATTGTGAACACCGAGTATGAGGATGTTGCTATAGTTGCGAACGATGCCCGCAACATTGAGATGTTGCATGCTGATGGAGGTTCAAATAAGAGAGACAGGGATGGAAATCGGGTGAACTACAGGGGGCAGGGTCATCAGGGCCAGAGTCAGGATTATAGGGGTCGTCAGGACCAGGGATATGATCAGAGGGGTCGTCAGGATCGGGATTCTTATCAGAGGCGTCAGGATTTTAGGAGTCAGGATCGGTGGGATTCTGGTAGGTATGGGAATGACCGGCAGGGTCATGGTGGTAACAACCCGCGTCGGGGTTTTTAGCAGAGTCAGCATAGTCGTGGTTCTGGATCGGGTTCTCAGAGGGGACCGACGGAGAGTTTACCTTCTCATCCTATCTGTGTTACATGTGGGAAAGGTCATTCCGGGGCGTGTCGTAAGGCTTCGGGTACTTGTTTCAGATGTGGATTGACTGAGCATCGAGTGCGGGACTGTCCTAAGCAGAATCCGGCACAAGCTGGAAACTATCTTCTTCCTCCTCCTCCTCCCCTACCGAATACAGGTCGTGTGTTTTCGACCACTCGTGACCAGGCAGCTAAGGCGTCAGGTACCATTACTGGCATTTTGTATATTGGTGATTTTACTGTTTACGCGCTTTTTGACACTGGAGCAACACATTCTATCATATCTGTGAAACTAGCTAAGAAACTGAATATACCTTCAACCCCACTAAATAACCAAATTGCTATATCTACCCCAATGAAAAATCATATCCTTATCGACCATGAATATTTGAACTGTCCGTTACGCTTCGATGATCGGATTCGTCCGGCAAACTTACTTCCTCTGGACATGATTGATTTTGATGTCATTCTGGGTATGGATTGGTTGGCTTCTCATCGAGAAACCATTGACTGCCACGCCAGAAAGGTGATTTTTGGTGATCTGAATAATCCTGAATTCATATATCATGAGTCTCGCCCTCTGAAATCTGTTAAAATCATCTCTGCTATGAAAGCACGAACTCTGATATCTCATGGTTTCCAAGGCTATTTGGCTTCTGTTAAAGATTCATCTGCTGAGAGTCCTGATATTTCTAGTGTTCCCATTGTTCGGGATTTTGTTGATGTTTTCCCTGAAGTACTTCCTGGTCTTCCTCCGGCTAGAGAAGTGGAATTTTCTATTGATCTGATTCCCGGTGCCGAACCTATCTCTAAGGCTCCGTACCGGATGGCACCCGTTGAATTGAAAGAGTTAAAGGAGCAATTGGAAGAGTTGCTAGAGTGTGGTTTTATTCGGCCTAGTGTATCTCCGTGGGGCGCACCTGTTCTGTTTGTGAAGAAGAAAGACGGTAGTATGCGGTTGTGCATTGATTATCGTGAGTTGAATCGTATTACCATCCGAAACCGTTATCCGCTTCCTCGCATTGATGACTTGTTTGATCAGCTGCAAGGAGCCAAGGTGTTCTCTAAAATCGACTTGCGATCTGGTTATCACCAATTGCGAGTTAAAGAGCAGGATGTCTCTAAGACTGCTTTTCGTACCCGTTATGGACACTATGAGTTTCTGGTTATGCCTTTTGGCTTAACAAATGCTCCTGCTGTGTTTATCGATTTGATGAACCGGGTCTTTCATGAATTTCTTGATAAGTTCTTCATCGTTTTGATTGATGATATTCTGGTCTATTCTAAATCGTCTGAGGAGCACGAACAACACTTGCGTATTGTTCTGGGTATTCTGAGGCAGCAGAAATTATTCGCGAAATTTTCTAAGTGTGAGTTCTGGCTGAACCAAGTAGCTTTCCTTGGTCACATTGTGTCTGTAGATGGTATCACCATGGATCCATCTAAGGTCGAGGCTATCACAAAATGGCCGAGACCTACCACTGTGACTGAAGTCAGGAGTTTTCTGGGATTAGCTGGCTATTACAGGCATTTTGTAGAGGGATTTTCTAAGTTGGCCTTGCCTTTGACTCAATTGATGCGGAAGGGTGAAAAGTTTGTATGGACAGATGAACGTGAACAGAGTTTTGAAGAGTTAAAAAGGCGATTGGTGTCTGCACCTATTCTGACTTTACCATCGGGCTCTGGAGGTTTCCAAATCTATAGTGATGCTTCTAAGAAGGGTTTGGGCTGTGTGCTTATGCAACACGGCAAGGTGATTGCCTATGCTTCTCGGCAACTGAAACCCTATGAAGAAAATTATCCAACTCATGATCTAGAATTAGCAGCGGTTGTTTTTGCATTGAAAATCTGGAGACATTACTTGTATGGCGAATCGTGTGATATCTTCACCGATCACAAGAGTCTCAAATACATCTTTACTCAGAAGGAGCTTAATATGAGACAGAGGAGATGGTTAGAACTTCTAAAGGATTATGACACGAACATCCAGTATCATCCAGGTAAGGCTAATGTGGTTGCTGATGCACTTAGTCGGAAGTCTGGAATGATTGCTAGTTTGGAGATTGATCCGCGTGTTCTCAGGGACTTGGAGCGTTTGGATGTCGAGTTGTGTGTTCGGCGTGATATTGGTTACTGGGCTAGTCTGAAAATTGAGTCGAATCTGATATTGGGTATTAAAGAGGCTCAGAAAGATGATGGTGAGCTCTGGGCTATTGTTCAAAATATTGAAGAGGGCAAGCAAACTGAGTTTAGAGTTGATGATGATGGGGTTGTCTGGTATGAGGATCGTTTATGCGTGCCTAATGATTCTGACTTGCGTGAGGCTGTGTTGACTGAGGCTCACAGTTCTCCTTTCTCTATTCATCTTGGTTCTACCAAGATGTATCAGGATCTTAAGCAGCATTTCTGGTGGAACGGTATGAAGCAAGATGTGGCGTTATTTGTTGCTAGATGTATGACCTGCCAGCAAGTTAAGATTGAGCATCAGCGAGCTAGTGGTCTGTTACAGCCTTTGGAGATTCCTGCATGGAAATGGGATGAGATTTCCATGGATTTTGTTTCTGGTCTGCCTTTGACTCGTAAAAGACATGATGCGATTTGGGTGGTCGTTGATCGGCTAACTAAATCTGCTCATTTCTTACCTATCCGTATGAGTTATAGTGTTAGTAGGTTGGCGGAGATTTTTCAGCAGGAGATTGTTAGATTGCATGGTATGCCTTCATCTATTGTTTCTGATCGTGATCCTCGTTTCACTTCGCATTTCTGGAAGGGACTTCATAAAGCTTGGGGCGCTCGCCTTAAGTTCAGTACTGCATTTCATCCCCAAACTGATGGTCAGTCGGAGAGGACCATTCAGACTTTGGAAGACATGTTACGATCTTGTGCTTTGGAATGGACGGGTAGTTGGGACGAGTATTTGTGTTTAGTAGAATTTGCGTATAACAACAGTTGGCATGCGAGTATCCGAATGGCTCCTTTCGAGATGTTGTATGGTAGGAAGTGTAGGGCTCCGGTTTGTTGGAATGAAGTAGGTGAACGTCTTATTGAGGGACCTGAGTTGGTTGAGATTACCAATGAAAAGGTGGCAGTTGCTAAGGAAAAATTAAAGGAGGCTCGTGCTCGTCAGAAGAGCTATGCTGACAAGCACCGTCGTGACCTGGAGTTTAATGTTAGTGACCGCGTATTTCTGAAAGTATCTCCTTTCCGTGGGGTCAAGCGTTTTGGAATCAAGGGCAAGTTGAGTCCTCAATTTATTGGATCGTTTGAAATTCTGGAGCATATTGGGGAGGTTTCTTATCGTCTGGCTTTACCTCCTCAGCTATCTCATGTGCATAATGTTTTCCATGTGTCTCTTCTGAGGGGATACAATTATCATCCGTTTCATGTTGTATCTTATCCGCTTGATCAGATCCGGCCTGATATGTCTTTGTCTGAAGAACCGGAAGCGGTTCTGGATCGTCAGGAACGAGTCATGAGAAATAAAGTTATTCCGTTCGTAAAGATTCTTTGGAAGAATCACCCGGAGCGTGAGGCTACTTGGGAAACCGAGGAATCGATACGAGCTAGTTATCCACAATTCTCGTTTTAGTCTGGTATGTCTCTGTTACGTTTTCTGCTTTCTGCAAATTTCGAGGGCGAAATTTTTTTTGTTAGTGGGGAAGAAGTTGTAATACCTGAAATTCAGATAACATGTAAAAGACCAAAATACCCCTACTACTTTAATTATTTAATTTAATCATGTATAAAGTGACAAATAAATTCTAAACTTCTAGTAATGAACCATATATGACATAAAATAATTTTAAGACATTCATTTAATATTTTTACTTAATACAAAAAT
Organism: Artemisia tridentata subsp. tridentata; assembly: GCA_021014915.2. Classification (NCBI taxonomy): domain Eukaryota; kingdom Viridiplantae; phylum Streptophyta; class Magnoliopsida; order Asterales; family Asteraceae; genus Artemisia; species Artemisia tridentata. Next base: position 248,199,722 of record CP139506.1, on the reverse strand, counting down.
TAATGTGACACAATGAAAAGTTATATATACCGAAAATATATATATGTATATTTATTTAATGATTTAATTTGATTAAAAGTATTAAAAGAGTAGGATAATATCAAATTTATAAGGAAAGGATCAAACAAATAAAAAATTCTGATTTGGGTCAATAACAAACCGAGATTTCTTAGCCCTATATCCCCCCCTTGATCGGCCAAATCTTTTATTTATTTTTCCTTCCCATTGTTTTCTTTTTTACTTTACCGAGAATCCAAAACATACACAAAAATTCACCATTCATTCATCCAAATTTCTGGAACCCTTGGTATAATTTTCTGGTGTTCTTTGGCATCAAAGGAAGCTAAGAAAAATAATAATTGGTTCGTGCTTGGCCTGGTTCGACCTTGGTGTATTTTCTTTGTCGCTAGTTTCATCCGAAAGGTATAAATTCCAAATAATTATTCTGATCATCCTAAAATTCGTTTATCATTTTTCTCATGTCCCTTATATTTTATATGATCTATGAAAAATGCCCCAAGGTTTTAAGATCGCTCGTGTGCTCGTGGAGAATTCTTTGGTGTCGAATTGCTTAATCAAGGGACAAAATCACCACGCTTAATCCACACGTTATAAAATCGATTTGGTATTTTTCACATGGCCCTTACATCACATAAGACTCATATAAAATGTTCAAATCGAATCATGCAAATTAAATGGGTCATTCTAAATTTTAATGATTAAAACATATGTAAATTCTATAATATGTGATACGAATTTTCTGGGTGATATATTTATTTTATTTGGACCTCATATAATGTATATGATCTAGTAAACTTGATAGAACGATTTATAGAGGCCTAAATGAGTCGTGGTAATTATTGATATAAAAAACGTATATAAAATCTAAAATAGGCTATGCAATTTTTTTGGGCTTGTTCTATAAATTTTATGAGTTCCTTATGCATCGTATAACCTGGTAAAAATATGGATTCAAATTTTGGAAGCTAATATAAGTCGTGGTTAATTATTTGTGTTTCGGATTTAATGGAAATAAAAGAAAATAAATAAAAACAAATCGACCTAACTAGGGTTAGGGTTTTTGGGACAAGATCTGGACATTTAATGCTTGTTTAAATTTGTTGGAATGATTAATTAATGATGGGAAAAATTAGGGTTTGGTTTGTGTTAATTAAAAGTGTGCCGAATTGAAAATAAAATATGTAGGGGTTGTTTTGTAAATTATGAAACTTATGGGATACTTTTGTAAGGTTATATAAATCTGGGAGAATGTGTAAAAATATAAAATGAGGGTCTTGTGTGTAAAATTTGCAAGATATGAATTTAATTGTAAATATGGTTTTCGAATTGGAATTAATTAAAGTAGAAGGACTAAAAATGTAAATTCTAGAAACTTGAAGTCATTTTGAGTAAATAATGATATTAAGAGTATTTTGTGTAATTTTGAGTATTTATGGGCTTAATGTGTAATTATTATGGAATTATGATTTAATTTATAAGTTTTGTAAACTTAAGGGACTAATTGTGTAAATTCTAAAATCTGAGGGGCTGATTCGTACTATATGTAAATTATGATGTGACATTCTGTAATTTGGTAAAATAATATGCTTGTTTGGTACATATGGATATTAGAAGGATTAAATCATGAATTATGTAAACATAGGGTTTGTTTTGTAAATATTGTAACTAGAGGGGTGTAAACTGTAGATTATGAAACTAAAGGGATTATGATGTCATTCTGAATAAAATGTGTACTTAAATCAGTAACTTGAAGTATTTTCATTTTGTACCTTTAAAATTGATGAAATTACAATTAAAACCCTAAACTATGTGAACTTGTCATAATTAACCCTAGGCTTTTGTAACTTGATAAAATATACTTAAATTCCATAATAATCTTAAAATAAGGACTTAACCTAATCTATAACATTAATGTCTTGCTAAATATGGAAACCTGCTAATTCTGGAAACCTGCTAAAAATAGAAAGTTACTAAATCTGGAAAGTTTCTTAAAATGGAAAGATGAACTAAAATAGTAAGTTGAACTTGAACGCCTTTGTAATTCCGTCTTCTACTTCTTTAGGTGTGAAGAAGGAGAAGCACTGATCTCTGTTCAGTGTTTGCTAATTTATTTGTTTGCACTGCTCATAAAGTACAGATATTCCGCCCTCTTTCAGTAAGGGCAATTTCCTTCTCTTAACTTTGTTTCTGATCTCTGTTTCATATTAGGATTCCCTAAGCCATTGCTATGTTCCCTTTGTTTGTGAACCTTTGATATGATCCTTTATTCTGTGAACTCTGATTTGAACCTGATTTATTTTCTGAACCTCTGATATTACTCCTGAAATATTTGACATGAACCTTTTTGACATGAACCTTTATTTATGACCCTCTGATATGATATCTGACTCTGACCATGGTTTGATACCCGAGCCAACTCACTAGGCATGAGGTGTTCATGTCCTTGTCATTGATGCACCGATGGCTTGACTCTAGGGTAGGAGAGAGATGACCTATCCCGTCCCTGACTTTATTTTATCTGGTGTTTATTTGTAGACTCTGGCCACCTGGGGCGTATGGATGCATCCTAGATTTGTTTTGTCTCTGTTATCTGTTATTATTTACTGTTTACACGTATACCTCTGGTGACTGATGGTGTGTGCGATACACGTCTTTCACAACCTCTGGGAGCTGATCACTCCATATATATATTTGATACATGAGGTCACCCCTCATATTATTTGGTTACTTGAGAGGCATCCCCTCTGGATTACTGATATGGCTATATGGTTATGATATCTCTGTTTTCTGGGCTCGTGGTGGATTACTGTTCCTTTACTTTACTTTTCCTTTACCTTTGCTTTTCCTTACCTTTTTCCCTTTATCCTTATTCATTTCTGTATTCTAATTATGTCTGTTGATCTGTATTTCTGATTCTCTGCACTTGTATCCGTTAATGCTTTTGTTATCTATATATCTGTTCACTGAGCTCTCGTAGCTCAGCCGCATTTCTTTTCCTGCGGTAGGTACTTAAGCTAGGAGCTGGGTTTTAGCTTTGGGATGAGAGCGACTTGTGTGAAGCTTAGACTTTAGACATTCTAGCTTTACCATTTGGATTTTGATTCTGTTATGCCATTGTTTGGGCATTTTGAATTTATGTACTTCAGTTTATTTCTGTATTCACTTCTGGCATAAGTCATGTTGACTTATTTTCCTTTTATCATTAATGTTATAGACTTATGATATTTTGGATTGAATGCTTGTAATCTGATATGAAACCATTGTTGTGATATCTTTACCCTTGTCGGGTTGGGGTGTTACACCATTCCTTGATCCACATCAATCTTACCCCCATTCATGTCATTTTCATAAGCAAAATCAAATGGAGTATCCTGCTGCATATAGGCATAAAATCAGTTGTCACTTGTGCAGCCATTCTCCCTCCTCTTCTGTTCTTTTTTCCTTTATACCAATCAGGATAGCCCAACCTTTCAAAACGCTTCTCATACACATGACCATCTTGTTTGCAATAAGTACAACCTTCTTATCACTCATATTCTCCCTACTATCTCTTCTTGGACCTTGATTATTTCTTGATCCAATGTTAGCAAAGAAAGCAGTTGGTTCTGCTACATGATGAGTGACTTATTTATGTTTTTCCACTTGTTGCACTATGCAATAAGCTTTGTTGATGTTTGGCAAAGGATCCATGGAAAGAATTTGATTCCTAACTGCCTCAAAATCATCATTCAACCACATCAAAAACTGCATTAACTTTGATCTAATATCAATCTACAAGAATTTCGCAGTTATTCCACAGGTTCATTCTCTCATTTTTCCACAAGTACAAACAGGAATACCATTGATACTGTGTAACTCATCCCAATACCTTTTCAACTTGTTAAAATAAGCAGCAATAGAGAGACTACCTTGAGAAACCTTGCTTAACTCCCTCTCAACTTGATAGATGAGTGGTCCATTACTTTGACCATATCTCTCTTCAAGATCCTTCCATAAATCACTAGCAGACTGGGAATACAAGAAAGAATCAGATAACTCTGCAACCATAGAATTCAAGATCCAACAAGTCATCATGTAATTACAACGAATCTATCTTTGGCAGTTATTATCAATCACAGGGGGTTTTGCCAAAGAACCACCAGTGAAACCAAGCTTCAACTTTGCACCCAATGCCATCTCGATTATACGACTCCAACCAAGAAAGTTACTCCCATTGAAAGGCGTATTAGTCAACATCATGCCTGGGTGATCAGAACTGACTAGATACAATGGATCGTTATTCATGTTTTGGGATTCTTGATTGTTAATGGTGTTAGGAGTGGAAGAATTTTATGCGTTATTAAGGTTTGGATCAGTGTTACTGTTCAAATTCGCCATGAAAACACTCCTATAACTACGAATCGAATAAGTGATTACACAATTGGGAAGAAGGAGGACGATTCAAGAACAGAGCAGTCATGAAAAACCGTTAGAAAAGCAGTTAGGTAATAGAATCAAGCTCAAGTCTCTAATACCATATCAAATTTTGCGGAAGTGAAATGTCATTAAAGTGAAATTGTTATTTACAAATGAGGGGGAATGGATACATTTATACAGATGTGGGTTGTGTAACTAAAATGAGCGCCTAACTAACTTTTAAATAGAAGATACAACTTTAGTCCCTGTACTTTGGAAAATGTTACAATTAGTGATTAACTTGTATACTTCAATAGAGTGTCTAGTGGTAACTGATGTAGTGGTATTGGGCTTTTAAAAATATTAGGAGAAAAAACAAACTATTGATTTTCAGGTCTTATCGGGTTGACCTGATAACCCGATAACAATAATTTTCTAACCCTAACCCGACCCGATAACACTATCGGGTTATTGGGTTCGGTTCAAAAAAACCCGACAATATTTTTAAACTCAATTTAACCAGACCCGATAAGCCTTATCGGGTTCGGATTCGGGTCGGGTCAACCCGACCCTACTGACACCCCTACTTGCACTAGTACAATCAGGAAGTTTACCGACGACCAAAAAAGCGTCGTGCTGGAGACCTGACGCCGGCACGTAGTGGATGCCGACAAAATAACGTCGGCCGGTGATAGTCGAGAATGCCCCGTCAGGACTTACAATCCAGACGACATTTTCCGACGCTTTTGTGGGTCCCACAGCCATTTTCAGTCAAAGAATTTTGGGGTCCGACAAGTATTGTACCGACGCCATGTCGTCGGTACGCTTTTTTTAATTAACTACGTGATTAACAACAGTCAACGAAAGTCAAACTTTAGTACCGACGACATAGTGTCGGTACCAAAGTTGTTAAGCAAAACTGTTCTAGTATTGTACCGACACCATGTCGTCGGTACAAAAATATATCGAATAAATATGTTGATTTTTTGTCGGCGATATGTCGTCGGCACAATAAACAACTGCTGCTGCACAACGGCCTGCACATCAGCAGTTTTCTAGATTTTTTTCGGAAAAAATCTACACAACCTGTACACCACCAATACCAACATGCCAATATCCCAAAACAAGTTATAATGGCTAAAACACTTATATATAATTACTAAACACCCTCAAATACATTAAAACGTTACAAATTCTACAAAACGGGTGTTACAAGCTGCCAATACCACAAAAGTTGCTATATCCGCAATGTTCAAGTCGCCAAAATGTTAAAGTGTACAATAATAACATACGGATGAGTCAACAGCATACGGATGGATAAATTCAAGGTGTTAAAGTGTTAAAGTGTACAAAATACGGATGAGGATCAAGCATACGGATGGAGAAAATGTTAAAGTTTACAAAATAACCCATACATATATACCTCACTGCCCCGCGTCATCATCGGAACCTCCATCATCCTTGAGCTCGAGATTGCCACTACCCGAGCCGCCTGCCTCGCCGGTGCCACTCCCACTGCCCGAGCCTGCCTCGCCCCCGCCACGTCCGCTGCCCGAGCCTACCTCGGTTTTAGAAGGTAGTTGGCTCATCAACTGGCCCCACAGCTCGGGTGCAACTCTTATCAAGTATCATAACTGCATTTTTATGATGGAATCAGTTATTATACTCACTTAATTAAACACATTCAAAAGATTCGACACAAACACATATAACCGTGGAATTATTACGAGTTGTTTTGTTCACCTAGTGCAACTATGGAAGACAATCCTAACCCACTCTTTGAATGATTCGTCTCATATATGAATGCGTATAATTGATTTACTATTTGAGAAAATTTCGGCAGCATTTCCCCTCAACTCCCCAAATATGTGCATTAAAGACATATTCATAGGAGTAAAGGAGAAAAACTGTCGAAATCATCTCAAATAGTAAATCAGTTATACGCATCCATATCTTAAATGAGACAAAACATTCAAAAAGCAGTCCCAAACAGGGGACTTTCTGAAATTAATTTCTAATAAATTAATTCCAGACGGGTTTTCTATAGGAAGATTAACTTCGGACGGGGACTTTCTGAAATTAATCACTAGAATGCTAAAACATTCACAAAAGTCTAACAAACAAACAACTAACCAAACGCAATATCTATTGTCTCGGATGGAAAACTAAACTAATACGGCTGGAAAACTACAACTACTACGGCTGGATACAACAAAACATAAAAATGAAAAAACAAGTAACATACTGTCTCGGCTGTGGTCTCTCGGTCTGCGGTCTCGGGCTGTGGTCTCGGGCTGCTGTCTCGGGCTACAGTCTCGGGTTGCCGTCTTGGGCTACGGTCTCGGGCTTGGGCTATATAAAAAGAGAGACATTTATACTGGTTGCTTAATACAAGAGCTAAAACTATTGACGGCGACATGTCGTCGGGATACCAAAAGTTTAAAAAAATAAAAAAGGGACCACATTACCTATGTCTCGGCTGTCTCAGCTCTCGACTCTCGCTCTCGGCTCTCGCTAGCTCTTAGCTGTAGTGGCGACTGTGGTGGTGGTGGTAGAGCTATTGTGGTTGGGAAGAAGAATTAAATAAAGGAGGGGTTGAGGAAAGAATTAAACATGAGAAGAAGTGGGGAAGAAGTGCACCGTGGTGCTCGTGTAGTGGAGACAGTGGTGGTAGTGGTAGAGCTATTATGGTGGTGGTGGTGGTGGTGGTAGCGAATGTGGCAGAGCTGTGGTGGTGTAGTGGTGGAGCTGTGGTGGTGTACTGGTGGTGGTGGTGGAGCTGTGATGATAGTGGTAGTAGAGACGGTGGTGCTGCTGTTGTCTTCTTTATATCGCCGACGAGATATGAGAGAAATGTTATAACTGTGTTTGAGACCATATCTAGTTTTGTGAACTTTTAATATAGCTACGATTTGTCCCGACGACATGTCGTCGGGACCATTAAAGTTTTTTTGTCGTTTTCTGATTTGGTGGGATAGATGAAAATTTTGGGGGGGTAAATGAAAATTTTGGGTTTCGATACCGACGACATGACGTCGGTATCTATTATTCACTTAAAAAAATTTGTTTATTATAAATACTTTTATTTAATATATAATTAAAATTAAATACTTTATATTTAAAATTAAATACTTTAATTTTAAATTAAATACTTATATTAAATTAAAAAAATTTATTTATTATAAATACTTTTATTTAATATATAACATGTTAAACGAATGAGTCGATATGTTATAGATATACATAACATGTTAAACGGATGAGTCGAGGTGTTATGGATATACATCCCATGTTAAACGGATGAGTCAAGATGTTATGGATATACATAACATGTTAAACGAATGAGTCGATATGTTATAGATATATATAACATGTTAAACGGATGAGTCGATATGTTATAGATATACATAACATGTTAAACGAATGAGTCGATATGTTATAGATATACATAACATGTTAAACGGATGAGTTGAGGTGTTATGGATATACATCCCATGTTAAACATACATAACATGTTAAAAGAATGTGTCGATATGTTATAGATAGACATAACATGTTAAACGAATGAGTTGATATGTTATAGATATACATAACATGTTAAACGGATGAGTCGATATGTTATAGATGTACATAACATGTTAAACGGATGAGTCGAGGTGTTATGGATATACATCCCATGTTAAACGGATGAGTCAAGATGTTATGGATATGCATAACATGTTAAACGGATGAGTCGATATGTTATAGATATACATATCATGTTAAACGAATGAGTTGATATGTTATAGATATACATAACATGTTAAACGGATGAGTCGATATGTTATAGATATACATAACATGTTAAACGGATGAGTCAAGGTGTTATGGATATACATACCATGTTAAACAGATGAGTCAAGATGTTATGGATATACATTACATGTTAAACGGATGAGTCGTTATGTTATAGATATACATAACATGTTAAACGAATGAGTCGATATGTTATAGATATACATAACATGTTAAACGGATGAGTCGATATGTTATAGATATACATAACATGTTAAACGGATGAGTCGAGGTGTTATGGATATACATCCCATGTTAAACAGATGAGTCAAGATGTTATGGATATACATAACATGTTAAATGGATGAGACGATATGTTATAGATATACATAACATGTTAAACGAATGAGTCAAGGTGCACCAAACACTTCTTGCCAAAACTTCCCAACAAACACTTCCCGCCAAAACACTTCCCACCAAATTTTCCCACCTAAACTTTCCACCAAAATATTGGCGCCAAAATTTTCCACCAAAACGTTTGTATAAAATATCTGCTCTATCCTCACAAACACATTATATACACTCTTATCCTCAAAACCACTCAACCTCACAACCTCTTATCTTCACACCAATTTCTGAACCTGAGATGCAGCGATATAATCCTTTTATGTGTTCTTGTGGAACAGAAAATATAAAACTAAGAACATCACATCAAGAGGATACATTTGGATGGGAATATTATGCATGTCCTCGTTCGAAGGTGAACAATCATACATTTCTTATTTATGTAAATATACAAATAATTGGGTTGTAATCTCTTATAATTTCCTTATTATGTAACAGCCAAGACAAAAAGATCATGGATGTGGATATTTTATGTGGAAGAGTCAATTTGATGACCAGTTAAGAGTAATCTCTTTTGCTTCAACATCTCAAGGTTCTGGATTTGCACTGTAAGATCCTAAGAAAATCCGTTATGATAATCTTTGTTAATTAATAATAACCTCGACTTACCGTTTAACAAAACCCATTTTTACGGGAAAATTTAAAATTTTCTTTTATTATTAGCATTACCACATTTCGTTTTGACAACATACATTAAATGACCACGCATACCTCGAGACTCAGTGTTTCACAAAACCCCATCTACACTAATGCTATATTCCACAAATTTCCCTTTTCACTAATTATGACTAATACAAAAGTCACATTATCCCAAAATCACAACTTATCTAAATATAACACACTAATTGCAATTAAATTACACTAATTCCTTTTCACAAAAACAAACCAATCGGACTGAACTATACCCAGCCCATCACAGCCCAATCACCACTTTCACTTGCACACGTCCAGCCCAACTTCCAAGCTACCTTTTATTTTGTGATTTCATACCTAGTTCGATCTGCTAAATCACCTCCAAAACACACTTCGTACGTTAAAATTCTAAACGCGACCTATACATATTTTTGCACCATCTTACTCATGACCCACTAGACTTCATGCGTGCCAAATTTCAGATTTAGACAACAAGTACTTCTATGACTTTGAATGCCCATTTGATTCATCCCAAAACCACCCAAAACGTATAAACAAAAGTCTTAAACCGCAACCATTTTGAATCCCGACTTTTCCTACAAACTTTTACGACTTTTCCTAACATTCATACACGTACAAAACTATAATAGAACAACAGAAAACTTATATGGCTCGTTAACTCCTTTGGCTAAACTCAAATAAAAGAGAACGTGAATATATATAAGGTAACAACTAAAAATAAACCTTAGCTACTCTTGCATGTACCTACCTCAGATATTTTAGCCAGCAAAACATGCCACCTCTCCAACTACTGCTCACAAACAGTAGATACAAATGATTGTTTTGGGAAGACTTCGAAAGTCAAGCAATATGTGCAAATTCTATCTATAAATCTAACACCTACCACCCCTTTACACTACCCACTTTCCCCTCTCTTTCACCTTACAAAATACCACCACCTCTGGTCTCATTGTATAACAGTAGAGTAAACCATAAGTAAAGACATATTAAACCCACTGCAATATTCGTCCTTGTATTAACAGTCGAACACCACTACCATTCTACCACCTCTCACCCTCACCATCTCTCACACACATTCATTCTTGTACATTCACAAATAATCCTACACATTATAAACTCATCTTACTAAGTGCATGGCGTCCAGAAAATAGTTGGTTCATTTGGATACAACATATTCGATTCGAAGAGAGAATATTTAACTCTAAACTGTTTTGGGTTCCTTCGAAGTAGCCTTAATTCCTACCAATCATACGTACAGCAATCCCTCCTTCACTCATTGTAAGTTCTACAAACTCATGTGAATACTATATTAACGCATGGACAAGACCCATGTTTAGTTTCATGTCTCTCACTCCACATCTCACCATCACGTATCATGCATGCATACTTCATTGTATATTCGAACATATTATTTTACTTTGTATCACTAGTATGTGCAATAAAGTTTACAAACCCACTCCACTTTGAGGATTTAAAAATCACAACTCACCTCAGTTTCATGTTTAAGATATCAGCATGCATTGTCTCCTTCATTTAGTTCGATTTTATAAAATTTCGTTTAGATGTACTTGTTATTTTATGTGAACCCAGCGTATGTCGAACCTCCATCTTGGAAAGCTTGGAAGTTGTCACTCACATCTTTCACACTACTCACACCTTAGCTCACTAGTGTACGATAATACTATCATACCATGCATCATTTTCATTCCCACTCGAACGTATAAACATTACTGTATATGACTGTCCATTTCATTTAGAGTAGACCATGCTCACTGTCGAACTCAGTTTGTAAGGTTTTAACAGTCACATGCATACCACACGCCTACTTACATAACCCATTTAAATAGCACTCGAACGTATGAAAACCTTACCTCACACGCTATAAGTAAAACTGGGAACAACTAAAATATACTAAGTGTTTTATACGTAGGCAAACAGTCCCAAGTAGCCTTCAAATTGACTTCATATCTCGCGATATAATTTAATGACCATGCCCTCTCTTTACACGACCTATTACGCCAAATAACTAACTACACTTTTCATTTAGAAACCTTGTAAAAATAAGCAAGTTACGACTTTTTAAAACAGCCTAAACAAGTCGCATAAAACCATGTTAAGAAATAACTAAAGGTAATATTGGGCCTAGAGTGTGGCTCGTTAACAGGCCCAATGTGTAGAAAATAAGCAAACAACCGAATAAGCTAGTAAAATAAGCTTTAAAAATCTTAAATATAACTTATAAAAAGTCGCATAACTTTTCCTTATCATTTTTATACTTTTAGACTAAAAATGTAACGCGAACTAACCGGAAGGACCAAAACTGCCAAACCGTGAAACTCATGGACTGAAGCTGTGAAAACAGTTTATAAAGGACTTAAATTGACAAACCATTGAGCTCCAAGCTTTATATGGACTTTTGGACAAGATTTGGACTATTATGGTCTTTGGACTTAACCGAGGACTAACGATGTAACGCCATCACAGTTAGATTAAAAAGTATAAAATCTGAAAAGAACAAGGACCTATTTAATTTCACTTGACATTCTTAGTTCATTTTACATTTTGCACCCTTCACTTCATATGCATTTTACATTTTAAGTTATGCATTATTTGAAGTTTCGTTATTAGAAATTTAGTAACTTCACTTGCATATTATTTCAGCATATTTTGAGAAAGTAATATTTTGGGTCGATTGATATAAGAACCAAGATAATATTATAGATATATCATATTTTTAACTTGAGGCATTTTAAGCATATCACACACTCACATCACCGGTCAAATCGTTACACGATTCATCCTTTCCACATTCGTTATTAGTAGTAAGTTAGACTCTTAGACTTCGCTTATATTCAGGTCTCGTATTGAAGAAGTTTTCGAGATCGTTTACTTGGTCTTATAATTTCGTCTTGTCACATACGCTCCAGGTGAGTCGTGGCCCCTCCTATTTTAATACATGATTTATACTCTTTGGGGGAAATACATGCTTCGAAATATTTTACTCATTTATTATCTATATGAATTGTTTTGCGATACAATTCTTCTATAAGTACTATGAAAACTCTTATCACTTACCGTGAGTCGTGGCCCCTACTTTTAACACTCGTTTTTAATAACTCTTTTGGGGGAGATACATGCTTTAACTGTTTTAAGTTACTTATATAAAACTCTTATGATTTACTCAAAATCATCCACTATGTCTTACATGTTTGAATCACCTTTAAGAGGAATATATGTTCGTTGTATGTACAAACTGCTTGCATAGCTTAAACACGGAACTTGGAAGATAACATTTTCAACTACTTGATGTAATATGACACTGAGACTCATTGTATACATTCATATAACAAATGAATGTACTGTTACTTTATTATGATATTTCTACATTTCACTAGAAATAATTGCCAAAACTAAAATTACGCATAATTCATGAACCTTGAAACCTATATTGCCTAAGTTTACTTTATTGCCATAAAGTCCCTTGATCATGAGCCATTAATCACTGCGGTGAGCGCGAATATAGTGAACAGCTTCGAAACCTGTTAGAGGCTGACGACCTATCCCACTAAATACTTGGACGGAATGCCTACATGGTTAGTCGTATTTAGTCGCGATGCACTATATTTGAGAAAAATAGGAATTGGCAAGTCACCTATTACATGAGGGAAAAACTTTCATCATTAATTTGATGAACACTCTGTTTTCCGATACAATGTTAACGTTTTGCGTGTCATGAGGCTTAGGGCAATATAACTTTATGAATATATGAATGTTTCATATATATCCTAGGATACAGCTGTATTTAGAAGACCACCACTTTACACTGATAGATTTCAGACTCTAAATTACTCTTCCCACTATGTGATATGATTATGAATCCTGTACTTGAACTTTAATTGTTATCATATGAGACTTAATCGTGAATTCTACAAAAGACAACCCAAAATGCTTGGCGTAGCGTTACATTTAAAAGTTGACCCAACACATCATTTCGAGCGTATAATAACGTAGCTCATCTTCGTTTAGAAACTTGAAACTTATGATTACTTGAGATCATACATGAATCATTAGTGGATTTTTATTCAACTCATCTTGTTATCGATTCCATAAAGAACTACTATTTATTTCGACAAACGCTATACACCTTTTAAATTCATTAAAAGAAAGTTATTTTCTATCAAACTCCACGAACTCACCAACCATTGTGTTGACGTTTTAAGCATGTCTTTATCTCAGGTTCACAATGAGCACGGATGGTACGGAGGAGCATGGATAACTATGAAGGTTATAAATATCATTCGAAAACCTATTTAATAAACTTTGAAACCACGGGGACCTTACTTTGTAAACTCTGATATTCGAATGATAATTCTTTTAAAACGACCAAATTGGTGATCGTTTTCTACTATTCAACTGTTGTGCCATGAAGTAACACCCAATTTAAATTCCACTGCATATCACGAAATTTGGGGTGTTACAGATTGGTATCAGAGCTACAGTTATAGAGAAACGGGTCTAAATAAAGTCCGAAATATAACTATTTTTACAAACAAAACATTTTATAGCCTTTCGCTCTCCGTGCTTACCATCCGCCAGACGCTTATGTGACTTCTAGATAGTTTTGCTACCCCAACACTCTAATATATTGATGTATATACTCACCAACTATTTCGAGTACCGTACCAACCACCTTTAATTATCTTATACGTATCTTTATAGATGCGTGTGAAATAAACTTTACTGTATTTCCAGAAAATCCGCGCATGGATATTGTGTGGATTGGTACGAGTGTTAAATCAGAACTTCTTAAGTAGGATGGTTTACAATATCTTTATTTGAATGATTGGGATGCCTTTTATTTAAATAAAGAAATCGTAAAGCGCTGAACCATAAGTTTATATTTCCTCATTTACATTGTTTGGGACGCCTCTCTATGTAAATAACGAATTATAAATAAGTGGGCTTATTTTTATCTGTAAGGGCACTAGTAAGAAACCAATAACCACGAAAATTCATCAAACACACAGCATAACTCTCATTAGAAACCATAATTATTAATACATAATGATATAATTAGCATTGGTAATGCTAACATTACAAATATCACTAAGAAAGGCATAACATCATCAATCGGTTGAACCGCTATGTCAATGAAAACACCACTACACCAGCAAGAATAAGAACCACGACTGGGTTCAACACCTCAAATATCCTGTACAACAAGAATACACAAGTTATAAATGCAATAAAACACTAATACATGATGTTACTATACGGGTTCAAAGCAACACTCTTATCGTAATACTATCTCTTACTATTCTAGCCACTTGCATTAACTATTCCTCACACAAGGACAAACAAGATTTCCCATCCCTTAAAAGCTGGGATTCAGAAACTTTCTCTACATACACCGAATCCTTATTCGAATATCTCTGTGTAAGAGTCTATTATCAACAAAACTCTTTTGTTTAACGGGTAGGTTACCCGCACAAATCCTTATAATGGGAAACCATGTGAAATTTCATAAAAGAATAGCAATAGTTATTCCAAAGGAAAATTTTTCCAAGTTGTGTTAACTGGGAATTAGCAAATTTCACATAAGATTACAATAAATTCATTCACTATTAAGACACTATGAACTACACCATGGCTCTACTCATCCCTTTAACGTTGTGAATTTCATGATGCTTCCCCTAAACCCCGGACATTGTATGTACAATGGCCTCAAAATCTCTTCGTAACCTTACGTCTTACCACTTTGAATTTACCACAAAACTCTAGTGGTCTCTATTTCCTTAGCAGACATTGTGAGTAAATATAGTGGCCTCTACTTTTCTTGAACACTGTAAGTGATACAGTGATCCCTATAGTTCAATCTCGGGCACTGTAAATTCTACAGTAATCTCAATTAAAATTCAAAACACCATATTATTCAAATAAACCTGACAGAAATACTTAAACATTACAAACGATACTGGATTACAACATCACAAACACATAAACCTAAACTTCAAAGGTAGTCCGGATGATTCCAAGTTTGAGAGTTGTTGGAATGATAACCATCATCATAAGGATCAAAGCTCGCCAACTTCTCTTCCTCCCATTGAGCTTCCAACCTGCTCAGATCCCGCTCCATGTCAGAAGTCCAACCACCATCATCAACTGCCACATTCTCCTCGAAACTTGGCTGGAAATGATCCAGATGAGGCAAATGTTGTTGTTGCACAACCACCCTTGGTGTAGATGAACTTGATGCACCTTGTTGTAGTTGTGGTTGTTGTTGCTGTTGTGGTGGTGGTGGATTCTGTTGTTGTTGTTGTTGTTGTTGTTGTTGTTGTTGTTGTTGTTGTTGTTGTAGTTGTAGTTGTTGTTGTTGTTGTCTTTGATGTTCAACCCTAGCAGCTTCAACATTCTCTTCCAAGCTCCAACGGACCTTGTTGGAAATCTGGTTATCTATCTGATGAACACAAGCCCACAGCGATTCGATGACAGCAGCGTCCTTACAATATTCATCATACAAAAACGTGTCAATCACATACTTCCTATCATCTGAAATGTCTGTACACATGGCGTAGCTTTCTCTAAGTCATCGTTTCAGTTGTTTCGTAGCCTCAAATTGCAGGATGACCTTCACAATAGCATTTTGACGATCCACGTCACTACCCTCAATTTCTGCCTTGATATACAGTTGAATTTGTTCAGCGGTATGTGGTAACTTACAAGCCATTGATTGTGTGTGTATGGATAATACAAGCATGCCAATGGTATTTATAAGGGTTTGAAAAATACTTTTCAATTATTTTATTCTGAGAAATATAACCGTTTGTATTCGAACGGTAAAACTTTCAAAATTTTGTGTCTATTAAAACTAGCAACTAGTTCTAGGATACGTGGTAAAAATTCTGCTTTGATTTTCGCATTTCAACGCAAGAGGTAGGAACAAATCGCGTTAAACACGCCACACCATGATTTAAAAATCATGAACACGCCACATACAAATAACACTTCTGTACGATTTGACTACTCATCCTCTAGAAGATTTTGAACCTCCTAACGTCCTCTCGAAACTCTTAGGCATTATACGAGATTTCGATGATCTAGAAACTACCTCGTAACCATACATGTCATGGAACGTGTGTTCAACATTTCATATTCGCCAAACCAAACTTACCCTTGAAACGTTTGGGCCTCAGCCCATGGCTACAATAACCTAATGCACCCTTATTTATCCTTGGACAAACTTGGAACCAATTATGTGAGGTCACTAAAAATTGTATCTAACAAGTTTTCTTTACAAAAGCTAAAGTTCAACAACTATCTTTACATTCATCAAGTTCTCATCCGAAACCCTCATTGTTAAAAATCTATTACTTACAAACTCTTTGTTCGACGGGTAGATTACCCCATAAATTTGTGATCTTCAAAAATTATGAATCATGTTTATTTTCAAAACGCGATAGAATAACAATTTTCATTCCAAAAACAGAACCTCGAGACAAGATAATTCATTCACAAACCTCACTTTTAGCCGACCCCAATCAGATCTACACTCATTACCTATTATTCTCTCATACGAAGTCGAGACAAATACGAATATAAAAATTTTAAAAATTCACAACAATATGTGGAAAGCACAAATAACATAAATTTCATTAAAAACCACGAAAGTTAATACATAGCGAAACGATTAACATCGGAAGTGCTAATAGTAAAATAAACACAATATAAGGCATACAATCTTCAATCGGTTGGCCCACCATAGAAACAAAAACCCCCACCAACCCAGCGATAGCAAGAGCCACCATAGGATGAAGCACCTTGATTATTCTGCGTCATAAATACAACAAAATATTAAAAGCTATATCGAGACTTATAACTAAACATAAACGAGATTTTATTCCACATTCATTAAAGGTTACATCGACACACAACAAAGCTACATTCTAATCACACTAGCTCGAGATCCTCACCCCAAGAACTTATCCACATAAATCGCTAGAATCGTGAGGGGTACGATGAACACCAAGGATGCGATGTAGTAATCAGAGTTTTCATCGGGGAAGAAGGCCAGATAAGCGGCAACCAGAACAATGTATACGAAGGCAACAATTGCGATCGGCGGCATACTTTTGGGGAAGAAGATGAAGGAAGCGGGCGGAGCGGAAAGGTGAAAAAGGAAAAAGATAGATAGGGTTTAAATAGAGAATATAAGTGGAGAAAGTACCCGTTATTTTACTATTCACGATCATTAAAATTTCAAATCACTACCATTAAAAATCCACTAGTCTCGACCATTAGAACACTAAACATTAAGTGCTAAATACTTCCTACTCTCGGCCGTTACTTTTACTATTCGTAGCCTATAAATTAAATTATTGACCAAACATTCGAATTTATTTCGTTTAGTACGAATAAATCTAGTTGAAATCTCGCCTCTTTGATATTTAAATAAGAAATATCTCGACAACATCCTCCATAAACTCTCACCTCAGAACACCACATTTTTCAACACCTATCACGGACTGAACTTCGGGACGAAGTTCAAAATTGAGATGTAGATACTGTAAGATCCTATGAAAATCTGTTATGATAATCTTTGTTAATTAATAATAACCTCGACTTACCGTTTAACAAAACCCATTTTTACGGGAAAATTTAAAATTTTCTTTTATTATTAGCATTACCACATTTCGTTTTGACAACATACATTAAATGACCACGCATACCTCGAGACTCAGTGTTTCACAAAACCCCATCTACACTAATGCTATATTCCACAAATTTCTCTTTTCACTAATTATGACTAATACAAAAGTCACATTATCCCAAAATCACAACTTATCTAAATATAACACACTAATTGCAATTAAATTACACTAATTCCTTTTCACAAAAACAAACCAATCGGACTGAACTATACCCAGCCCATCACAGCCCAATCACCACTTCCACTTGCACACGTCCAGCCCAACTTCCAAGCTACCTTTTATTTTGTGATTTCATACCTAGTTCGATCTGCTAAATCACCTCCAAAACACACTTCGTACGTTAAAATTCTAAACGCGACCTATACATATTTTTGCACCATCTTACTCACGACCCACTAGACTTCATGCGTACCAAATTTCAGATTTAGACAACAAGTACTTCTATGACTTTGAATGCCCATTTGATTCGTCCCAAAACCACCCAAAACGTATAAACAAAAGTCTTAAACCGCAACCATTTTGAATCCCGACTTTTCCTACAAACTTCTATGACTTTTCCTAACATTCATCCACGTACAAAACTATAATAGAACAACAGAAAACTTATATGGATCGTTAACTCCTTTGGCTAAACTCAAATAAAAGAGAACGTGAATATATATAAGGTAACAACTAAAAATAAACCTTAGCTACTCTTGCATGTACCTACCTCAGATATTTTAGCCAGCAAAACATGCCACCTCTCCAACTACTGCTCACAAACAGTAGATAAAAATGATTGTTTTGGGAAGGCTTCGAAAGTCAAGCAATATGATCAAATTCTTTCTATAAATCTAACACCTACCACCCCTTTACACTACCCACTTTCCCCTCTCTTTCACCTTACAAAATACCACCACCTCTGGTCTCATTGTATAACAGTAGAGTAAACCTTAAGTAAAGACATATTAAACCCACTGCAATATTCGTCCTTGTATTAACAGTCGAACACCACTACCATTCTACCACCTCTCACCCTCACCATCTCTCACACACATTCATTCTTGTACATTCACAAATAATCCTACACATTATAAACTCATCTTACTAAGTGCATGGCGTCCAGAAAATAGTTGGTTCATTTGGATACAACATATTCGATTCGAAGAGAGAATATTTAACTCTAAACTGTTTTGGGTTCCTTCGAAGTAGCCTTAATTCCTACCAATCATACGTACAGCAATCCCTCCTTCACTCATTGTAAGTTCTACAAACTCATGTGAATACTATATTAACGCATGGACAAGACCCATGTTTAGTTTCATGTCTCTCACTCCACATCTCACCATCACGTATCATGCATGCATACTTCATTGTATATTCGAACATATTATTTTACTTTGTATCACTAGTATGTGCAATAAAGTTTACAAACCCACTCCACTGTGAGGGTTTAAAAATCACAACTCACCTCAGTTTCATGTTTAAGATATCAGCATGCATTGTCTCCTTCATTTAGTTCGATTTTATAAAATGTCGTTTAGATGTACTTGTTGTTTTATGTGAACCCAGCGTATGTCGAACCTCCATCTTGGAAAGCTTGGAAGTTGTCACTCACATCTTTCACACTACTCACACCTTAGCTCACTAGTGTACGATAATACTATCATACCATGCATCATTTTCATTCCCACTCGAACGTATAAACATTACTATATATGACTGTCCATTTCATTTAGAGTAGACCATGCTCACTGTTGAACTCAGTTTGTAAGGTTTTAACAGTCACATGCATACCACACGCCTACTTACATAACCCATTTAAATAGCACTCGAACGTATGAAAACCTTACCTCACACGCTATAAGTAAAACTGGGAACAACTAAAATATACTAAGTGTTTTATACGTAGGCAAACAGTCCCAAGTAGCCTTCAAATTGACTTCATATCTCGCGATATAATTTAATAACCATGCCCTCTCTTTACACGACCTATTACGCCAAGTAACTAACTACACTTTTCGTTTAGAAACCTTGTAAAAATAAGCAAGTTACGACTTTTTAAAACAGCCTAAACAAGTCGCATAAAACCATGTTAAGAAATAACTAAAGGTAATATTGGGCCTAGAGTGTGGCTCGTTAACAGGCCCAATGTGTAGAAAATAAGCAAACAACCGAATAAGCTAGTAAAATAAGCTTTAAAAATCTTAAATATAACTTATAAAAAGTCGCATAACTTTTCCTTATCATTTTTATACTTTTAGACTAAAAATGTAACGCGAACTAACCGGAAGGACCAAAACTGCCAAACCGTGAAACTCATGGACTGAAGCTGTGAAAACAGTTTATAAAGGACTTAAATTGACATACCATTGAGCTCCAAGCTTTATATGGACTTTTGGACAAGATTTGGACTATTATGGACTTTGGACTTAACCGAGGACTAACGACGTAACGCAATCACAGTTAGATTAAAAAGTATAAAATCTGAAAAGAACAAGGACCTATTTAATTTCACTTGACATTCTTAGTTCATTTTACATTTTGCACCCTTCACTTCATATGCATTTTACATTTTAAGTTATGCATTATTTGAAGTTTCGTTATTAGAAATTTAGTAACTTCACTTGCATATTATTTCAGCATATTTTGAGAAAGTAATATTTTGGGTCGATTGATATAAGAACCAAGATAATATTATAGATATATCATATTTTTAACTTGAGGCATTTTAAGCATATCACACACTCACATCACCGGTCAAATCGTTACATGATTCATCCTTTCCACATTCGTTATTAGTAGTAAGTTAGACTCTTAGACTTCGCTTATATTCAGGTCTCGTATTGAAGAAGTTTTCGAGATCGTTTACTTGGTCTTATAATTTCGTCTTGTCACATACGCTCCAGGTGAGTCGTGGCCCCTCCTATTTTAATACATGATTTATACTCTTTGGGGGAAATACATGCTTCGAAATATTTTACTCATTTATTATCTATATGAATTGTTTTGCGATACAATTCTTCTATAAGTACTATGAAAACTCTTATCACTTACCGTGAGTCGTGGCCCCTACTTTTAACACTCGTTTTTAATAACTCTTTTGGGGGAGATACATGCTTTAACTGTTTTAAGTTACTTATATAAAACTCTTATGATTTACTCAAAATCATCCACTATGTCTTACATGTTTGAATCACCTTTAAGAGGAATATATGTTCGTTGTATGTACAAACTGCTTGCATAGCTTAAACACGGAACTTGGAAGATAACATTTTCAACTACTTGATGTAATATGACACTGAGACTCATTGTATACATTCATATAACAAATGAATGTACTGTTACTTTATTATGATATTTCTACATTTCACTAGAAATAATTGCCAAAACTAAAATTACGCATAATTCATGAACCTTGAAACCTATATTGCCTAAGTTTACTTTATTGCCATAAAGTCCCTTAATCATGAGCCATTAATCACTGCGGTGAGCGCGAATATAGTGAACAGCTTCAAAACCTGTTAGAGGCTGACGACCTATCCCACTAAATACTTGGACAGAATGCCTACATGGTTAGTCGTATTTAGTCGCGATGCACTATATTTGAGAAAAATAGGAATTGGCAAGTCACCTATTACATGAGGGAAAAACTTTCGTCATTAATTTGATGAACACTCCGTTTTCCGGTACAATGTTAACATTTTGCGTGTCATGAGGCTTAGGGCAATATAACTTTATGAATATATGAATGTTTCATATATATCCTAGGATACAGCTGTATTTAGAAGACCACCACTTTACACTGATAGATTTCAGACTCTAAATTACTCTTCCCACTATGTGATATGATTATGAATCCTGTACTTGAACTTTAACTGTTATCATATGAGACTTAATCGTGAATTCTACAAAAGACAACCCAAAATGCTTGGCGTAGCGTTACATTTAAAAGTTGACCCAACACATCATTTCGAGCGTATAATAACGTAGCTCATCTTCGTTTAGAAACTTGAAACTTATGATTACTTGAGATCATACATGAATCATTAGTGGATTTTTATTCAACTCATCTTGTTATCGATTCCATAAAGAACTACTATTTATTTCGACAAACGCTATACACCTTTTAAATTCATTAAAAGAAAGTTATTTTCTATCAAACTCCACGAACTCACCAACCATTGTGTTGACGTTTTAAGCATGTCTTTATCTCAGGTTCACAATGAGCACGGATGGTACGGAGGAGCATGGATAACTATGAAGGTTATAAATATCATTCGAAAACCTATTTAATAAACTTTGAAACCACGGGGACCTTACTTTGTAAACTCTGATATTCGAATGATAATTCTTTTAAAACGACCAAATTGGTGATCGTTTTCTACTATTCAACTGTTGTGCCATGAAGTAACACCCAATTTAAATTCCACTGCATATCACGAAATTGGGGGTGTTACATGCACCAACAGAGTGCTCAAACTATAATGCCAAAGATCTTAATATAAACATGCTGGAATAAAAAATATAGGTGCTAGAGACAAGAGTAAGGATGCTGGAGGCAAGACTTGAAATGGCAAGGAATCCCGACGACCATGACCACGCATGTCAGTCGGGTGCACTACTCCGTGAGCTGTTAAGTGACATGGTAAATCTTCGTATGTAGTGTTGTTGTTGTTGTTGTTGTTGTTGTTGTTGTTGTTGTTGTTGTTGTTGTTGTTGTTGTTTTTGTGTTATTGTTGTTGTTTAATAAAATGTTGTTGTTGTTATGAAAAGATAGAAATGATGAATTTATCGAAGATGACATACACCCGTCTCTTGGTGGGTCGAACCACACCCAAAACATCAAACGCATCTTGAAACCTCAAAGCACCTTATGGATTTGTAAAGTTGACCAGGTTCTGAGTTAACCAGATTATGGTGCCCAAACACCCCTTTAAACAACAGGGTATTTCAAATATATAATTTTCCAACACTAAATTACATATGCATAAAGAATGGAATTGAAGGAACAATATCACAATTAATAGACACAAAGGCAAACCTTTTATTTAAAACACGCAAGAGTTCTCAACCACATACATTTCATACAGAATCAAACGAAACAACTCGACAAGCAAACGAAACACACGACATATACCATAACAAACATCGCCCATTCATTTTTTTTTGCTGCTACTTCCCACTTTGCTAGAACCTGCACCATCTTTTCCATTCCTTGCTTTCCTTTGCTTGATGAAATGTTCAAACATATCTTCAAGATTTGTTATCCTATTTCCCAGATCATCAATTTTGGTTTCCAACGTGCTTTCTCCTCCAACATCATCAGCTTGAGCGTCCAACATCTCTCTGTAGTACGACTTTTTCCTCAACCATTCCAGAATCTAGTCTCTCATCAACGGGCTAATGTTCTTATAAGAACCATATTCATCATAAATTTTGTAGCCATATGTATTAAGAACTTCATTAAAGAGACCCATCGACGATAAAACCTTTGACCACTCCTCTTCCGGTGTGTAACCAGCCATTGTTATGTGTGTTTTGTGAGAATTGACGATTGAGTTATGTGCGTTTTGCCGAGTTGAGGATAGTTGGTTATATATAAGTAAAAATTGGCGGGGCGAAGGTAAAATGAGGCGGGAAGATAATTCCGGTGACATGTCGTCGGTATAAAACAGGCGGGAAAAAATCTCGCCCAATTATTCGCTATTATTCACAAGCAGGGGAAGCAAAAAAATTGGTCTAAATACGTCCCAACGCCATGTCGTCGGGACAATTACACTAATGACAAAACTAAACGCTAATTAAATGCTAATTACTATAATTTTTTTAGTTTATATGTTACCTACGACATGGCGTCGGTAACATCTTGGCGGGTCAAATTCCCGCCCCATTATTCGCTATTATTGAGAGGCGGGGGAGAAGTTAAATTTGACCAATATGGCCCCGACGACATGTCGTCGGGATTTTGACATCTTAAAAATTCAACGCAGGCTGGCCACGGTCAAGCCATTTTTTCTTCTTTTAGCGTTTAATACCGACGACAATGTGTCGCCGGTATTTTCTTAGTCGCCGGTTCTTTTTATTCTTGTAGTGTTGCAATATCACTAGACACACTACAAGAAAACATAGCACGGGCGACGAGCACCACGCCGACGACTCAATGTCGTCGGCACCATACGCTAAACAACAAAAAAATGGCTTGACCCAGCCAAGGCTGCGTTGAATTTTTATATCCTTATTATGCCGACGACGTTTCGTCGGTAAAATAATTCTAATGTTTGACTTGGTGAAAACCTGGGCGGGAATTTGACCGCCAAAACTATGTCGACGTCATGTCGTCGGCATAGTATAAACCAAAAAAATAATTGTGATTAGCGCGGGATTAGCGGATGATTAAGAGTTGTTTTGCCTTTAGTTTAATGAAGCCGACGACATGACGTCAGCACCTATTTAAGTCAAATTTTTTTGACTTTTCCCTCTTGTGAATAATAGCGAATAATTGGGCGGGGGTTTTCCCGCCTTTATTATGCCGACGACAGGTTGTCGGTGATATTTCCCGCCAAAATTTCCCTCCACCCCGCCAATTTTTTACTTATATATATATCATATAATAAAGTTATCACAAAACACGTAAATTCTCACACATAACAATGGATGGTTTAACGCCGGAACAGGAATGGTCGAAGGCTTTATCACACGAGCTCCTGTATAATGAAATTATACTTCATTGGGGTTGGGAAATTTTTGATGAATATGGTTCTTATGAGAACTGTGCACCGTGGCAGAGGGACAATATTCTGGAATGGTTGAGGAGAAAGCCGTAATATAGAGAGTATTTGGAAGAGCTAGATGCTGCTGAAGCTCAACGTGCTGCTGAAGCTCAAGCTGCTGCTGTTGGAGGTGACGATGAAGCTAAAAGCACGTTGGACCTCAACACCGAATTTGGTAATCTGGAAAATAGAGTAACAAATCTCGAAGCTACGTTTGCACGTATCAAGGAAATGAGAGCAAGGAAAGGAAAAGATGGTGCGAGTTCCAGCAAAGCGGGAAGTAGCCGCAAAAAAAAATAAACGGGTCGTTTCGTTTGATCTGTTTCGTTTGGTTGTCGAGTTGTTTAGTTTGAGTTGTTTCGTTTGGTTGTCGAGTTGTTTAGTTTGAGTTGTTTTGTTTGGTTGTCGAGTTTTTCGTTTGAGAACTCTTGCGTGTTTTAAATAAAATGTGTGCATTCGTGTTTGTTAATTGTGATGTTGTTTCTTCAAATAAGGTCATAAACCAAAACACCCTTTTGGTGCAGGAAATAAGCAATCCCAAACACCCCTGTTTGGACAGCATAAACCAAACGGCTCTTGTGGGCTGTTGTTAAGAAAACAACATAAACCAAACGGCCCTTTTTGGACATCATAAACCAAACGACCCATTATGGTTGAATCTTGATGGATACTTAAGTTTTCACAATGCCTCCAACATTAAAGCGTACAAATTAAAAATATAAAGCACGTTCGACATCAGTTTTCACAACAACAACAACATTTTATTAAACAACAACAATAACACAACAAACAACGACAACGACAATAACAGCAACAACAACAACAATAACAGCAACAACAACAACCTACATACGAAGATTTCCCATATCACCTACCATGTCATTATAAAGGTCGTGAAGTAAGGCAGCTGAATCAGTTGTGTGTTTGTTTGGATGCATATACACTTCTAGCATTTTATTGAGTACCATTATCTGGTGATTCAGTTTGATGCAGTTTGAGCACTCTGTATTTCCAGGACTTGATGTTGAAGGTCTTGCAGTGTATTGAGTTGGAGTTGTGGATGGTCTTGCGGAATGAGTTGGAGGCATTGAAGCTCCAACAGAAGCGGTCATTTTGGCTAGTCGTTCATCCTTCCATAAAAAAAATCGCATCCATACTCCTTTGTCCCACCCTGTTAAAGAGTAAAAACTATAATTTTTAACGACTAACCAAATTATTTAAATAACACACAAAAAAGTATGTAATTGTTCACCTTGGATAAAGGACACGCATAGTATTGTTTACCACGGGAGTGAGGTCGATGCGATTGTCGCAGAATTACGTCTCCTCGTCCACAAGGACAAGCAAAAGCTTCAAATTCCGCCATCTTCACCATGATAACAGTGTGTGTTTGTGGTTGTGAGGATTTGAGAGTGTATAATGTGTTTGTGTGGTTAAGAGCAGATCTGCTAACTAGTATATATGGTAAAAAAAAAATAGATCTTTTGGAGGGAAGTTTTGGCGCCATAACATCTCGTGTATTGCAAACGGTACCGATGAAAGGGCTCGTTCGTTAAACATCTCGTGTATAACCATAACATCTCGGCTAGTTCGTTAAACATCTCATGTAAAACCATAACATCTTGGCTCGTTCGTTAAACATCTCGTGTAAAACCATAACATCTCGGCTCGTTCGTTAATCATCTTGTGTAAAACCATAACATTTCGGCTCGTTCGTTAAACATCTCGCGTAAAACCATAACATCTCAGCTCGTTCGTTAAACATCTCGTGTATAACCATAACATCTCGGCTCGTTCGTTAAACATCTCGTGTAAAACCATAACATCTTGGCTCGTTCGTTAAACATCTCGCGTATAACCATAACATCTCGGCTCGTTCGTTAAACATCTCGTGTATAACCATAACATCTCGGATCGTTCGTTAAACATCTCGTGTAAAACCATAACATCTCGGCTCGTTCGTTAAATATCTCGTGTATAAACCATAACATCTCGGCTCGTTCGTTAATCATCTCGTGTAAAACCATAACATCTCGTCTCGGCTCGTTCGTTAAACATCTCGTGTAAAACCATAACATCTCGGCTCGTTCGTTAAACATCTCGTGTATAACCATAACATCTCGGCTCGTTCGTTAATCATCTCGTGTAAAACCATAACATCTCGGCTCGTTCCTTAAACATCTCGTGTAAAACCATAACATCTCGGCTCGTTCGTTAAACATCTCGTGTATAACCATAACATCTCGGCTCGTTCGTTAAACATCTCGTGTAAAACCATAACATCTCGGCTCGTTCGTTAAACATCTCGTGTATAACCATAACATCTCGGCTCGTTCTCGTTAACATACATCTCTTTGTTAAATAAACCATAACATCTCGGCTCGTTCGTTAAACATCTCGTGTAAAACCATAACATCTCGGCTCGTTCGTTAAACATCTCGTGTATAACCATAACATCTCGGCTCGTTCGTTAAACATCTCGTGTAAAACCATAACATCTCGGCTCGTTCGTTAAACATCTCGTGTATAACCATAACATCTCGGCTCGTTCGTTAAACATCTCGTGTATAACCATAACATCTCGGCTCGTTCGTTAAACATCTCGTGTATAACCATAACATCTCGGCTCGTTCGTTAATCATCTCGTGTAAAACCATAACATCTCGGCTCGTTCGTTAAACATCTCGTGTAAAACCATAACATCTCGGCTCGTTCGTTAAACATCTCATGTGAAACCATAACATCTCGGCTCGTTCGTTAAACATCTCGTGTATAACCATAACATCTCGGCTCGTTCGTTAAACATCTCGTGTAAAACCATAACATCTCGGCTCGTTCGTTAATCATCTTGTGTAAAACCATAACATTTCGGCTCGTTCGTTAAACATCTCGCGTAAAACCATAACATCTCGGCTCGTTCGTTAAACATCTCGCGTATAACCATACCATCTCGGCTCGTTCGTTAAACATCTCGTGTATAACCATAACATCTCGGCTCGTTCGTTAAACATCTCGTGTATAACCATAACATCTCGGCTCGTTCGTTAAACATCTCGTGTATAACCATAACATCTTGGCTCGTTCGTTAATCATCTCGTGTAAAACCATAACATCTCGGCTCGTTCGTTAAACATCTCATGTAAAACCATAACATCTCGGCTCGTTCGTTAAACATCTCGTGTATAACCATAACATCTAGGCTCGTTCGTTAAACATCTCGTGTAAAACCATAACATCTCGGCTTGTTCGTTAATCATCTTGTGTAAAACCATAACATCTCGGCTCGTTCGTTAAACATCTCGTGTAAAACCATAACATCTCGGCTCGTTCGTTAAACATCTCGTGTATAACCATAACATCTCGGCTCGTTCGTTAATCA
The DNA here is from genome assembly GCA_021014915.2 of Artemisia tridentata subsp. tridentata. Lineage (NCBI taxonomy): Eukaryota > Viridiplantae > Streptophyta > Magnoliopsida > Asterales > Asteraceae > Artemisia > Artemisia tridentata. The sequence continues at coordinate 248,171,634 of CP139506.1, read as the reverse complement.
TCTTGTGTAAAACCATAACATCTCGGCTCGTTCGTTAAACATCTCGTGTAGAACCAAAACTATTTTCATGATGAACAATACGTACATGCCATGCATTCTTATAGTCACGACCGTTTATTATCCTTGTACAAGAATGGGGCATAAGTCGCTGTAGTCTATGACATTCAGGAGGTACACATCAAGGGCCACAATCTTAACTTATCTAAATGGTGTAAGGTGGTTTTCTTGATTTTAGGGCTTCTTAATATAAAGATCCTAAAGTTGCATGGTTGATAATTTGTTTTCCTGAATTTTTTTTTTAATTTTATAAAAGTATTTATAATAAATAAAAAATTTATAAAACTATTTTTTATAATTTTATAAAAGTATTTATAATATTACCGACGACATGACGTCGGTAATATAACCGCCAAAATTTTCACCAATTTTTTATACGTCCCGCCAAACTAGAAACGACAAATTTCTATTACCTTACCGACGACATGACGTCGGTAACATTAAAAGTTATAACAAAACTAGATCTGGTCAACACTTAGAAAAAAAAAACGTATAACTTTTATCTCCTCTCAATTATTGAAGACGACCACCGGCGATTCACTCACCACCATCACCTCCGACACCACTACCACTACTCCACCACTACCACAGCTCCACCATCACTACACCCACCACCTCCGACACCACAGCTCCACCTCCGACACCACCGCAGCTCCACCACAGCTCCACCACAACTACACGAGCACCACTGTGCACCTCCTCCACCTCCTCCTCCTCTCATGTTTAATTCACTCCTCAACCCTTCATTTGTTTAATTCTTCTTCTTCCCCACTTCTTCTTCTTCGATCTACAAAACAGGTAATTTTGATTTTTGGTTAATTTTGATTTTTGTTAATTTTGTTTATTGTTAATTTTGTTTAATCTTAGTGTTAATGTTTGTTAATTTTGTTTTTTGTTAATTTTGTTTTATTTTCTTTATTTATTTTATACAGCCGACACCGCAGCTCCACCTCCAACACCACCACAGCTCCACCAAGACAGCCGAGAGCGAGAGTCGAGAGCTGAGACAGCCGAGACAGAGGTAATGTGGTCCCCCTTCTTTTTTTTTTAAACTTTTGGTATCCCGACGACATGTCGCCGACAACAGTTTTTTTTTTTTTTAAACTTTTTATATATTAATGTGCTCACTTTTAATATAGCCCGAGCCCGAGCCCGAGACCGCAGCCCGAGACTGCAGCCCGAGCTGCAGCCTGAGACCACAGTCGAGAGCCACAGACCACAGCCGATATAGTATGTTGTTATTTTTTTCATATCCGTATTATTTTTTACATATCAGTATGTTTGTGAATGTTGCGTGACGAATTAAGTGTAATTTGATTGTTTAAAACCGTGTTTAAGAACCGGCCTAGTTTAGTAGCAGTGTATACCTTTAGTAGCAGTGTATTATGTTTTAGGATTTTAGTGATTAATTTCGGAAAGTCCCCGTCCGAAGTTAATCATCCTATAGAAAACCCGTCCGGAATTAATTTATTAGAAATTAATTTCGGAAAGTCCCCTGTTTGGGACTGCTTTTTGAATGTTTTGTCTCATTTAGGATATGGATGCGTATAACTGATTTGCTATTTGAGATTATTTCGACAGTGTTTCTCCTTTACTCCTACGAATATGTCCTTAATGCACATATTTGGGGAGTTGAGGGGAAATGCTGCCGAAATTTTCTCAAATAGTAAATCAGTTATACGCATTCATATATGGGACGAATCATTCAAAGAGTGGGTTAGGATTGCCTTCCATAGTTGAGCTAGGTGAACAAAACAACTCGTAATCATTAATTAAGTGCATATAATAACCGATTGCTTCATAAAAATGCAGTTATGATAATTGATAAGAGTTGGACCCGTATAGAGCATCGTGGTTCAAAAGAATTTCTTGATGGTCTTGCCGCCTTCCTCGATCATTGCAAACCGTTATTGAATAGTTCCGGAAACATAAAATGTCCGTGTCGTCATTGTCGTAATGTTCCATGGGTATCTCTCGAAGGTCTTAAATACCACATAGGCCACAATGGGTGGGACCCAACTTATACACAATGGAAGGATCACGGTGAACCGGATCCTCCGAATAATGATCAATATGATATTCTTGATAACACAACACAACGTGAGATGAGTGACATGGGTGCGTGCCTTAATGATATTCTTGATATTCCTCCGAATAATGATCAAAATGATATTCTTGATATTCCGTCGAATAATGAGCCGACTCATGGAAATATTGGCGAGACAAGTAACGAGCCTACTCAAGCAGCGACACCTCCTCTGCGTAACGAGTATGAAGAGTTACTTGCAAGTTCCAACCAGCCTCTGTACCCGGGTTGTGACTTTATGACAACATTGGATTTTATGGCAAAGTTTACACATCTCAAGGTCAGCGGTAAATGGAGTGATACTTCATTTAACAATACGCTAAAATTTCTCCAGGAGGTATTTCTGCCCAGGTTAGGTTACAATCTCCCACCGTCATACTATCATATAAAGAAGACATTTAAAAAGGTCGGGTTAAGGTACGAGTCGATACATGCTTGTGAAAATGATTGCTTTCTATATCGGGGGGATGATGGCGAAGATTTGGAGTATTGTCCGGTTTGCAAAACGAGTAGATGGAAAGACAATAAAACAACGGGGAAGAAAGTTCCTAACAAGGTGTTGCGTTACTTTCCTATCATTCCTAGACTACAACGTTTGTACAAGTCTATTCACACTGCAAAACATATGACTTGGCATGCTACTGGAAAGTCTACGGACGGTAAGATGCAACACCCGGTTGATGGTAAAGCATGGCAGAAGTTTGACAATAAATATTCGGATTTTGCTATAGAACCAAGAAACGTTCGATTAGGGTTGGCTGCTGATGGTTTCAATCTGTTCAGAAACCTTAGTCAGACTTACAGCATGTGGCCGGTTATATTAACAACATACGACTTGCCTCCGTGGTTATGCATGAAAGAGACTTCTTTGATGCTGACGTTGTTGATTCCTGGCCCTAAATCACCGGAGAAGGACATCGATGTTTACTTGAAGCCCTTGATTGATGACCTTGTGGAATTATGGAAAAAACCAGGTATCTTGACTATGGACGCTGCTACAGGCACTCAATTCCACATGAGAGCGATGCTTTTATGGACCATCAATGATTTTCCTGCTCGAAGTAGTTTGTCTGGTTGGCAAGGGCAAGGTTACTACGCTTGCCCTACATGCAAAGTAGACACTCCGGCTACGCGTGTGATAAGCAAAACAGCTTATGTTGGTCATAGAAGATTCTTAAAAAAAACCATAAATGGAGGAGGGACTGTACGACATTCAATGGTGAACCCGATTATAGAGATCCTCCTAGAAAAGATATTAGGGCTGATATCTTGACTCAACTTGCGAAATTGCCCACACGTGTGCCGGGGAAACATCCGGATTATGGGGGTGGGAAGATAAAACGTAATCATACAGTCGAGCTGAACTGGACTAAACGGTCTATCTTCTACGATCTTGAATATTGGTCTTTTCTTTCTCTACCACACAATTTAGATGTCATGCATATCGAAAAAAATGTGTTGGAGAGTATCTTGAACACCTTGTTAATGAATGACAAATCTAAAGACACCGCGAAGGCAAGACAAGATTTGCAAGCTCTGGGCATTCGACAGGAGTTGTGGCTCGGAAACAAACAAAACGGGAAGTGCTCGAAGCCTCATGCAAAGTACTCCTTCACACCCGATAAAAGAAAACTCTTCTGTCAATACATCAAAACAGTTAAACTACCAGATGGCTTCGGATCCAAGTTCAAGTCAAAAGTGACCAAAGATGATAACAGTATAACGGGCATGAAGTCTCATGACTGTCATATAATGATGCAACGGTTACTTCCTTATGGACTTCAGCAATACTTGGACGCACAGACTTATACACCATTGATCGAGCTTTGTTTCTTCTTTAAGCAAATTTGCGCCCGAACTTTGATGGTGAAAGACATGGTGAAAGCTAAAGACCAGTTGATCAATATTTTGTGCAGTCTCGAGCAAATATATCCTCCTGCTTTTTTTGACATTATGATTCACTTGGTTATGCATTTACCTGAAGAGGCTATTGAAGGCGGGCCTGTTTCATTCCGGTGGATGTATCCATTTGAAAGATACATGAAGAAGCTTAAAAACTATGTCCGAAATAAAGCTAAGCCGGAGGGTTATGTTGCAGATGAAGCATTAACTTTCTGTTCTCGTTATTTTCGTGGTGTTGGGACAAAATTTAATCATCCCGCTGCATCTCAGGACCGTCCTCGCCCAACAAGTGATTTCCAGGTGTTCCGATCACTATGTACCAATTCTGGTAAAGAGACATTGATTAAGTTAGGTCTCCAAGAAATGAAGAGAGTGATATGGTATGTACTTCACAACAGTCCTGAGATCGACAAGTACATGGACGAGTTCGAGAGGTATGCGTTTATATTTTGAAATTTCTGTTTCCCAAGTTATCTTTTCGATTTATTCTAATATCATGAACATTTTCAGGGAATTTCCTTATATCGACATGCAACAAGCATTTCCGAGCTGGTTTGAGACGAAGGTAAACTTATTGTATGTATTTCCATGTATAAATAACGACTATTACTCATCTCCATCTATTCTTATCTTTTTTCATAGATCCGTAAACTTTACATAGCCGATGACCCAAGTTGTACTCCCGACTTATTCGCTTTGGCTTGTAGACCATCACCGACCCCAATCTCAGTCAACTCTTGCGTAGTCAACGGTGTGAGGTTTGTCGTACACAGCCGCGATATAAAACGTACAACTCAGAACAGCGGAATTTGTTCACCTGGTGAGAAGGAGGGAGAAATGTATTATGGTCAGCTAGAAGAAATTCTGGAGTTCGCATATTCCCAGTTCAAAGTTGTGTTGTTTCGAGTTAAGTGGTTCGACTTAAGCAACAAAAACCGTAGAGTCCAACGTTTTACCACTAGAAACAACATGACACAAATTTTGGCATGTAGCTATACGTTCGAAGATCAACCTTACATTCTCGCAACACAAGCAAAACAAGTCTTCTACCTTGAAGATCCTGCCAGACGACCACTCCATTGGAAGGTCGTCCAAGAAGTAAATCACAACACAACCTGGGATGTCATCGTGGTAGAAGACGATGATGATGTGATACATGGCAACAACTCATCCGATCTCCAACTGTCTGCTAATTTGAATGATTTGGAACTTGAAACCTTAAATATCGATGGTGAATCAACGTTAGTTGAGGCACCACCACCAATCATTCCTGTTGATGACGACGATGATTTTATTGATGATGAAGACGACGATCCTTATGATTTAGTAGATTCTGATAATGAAGTCGCAAACAATTCTGATGATGAAGTTAATGCGACTAATGTTGTTTATGATAGTGATTGTGATTGTGCAGATTGATCTTAAAATGTAACTTGTAAAACGACACTTATTTTAATAAAATTGTTATGGATTGTTTAAAAGTGTATATTTCTTTTGAATGTGTATGTATTTGAATGTGTGCATGCTTATGTTAATTTGTTCCCAAATTTCTATATGTTACTCAACTTGTACTTTTACAGATGGTAGCAGCAGTCGCGCGTGGTCACGGTGGTGACGGTGACGGTGCCGGTGACCCACCTTCCCCTCCCTGTTAGATTGAGGGCGGGCACCGTGCTGGTGGTAAGAATTTCTAGATTACATATATATATGTATATATATACACATATTATGTATATATATAGATATATGTGTATATATATACATATAGGTATACACATATATGTGTATATATATATACATATATCTATATATGTATATATATACATATATCTATATTTTTGTGTGATTATATATATATATATATATATATATATATATATATATATATATATATATATATATATATATATATATATATATATACATATATACATATATGTATATACATATGTATATATATATATACATATATGTATATACATACATATACATATATCTATATAAGTTACTTTATGACGTTTCCACTCACTCCAATTGCAGGATCAGGGCGACCCCGCCGAGGAGGTGAAGAAAATAAGAATGTGAAGCTCAAGAACACCGTGAGAGATGGTGGCCCACAGTCGATTGAGTTTGAGATTGGTGATAAGGGGACTTACACTCATGTGGGCCAGCACGCGGCATGGTTTAGCAATTATGTCGGCGAGCTCATTCGGCGGCTGCCGCTCTCCTATGCCTCCTGGTACGATATAGAGCCGGAGAAGACGGCTGACTTCCTTCCACAGCTCGGGGTCAGTTATTTCATTTTCCTTTTATATATATTGTTATGTTATCGTGTTTATTTATTTAAATGTGCATATTTATTTAAATTTGTTTATTTATTTATATCTCTATATTTAATTATTTGAATGTGTACATTTATTAAAATTTGTTTATTTATTTATATCTTTATATTAATTTTAACTATATTTGATTGCAGCTTATGTTCGATTTGGAGCGCCACAGGAGCAGACCAGACTGGGATACCATTCGCTCGGCGCTCACATCGTATTTCGCTGGTCGATACCGTGACAATAAATATGATATGAAACGCGATTATTTTACAAAAAAGGGTGGGGCTGCTAGAGTGGAAGAGATAAGAAGAAATCCTCCTCCGAGCTTGGAGATGTCTGAGTGGAACAAGTATGTCGATTTGTACATGTCGGAGGCGGCCCAGAAAAGATCGGCTGTGAACAAAGAGAATCGAAAGAAGAACACGATTCTCAGCCGCCACGGTTCGAAGTCATTTGCGGCATCTCGACACGAATATGTAAGACACATTTTATTTTTATAAGATTATTTAATTTTAATAATATATTAATTAAAATTATTTATACTAAGTAAAATATATATGGTGTTTGATTTGTCATTTTAATTTGTTTCATCCTATATGCATGTGTATATATTTATACAGTTTGAGAGGAGCCAGGACCACCAATATCCGTCCATGTTCGATACATATCTTGACACCCACTTCAAGAATGGTGCATGGTTGCAGGATGAGGCTAGAGCTCGGTTTGTAAGTATCGTTTTTTATTTATTTATTTATTTATTTTTTTCCAAACACGCACTTAGTGATTTATTGAAACATAATCTAGTAATTAACCCGACTAATATATTAATTTTCTCATTTTTTTTTCAACTACACAGGAAGAGATAGTCCGGCTGAGGCAGCCTAGATCTGATATGCCGGCAGACGAGCCGTGCCTCACGGAGGAGGATATATTTGCTCGGGTGATCGGGGGAAAGCAGCGTGGTCATATACCCGGCGTCGGCAAGGTGGTTCCCTACTTGAAGAGGCCACGGGTAGACATGCCGCCTCCAGCTCCACCAGGTATGTACAGTTGGATAATATTAAATGACGCATCTTATATATGTATTGAAATGACCGTTTTTAAATTTTGATTATTTCGTTTATAGGTACGTCCGAGCTTAAAGGGAAGCTTGCTGAAGCTACGGGGCAGATTGATGAATTTAAAAAGAGTCTGGCTGAAGCTGAGAAAAAGAGGAAAAAAGAGAAGAAGAAAGCCAGGAAAAATGAGAAGAGGCTCGAGCTTTTGACACGTTATATCTCGAGGAACCCAGACTGGGACTCGTTTCTTACCTAGGTTGGTTCTCGAGGTGACGCTGGAGGCTGCAGTGGGAGCGGCGCGGGAGGGAGCGGCTCAGGCGCTCTCCCGAGTGGCTTAGGCGGCGAGAGTGGCTCTAGCAGCGGGAGTGGCTCTAGGAGCGGGAGGGATGATGATGACGAGGATGACGACGATGGGCTGTACATGTAGAGGTATTATTTTGTGTTGTTTTGTCTCTGGAACTATATTTTTGACGACCCCAATCTTATTATCTTTGAACACTTAGGATATTGCAACATTTGTACATATAGTAGCTAGGTTTAGCGATTATAACACCCATTTTGTAAACTTTATGATGTATTTTGAGGGTGTTATAATGTTTATGGCTGTTTTGTAAAGTTTATGGCCGTTTTGTAAAGTCTATTAAGTGTTTAGTGGTTATATATAGCCGTTTTAGCCGTTATAAACTTTATAGCCGTTGTTTGTATTGGAATGTGGTTTATAAGAGCAGGTATTGGAAAGTGGAATTGGTAGATTTTTGCTGCACATTTTTGCGGCAAAAATCTGGGTAGTGCAGCTGCGCAGGCTGCTGTGCAGCTGCAATATAACTTCCATACCGACGCCATGTCGTCGCTATAATATATACATGCATACGATACCGACAAAATGTCGTCGACAGAATAATGAAAATGTTTACATTTTAAACCGTACCGACCATATGACGTCGGCAACATTTTTCAATTTTTTGACTTTTGTTGACTATTTCAAACGGTACCGACGAAAGGGCGTCGGCAACAATTTTCAATTTCTTGACTTTGTTTGACTATTTCATACCGTACCGACGAATCGTCATCGGTGTGGTTTACGTTAATATTTGACTTTCGTTGACTTTAATTATTTAATCTAATTAAGGTATTAAATATTTATTATGTTACCGACGACTCGGCGTCGGTAACAAATTGTCGAGCAAAAACAAACGTTTGACCGAAAATCATGTGGGTCCCACTCTGTCGTCGGCGTTATTCGTCGGTACGGACGTTGCCGACGTGGCTCTGTCGACTATTCGTGCTGACGACGTGACGTCGATAAGGTATGGTGCCGACGTCATGACGTCGGCACCGTTGAAAAATAGTCATCGCCGGTGGTGTCGATTGTACTAGTGACAATTTTGCCTAAAAAAATCCAATTGATAAATAGCATTGACCAGTTAGAGAATTTTAAGAATTGGAGATATTTTAAGAATTTTTTTTTTTTATCATATTTAAAACTTTTTTTTTTTTTTTGACCTTTTAAATAATTTTTGGGATACAAACCACTATGTTAGTCTCTTTAAATAACAATAAATTAAAAATCAATCTAATACAGATCGGAGTACAATTTATAGAACATAGGATTTGTGCTAAAATGGCATTTTAATTACAGATGATTACAAATTGATTGTGATTCAGTTGTTACGTAAGTGAGTATACAGAGTTATGGATCAAAATTTCTTGTAACAATATGTATTGTGTATGTCGTTTCAAGTTTTTCTTAAGAAATAAAACAATATCTATTACAAACTAATTGGTAAGCACAAGAATTCACATTGTGACTTTGAATTCTTTTTGGACCTATAACCTATTGGATCTTCGACCTTGAATTGAACCCTTGGCCTTGAACCTTATACCATTTCACAACACAATCATTTAAGCCACTACTTACATGTACACGCACAACAGATATTGTTGTATGACACCAAAGTTTTTCCTGCACTAGATAACCACACTAATAATATCATTCTGCTTAATAAAAATTCATGCTCAAAATTCAAAATTTTGCAAATTAATTTATATTTCAAAACAGTAAATACACAAACAAACTGAAAAATGCTTACTAAGTACTAGTATTACTGTAAGACGTAATATGATTTTGATTCTAATAAAAAGGATTGATGGTAGGGTCCGGTTGATTTAACTCATTAGCAAATAGCTAGAATTATTAAACTAAAATCTGACACTTGAACCTTGAACTCTATAGAGCCCAGCCCTGCTACATATCCAAAAGAGCTAGGTTCAATATTCTTGTGATTAATATATGTATTCTGGATTTTATTTGACCATTCAACATGCCAACATCAACTTTACCTCTTTATTTACACGTAAATTTTATGTTTATAAATACTCCCACAAATTAAGGCAGCCTAGAAACAACAAACATGTATTTCTGCATAGACTTGCGTTTTCTTTTTCTACCTCTGGCAAAGCTCCTCTTCCGCTTTTCGCCATACACTTCTGCCATTTTCACCGTCTTCCTTCTTATTGTTTCCATCAAAGTCCCTCTCCGCTTAGAGCTATCAACCGGTTCATTGGTTCGTTTTCAAGCAATGGACTTCTCAATTTCAGTGATGGCATGTTTCTTGTATTTGACCTTCATGTCAACAACACATTCTTTGATTGCCACTCCCATATTATTCTTGTGTTTGTCCCCTTGGGATGATTTCATTTCTAGACTCCTAATGTTGTGTTTTTGGTGGTTATATCATGCACTTAAAGTTACTCCTGTTCTTGGCATTCTTTGCATTTTCAATCACCGACGGAGGGAAGAAGCACAAGTTGATCATCACGAGGAGTTGAGTGACAGTGATGAGCTTTATGACTTAGAAGCGCAAGTAACTGAGGAGTTGAGTGACAGTGATGAGCTTTATGACTTAGAAGCACAAGTTGACGAGGAGTTCAGTAGTACTGAGCCATGTGACGAAGAATCACCAGTTTGTCAGGAGGCCGAAGTTGAATTGAGCTGATTGAGAGCACAATACGATTACTTTGTTGTTATATATGTCTTTCATCAACTTAAATTTGACTTAAGTCTTGCCATGTGAAGTTACATTAGCTTCATGATAATGTTGTTTCTTTCAAGATAGGTTGGGTGTTTGTAATATATAAATATATATATTTCTGGTATGCAATACATTATCCATAATGTGCATGGTTGTGTGTAACTGTTTGTTAAACTTACAATTCAATTAAAAGTGTTGTTCGTCAATAGTCGTTTCCCTTTTCGGTTGTTTTTTACGTAATAATTTATAATTACTATCTTAAAAATAGTTTTAGGTAATTACTGTCAAATGTTACCTTTTAAGTAACAAAAATGTATATATATCTAGATAAATTTGATCCTTTATCGATCAGTTACAATATTAATTTGTATATTTTTAGTTTCATTAATTGCAGATAAGCTTTATATGAAGCTTTGCCTTTTTATGAATACATGATGGTAATGTGTTGACAGAAGTTCAAGGTCCATGGCTCAAATGTGCAAGGACAGCTAGTAGGGAAGTAAGGGAACGGTCTTTGTCTAGAAATATGATTTTCGTTTCTACATTGAAATATATATATTTTTATATATCTTTAGTAACTAGGGATCTGAATTCATATTTCTAATTTGTATAGTGTTAACGACTAAGGCTTTCTTACATACAAATTTGAAATTTTGAATTAACAAACACTAAAGTATTTTTATTTATTTATTTATTTATTTTCTTATTATTATTATGTGTAAAATTTTTGGTGCATCGTGTAATTTAATTTTGATACAAACTAGGGAAAAAAAAAAAAAAAAAAAAATAGTGAACCAAACTTTCTAAAGATCAAAACCTAAGAAGTTAAACTGGATCTCAGACACGAAAAATTCTTAGTCCATAATTTTAGGCACATTTACATAACAGTAGGAATGTAAGATCATAAACGGACACCCAAACAATATGTTTGCTAAATAATAGATATTGGTGAATACGGTCCTCATGCATTAACAATTAAATTATACACCAAAATGCAGTCTTTACTAACTTCATTTTAGCGTTACATAGTAAATTGTATTACTGTGAGTAGGATAATGCAGGTTAATGTAATGAACCAGAAAATAATATTAAGTGGTTATACCAATAACCAGAATGAAAGTTAAATATAGCTAGATGGTCAACATGATAAGACTTTAGTAATTTAATTATGCAATCCCATGATGCTTAGATAAAAGAAAGTTGATATTTTGAGACATGAACCTTGAACCCTTCCCTTCCTTCTATTTGCGTACTCGGTAGACTTCCCTATCATGTTGATTTCTTCTTTATGTAGTTTTGTATTTGCTCTTTATTTATGGCTTGAACCATGAATCCATGATCCATGTGTCCAAGACCAGGATACTGTCATATTTAATAACACTAATTAATTAATTAATTAATCATGCACTGATTTGTAAACATTCTGTATACATATACTTGATAATGTCACATGGATTTTCACGTGATATCTTCAAATTTTATTTTGTAGTGATAATTCTTATAAAAAATCTCAAATTTTTAAAAGTGCCCGATACAAAATATTTTTGTTTCTAGTTTGTGTGTCAGTTAGTCGTGAACTCTTTATTTTTCATCGTCTTAATAAGATCATACTTTCTAGTTTTAGGTATTTCTTTTATGCAACAGGTTAGAAAATATGTGCACCCGCTAATTATGAGTTATGATTCTGCCACTATAAAATTACCATGATTCATCTATTCACCAGATATCGAAATTCTTTACCCAAATTACCATGATTCATGAACCTTAAACCCTTTCTTCTTGTCTCTACAAATGTCACATTTTATTTAAACTTTGCACCATGAACCATGAGCCACATTTTATAAACCACGACTCATACCATAAACCTTGAATCCATGACTTGAAACTTAAATCACAAGTATTCAAGAGTTCCCTTTTCCTCTTTTTGTTATTACTAATTTACAAAAATCACATATCGCTATTGTTTCATGTTTACGTCAACCGATTGTTCGTCTCAGACAAATTAATACTCATTTTGATTGGATTTTTATCTTTGTGAAAATATATCGTATAGATTATTGAAGTTTTTTTAACAAACATCATTCAAAATGTGAGACCTTATTATACTACGGGTTATAAGTTACTAATCTTTATGCAAGTCAATACCAATAGCATGTAGATTGAACTGTTTTTATTTCAATCCAACAAAGTTTGTATTGGATTTGGCCTACAAAAGTAATTTGTACTAGGAATTCAGTTTTAATTCTTTAAACAAAAGAAACCTTACATTAAAACTTTTATCGAAATTTATGAGCTCGAGCTTGAGGCTCATGCAGTGAATACTCGAGCAAGCTCAAACTTGAGTTGCGCGACAGAATGACTCGGTTGCATCTTTTCTCAAGCGGCCTTTAATTTTTGTAATACTAAGAGATAACTACAACTTCTATGTGATTCAATTTTTTATGCAAGTATTTAAAGCTATGAATCAAATTTTGTTGTAACAAGATGTCAAGATGTATATATGAATATTGTTACTAGTTTTCCTTTGAGAATTATTCATTAAAATATTCACATTGATACTTTTGGACCTTGGACCATCTACCTTGAATTATAGACGTGATTGTGTTTCACCCTTAATTAAGCTTAGATACTCGATCTAGCTGGGTTTCTCTTATATTATTGTCGACATTTTAATGTTTTTATCATCTTGCACGACATAATTTCAGTATCAATAAACTTTGTGAAATAGAATTGAAGCAGAACTTTACAAATTTAACTTTACATAGATAAAATTAGTCAGAACACATTTTGAATATAACATTTGCGTTACATATAAATAAAATAATATATATTCCACTCTCATAAATTTGATTCTACGTAGTTAATTACTGAAAATCATCAATTGGATTGAAATTAGAATTTGTAACTAAAATTTATAAACTAATTAACACAACATATAGCATCTTATTAAAATATTGTACATAACTAAGACGGAGTACATAGATCACCTTCCCTCACTTTCCATGCACCTTCCTTTAATATTAGTAGGAGTCAAGTCTTAGAACTTAGAACCTTTAATTTGATGGACCTTGGCCTTGGGACCTTGAACGCCTTCATAACTCAACTATTTAGGCTTCTACATTTATTTACACGTAAGTTAACTGTACGTAACACTCGCCACACAAAATAGTTAGAATGTATTTGAAAGTAGGCATGTTTAGGATACATATAATCGTCAATAATGTACAAGCACTTGGATAAAAATTTGTCAAAACCATCTATGTTCTATTAGATACATTCAATTTACGTAAGAAACTGTTAATCACCAAGAGCCATGGACCATGGACCTTGAACTATCCATATAATCAACATCTTACTGTCTTACACTCTTAACATTGTCTATGATATCTATTCACGTTTATAACATTATAGCAGGGTACCCGCGCAATGCGGCGGCGGGTACCCTGTGACTAAATTTTGTGGTGAGCAAATATTTTTCATTTATATGTTTTTTCTAACAATAAATTTAAGTATTTTAATTTTCGGTGAACTACGTATATTAATTTTTATATTTTTTTTACGATAAATGTATGGATATCAATAATTTAATGTCGCATATTTCAACAATTTAACTATTGACAATGTTTTTTATTATATAATTGTAATAATAAATATTTTAGTAAGCAAAGTTTTTTCGTCAAATATTATATAATATAAATAAAAATGTTTATTATTACAATATTTGTATAATTTTCATCAAGTATTATATAACACAAGTAGAAATATTTAAGATTAAAGTTGAATAAGAAAAACTTCAAAAGGTCAAAATGAACATTTATTTTGAGACAACCACGAACCTAAGGGATACAAAGAGTTAAGAAAAGTTTGTAATCGTAGTCACTTATTGTGATGCTGCTTATTGTAATCTTTTATTAAATAACTTAAGATATAGAAACAATTAACATTAATTCATTGACGTTTTTCTTCTACACTTTTAAAGAAATTGGTACAATTTTAGTAATTACTATGAAAAATAGTATATTTTCATTTTATCTTTTACCTTTATTTACGTATAGAGTATTAGAGTGTACTTAAGGTGTATTACCATTTATTTAAAAGTAATACTACAAACTCTTTCAAGAAGTAAAATTTATAGTCACAACTTTTATTTAGAAAATGTTACAATTTTTTCTTCTGTGGCAATAAAAATTAATCAAACAATCATTTGTGAAGAAAAAAGTATTAGATTAAGGACAAGACGTCTACATCAATTCCTGTGGAACTGAAGTAATGTTTCCCTATACAATTGAATCATTTTAGTCTATCATGTTTCACTTTTGAATAGGCAACAATAGGGGTGGAAACGAGCCGGACCGAGCCCGAGCCTGCTAGAGCTCGAGCTCGGTTTGTTTAAGTTTTAAAAAACTCGAGCTCGAGCTCGGCTAGTTTCGAGCTTTAAATTTTAAGCTCGAGCTTGGCTCGTGGTATAATTTTTAAGCAGTATAATTTTTATTATTTAACTTCATATTAGATTTATGGAGATGTAAAATATATATAACACATGAAAAAAAATGTAAGTGACAAGACAACATAATCACATTCACACCCTTACCATTTCAAACCATCTAGTTACAAAAACATCCCATCTATACTCAAAAGTCCTGATTATTACTCCATACCTGTTACATTTTTTGTACTCTCTTACATAAAAACTCCATACATCTTGCAATTTATACATACCAAATACCAATGTTTGGTGTTGTGGACAAGCAACAAATAACCTTTTCATGATTGTACTAATTTGTTCTTCAATGAACTTTATGACTTTTATGAAGTTGATTGTCACCACTTACACAATATAAGTATCTATCGCTTTAATACATATTTTATCAGTTGCAAAGCAATACCATTGCATATTCCAAGTATATGGTTATATTTATATATCTAGTATTTCAATAACAACAAATATAGTGTTTTATTGGCAGATTAATTACATTGTATACAAGTACCATAAACGATTAACCAAACTTCATGCATGAGATAAACTACAATCGATGAAGACTTTATATTGTAGGCTTTTTGTACTATTGATCATACCACTCCATCTTCCAGTTTTTTATTTATTTTATTTAGCAGCATCTTCCAGCACTCTTTGTTACATCACACGATCGGTCATGGTCTGAGAAAACGAGCTTCAAGCCAAAGAAAAAAGAAAAAGAAAAACATGGTGTAACTTCAAATGATAGTCGCATTTAAAGCTTTCACAGATGATGAGAGTGGAGGAGAGAATTGTAAAAGATACAATAACTCACAAATGTAGGCTAAGATCCATTGTATGATGGACCATATTCTAAAATAGTGGAGATACTGAGATAAATATGACCAGCCGAAACATGGAGTTGAATCCACTTCTGAGCACGATAACCAGTTTACGTTTTCATAGGTCTACCCACTTGAACTGTAAACGCACAACATCATAAGATATATATTTAAAAGTTTAGACCACTATATATATAGACTAACTGGTACATACTCGTTCGCGCCTCAACCATCTTTCTCCATGTCTTAGTCTCCATAGCGTCACAACTATATTGTCCAAACCACACACCAAAAGAAAAAATAACGAAAGAAAAAAATAACGTAAAAGAATGATGAGAGCTAAAACATACTTACAACTTGTAGGTTTAAAGGCATGCACATGGATGATTCAACTATAGATAACCTGCAAGTTAGAGAAAGAAAACAAATTAGAGAGAGAATGTAAGAAAAAAAAAAGTAGAGATATAAACGGTGGAGTAAAAGAAAGATGGTGCAATAGTAAAATGAGGGGTTTGGTTTATATCATATACGGAGTAGTAAGATAACGTATGCATTAAAAAGGTAGTTAAGGTCTATACGTTTTTTTTATTTTAAAAATCACAGTGATGATGATAGATTAAATGGGTAATTACAAGCCTTAATGGGCTGAGTAAATATTTGAGGTTGTTATAGGAATATATAATTGAAATAGTCAAAAGACAATATTTCTATAATAAGCAATTTAAGAAATCTGAATTTTAAGTCTTGCCATTTAGAGAAATGTCCTAAATACATAAGAAGCTCAAAACAGGAGATGTAAAACGTGGATTTTAAGCCTTGCCATTTGATGTATAACGTGGATAACAGTTTGAATGCTTCATGCAGGAAATTTTATGCATCCTCTCCATTGTTGTCGTGTCCGAAACATGTAACCCGTTTATTGCCAAAGATTGAAACGGGATTTGTTCTTCTGCGTTTCGCACTCGAAGCCTCGGGCTGGATTTCTTCGTCATCATCAAGGGTGATGACTTCGTCCCATTTCCAGTTCATCAAGTTAATGAACCTTTTACGCTTCTTCTGAATCTGAAATATAAAACAAATAAGCATTAGTAATTAGTTATGTTGTGATATTGGAAAGGTATGTTCATTGTTCATTAAAGAAATACAAAGGTTGGAAAAAGTATGTTACGTCGACATCTCGGTTTCTTTGATACTGAACTGGAAGAGGGACTGCGAGAGGTGCATGGGCTGGAAGAGGGACTGCGAGAGGTGCATGGGCTGGAAGAGGTGCAAGGGCTGCTGGAAGAGGTGCAAGGGCTGCTGGAATTGGATTAAAACAATTATCAGTGGGTGGAGAAAGCGTTAAAGAGGACAAAGATGACAGGACCATTGTTATTTCAGTTTGGCTATCCATGATATGGCAGAAGTTTTGAGTTTTTGATATGTGTTATTGTGCCTAAACCATGATATTGTGCCTTCTTTATATAGTGGCACTTTGTTAAGGATATGGTAGGATTTTGCATTATGTAAGGCATGATTTTAGAAGAGATTCCTGATTTGCAGCCCTTTTTATTGTGTAAGGCATGGTTGGAATTGTGTGGGGAGTGTTTATTACATGGCTTTTAAAGTCATAAAGTCTGATATGTAACATAGAAAACGTATTGACCATAGGCTTTTAAAGTCATTAAGTTAGTGTCATAAAGTCTGTTATTAGTCATTTGTAGTAGTCAAACGTATTGACCAATAATGGTTAGCTCGAAAACGTATTTACCTGCACATTAAGATTTCTTATTTGGGAAATGTTTTTGGCCTTATAATTTTTAAGACTTCCTCTTTTAGAAGTCCTAAATGCATTAGTATGCAGTAAAGATATATCTATACATAGATAACCTTATGTTTCATATTTAATTACATCCATGAATTATATGTTAGGAGACTTGACGTTATCTATAGATATATATTTAGTTGAATACCATTTTACATAAACTTTTTATTACGTCAACTTTATATAAATCTGTACAAACCTCTAAATTTGTAATTAAAGCTTCGTCCTTTATATCCAATAAAATTATCCTAAATCATTTGTTTTGATTCATTTGTGTTTGAGTTTTGTATAAACTTTAAATGAACTTTTCATATTGTAGTTGTTGGCGTATGTGTCCGAACGCCTCACACGGTTCGGCCGACCGGACAGAATGAAGTCACCCGGCAAAGCCGGAAGACCCTTGACTTATGTGGCCAACACAACTGTTACCATCGATATTTACTCTCTATTACTGTTTAGAGTCTCTCGGTATATCCGATACTTACTCTCACGCCGGAGGTGGGTCCTGGGATAACACCCGGGGCGAGCCTAACGCGTGCTGTTGTGTGCAGATATCCGAAGGACCCTCCAAAGCCGAAGAGATCAACACCCCAACCTTTCGGAGGAACTATCACCTAGTTCGTCCGAAAGGCCTCATTCGTTTGTCCGAAGTGATTGCATAAAATTACTTCAACAAATTGGCGCCATCCGTGGGACCTTCTGTTCGATCTACCTGAGGTCTAGAATGGCTGGTTCTACACCCGTTACACCCATCACAAACACAGGAGGAGCTGGAGGATCCCGAGGGGGCGGACAAGACCCTCCGAATGCCCGGGCCGTAATTGAAAGTCACATATCGGCCCTCAAGGAGTTGTTCAAGCAACAAGGCAACCGTGACTTGGTGAGGCGTATGATGTTAAGATTTGAGGACGAACATACGGATACTGAAGATGAATATGGCGAAAGACCGCTAAACGGTAGGAGGAAGGTAGTGGTGGATGATGACCTGAACAAGCCCTTCAAAGAGGTGATAAAAATGCCCATTCACAAGAAGAATCATCGAGTTCTCAGCTCCCAAGCATAAAATTCCGACAAACCTTAAATTGTACGATGGAACAACAGATCCGGATGATCGTATCAATCGTTTTACCGGAGCAGGAAATCATGAGGAATGACCCATGCCCGTGTGGTACCGGATGTTCCAACAAACTCTGGATGGGAAGGCCAGAGGATGGTTCGACAAACTGCCGACAGGAAGCATAGATAGCTGGGATGAACTTCAAAGAAGGTTCTTAAACAGGTTCAGTATGTTAAGGGTGAGTGTCAAGGACCTCACGGAGATCAACAAGATTCACCGGAAAGCCAATGAGAGCCTTCCGGACTTCAAGGAGCGATGGGTGAGTGAGGCAAACTATTTTCCGGACGCCCCGGAAATCATGCAAATCTCTTCATTCCTGAATGGCCACCACTGCCCGGAACTGGCAAAGAAGTTTTCGGATAAGATTCCCAAAATGGTTGATGAGATGTTGGAAAGGGTTGACGATTTCGTTCGTGCAGAAGAAGCCTTCCGGACTACGGAACTACCGAAAGGGGAGAGAGATGATGCCTTCAGAGAACACCGTCCTAGTCCGTACAACAACAGAAGCAATCCGTATACCCCGAAGGTTCCTTTCGGAGGAGACCGCCGTCGAAACAACCCTAGGAATGAGTTCAAAGCTCGCGGGAACGATTACTACACTCCTTATGCTCCCCCTAGAAATGACAACGTTGGTAGAGCCGATGCCCGTCGTAATGACATTCGCCGAGGTGATACCAGGCCGATTGATCTGAATGTGCTGAAAAAGACTCAGAAGGAGATCATGGCCACTGAGCATCAGTTAAAGTTACCACAACCCCCTCCGGTGAGAGGAACGCCCCTCAAGGAAAACGTGGATAGGTACTGTGATTACCACGGTGAGAAGGGACATTTCACCGATGATTGTTGGCAGCTCAAAGAACAGATAAGAATGGCACTAGATACAGGAAAAATGGACCATTTGCTGAAAGATATGAGACAGAGAGGAAGGGGACCTCAGAGGGGAGATAATCAGGCAAACAAGGGAAAGGTCATTAACATGATTCGAGGCCCAGCAATAGTCCGAGGGTGGGAAAGGATAGACACGGAAGAGTGGGCGGGCACCCCTATCAGTTTCCCACCGATTCGTCCGGAGGATATGTCAGATGAACCATTAGTAATCGAGGCCGAAGTGGAAGGACAGATAGTACAAGGGGTTTACGTGGACCCCGGCGCTTCAGTGGAAGTAATGTATGAGCACTATTTCAAACGCTTGGGCCCCTCTGTCAAGGCCCGGCTGAAGGAGGCCGATGTGACTTTAACGGGATTCACCGGGAGGTCTATTAAGCCGATGGGAGTGATAAGACTAGAGGTTTGTTTTGGAAGTCAAGGTTTGTCCCGAAAAACTTGGATGGAATTTGCTGTGATCAAGTCTCTCTCCCCCTACAACGTCATATTGGGATGTATCGGACTAAAGAAGCTACGAGCCGTCCCCTCGACTGTCCACTCAATGATAAAATTCCCCACTCTAGGCGGCATAGCAACGTTGGCCGCTCGATCAGCAAGCAGTCGGGAACACTACAGATCAGGGGAGAAGCAAATGACAGGAAAGGAGGTAAAAGATGAAATCCGAAACGTCGAGATCTCAGGGGAGCCAACCGGAGGGACAGGGTCTTGCGGCACTGTGTATGTATCACGGAACCCGCTGCGGAAACAAAGGAAAGAACCTACAACCCGGAATGAGATTTACGAAAGAAAGACGGTTCAATGCTACGGCCGGGGGAACCACGACAGGTCGTCTAAGGTAAAAATAACAATCCAGGTAACTCTATTAAAACAAACACCATTAGAATGTACCACTATTCCATTTTTGTCAATATTCGTCTTTACTACAGACTAACGAAAGGAACTAAAATACATTCGTAACTAAAGGCAGGAAATCCGACATGCCGAAGGAACAAGACCAGCAGGAATGTGAGTCAAGAAAAGCTCAGGCCCACCGGGGAAGAACCCTACCGAACCATGGAAGCCCACCGAGCAGGATCACACACTAGGCTATGAAAGGACAAACACTACGGATATGGCACACAACCAGCTTTAGAAAGTGTCTTCATGAATGTTTGTTTTATATATCTTATGTAATGCCCAAAAGGGCTTGATATTGACCGTTTTAATGACAAATGCAGCTATCCCACCATCAAGGGGAGGCAATTTTTCCACATGTCATATTCTTGCAGCACTTGTCACATTCTGAACATAAGTCGAAAGTGATCCCTCCGAGAGGCTGGCCACCTCCGGAGATCAGTAGTCAATGTTCAAATATGGTTCATACCCAAAAAGGGGTTGCCATGTAATTATGGCAAAAAGGCCGAACGGCACCCAAAAAGGGGTGACCGCATAATCATTCTATTACTTTCTGAACATAAGCCGAAAATGACGCCTCCGAGAGGTTCACGCCCTCTGGAGATCAGTGGTTAATGTTCAAAGATGGTTCATAACCAAAAAGGGGTTGCCATGTATTTACGACAAAAAAGCCGAGCGGCACCCAAAAAGGGTGGCCGCATGATCGTTTATGATTTTCTGAACATAAGTCAAAATTGATCCCTCCGAGAGGTTCGTGCCCTCCAATGATTAGTGATCAGTGTTCAAAAATGATTCATACCCAAAAACGTATGAGCTTGTACCTCCGGAGCTGTGCAAATAGTGAAGGTAATAAAAAACAAGTATCATACGTTCACAATCAAAGCTCAGGCCAAACGTAAGCTTGTACCTCCGGAGCTATGAAAATAGCAGCGGTAATAACAAACAAAGTGTTGTACGTTCACAACCAAAACGTAGACCGGACGCCAGCTTGTACCTCCGGAGCTACGCAAATAGCGACGGTAATAAAAAACAAGTGTTCGGTATACATTTAGGGTCGAAACATAGGGGATGCATGATGACATCTCGAAAGTAACAACGATTATGGTAAGAAATTATGCTTCGGCAATACCGAAAGCGAAAGGATGATGTATGGCGCCCGGTTTTGAGGCTAAAGCCAACCAAACAAGCCACAACCATTCAAAGACAGGTACACATAAAAAAAAAGAGAAGGAAGAAAAGTCGGATGACCATCGACTGGGCGAATGTATGTGGTCCGATAGACCCAGCCTGCCTAAACGTGCAAAGCAAGGTACCGCCGCGCATGCCGAGGTAAAAAGACCGAAAAGCTAAATCATAAGACTGAACGGCGCATGACACCCGAAATTAGTAAAAGGGGAACCAACCAAGACTACAATAACTAGGCCGAAAGGGCGCGCAATAGCAAGACGTTTCAGGACGTCAACCTAGCCGGCATTGCCGATCGAACGAACAAATCACCTCGAAAATGAGAATAAAACGACATGCACAAAGATAGAAACATGATACATTCCACAGTTAGCAAGACAACCATGCGACTAAATAATAAAATAAATAAACAAGCTACAAGTTGTTCAAATTATTACAAATCATCCGAATTGTTTAGGTCTCCCCTCCGACCTATCCCACCGGCTCGAAAGCCTTATATTCCCAAATGTTGCAAAGTAACAAGTTTAAAAAAAGCTTCACAGGAAACCCGAAGTAATTTTAACCCATAGTCAAAATGAAATTACCCAGATTCCCATCACCATCCATCTCTTCAAGAGGCCGATCCTCCTTCCCCCATTGTAGAATCCGGAGCAGCGCCAGCTTGGATCTCGGGACCCTCGGAAGTTGGTCCGGCGGTAGTTTCGGCAACCATATTCTCAGCAGATGTAGACGGAGCAGGGTCGGGAAAAATCTTCATGATGTCATCAAGAGATTTAAGATAAGAATCGCTGATCTTCTTGATGTAAGGATATTCCGCAGAGAAGAGCCCCTCATACAGAGGCGTGAACTTCGCATCAGCCTCCATATCCAGATCGTCCACCTTGGCCACATCCTCTGGCTTGCGACCCAAAGAAACACCCTCTAGAAACCCAAATTGAGAGGACAGACTGAAAGGCCCCGCCAGATGATCCTTGTATTCATGGCTGCCCAGAAGACGGCGGATAACCTCTGAGATGACATCCTTAACTACCCTGAACCTTTCCATCTCCGTTCGGCCAATCCTAGCGGTAAGATCATTCTTCTCCTGACGAAGGGCTGAGTTATCCTTCCCCTCTTCGCACAGCTTAGCTTTGGCCTTGCCCAACTCAGCCTCCAAAGCACTAATTTGCTCCACCGCGGTCTCTCTCTCTCTCCATTCACCAGCCTTTCCAACTCCGAAACACGAGCCACCAGCTCGGACTCTCTGATCATACAGTTGGAATGTTCAGTCCTCAACTGCTTAAGCTCCTCCCCTTCCTTCCCAACACTTCCGCATTTCTGGTGAGCCCAATATAACTCACTATGCTCATGAAGGAGAACTTCGAACCGGAACAGCAGATCCGATTGAGCTGCGGCCCCCATGCCCAGCAACTTCCAAGCCCTTTGGGCAGCCTCGGCATCCCCCAAGCTCTCAAGATACTCCTCATCCTTCGGAGTGGGCAGGTTCAACATTAAATCCCTACAAACTTTCCAACTATCCAAACGGTGGCCCTTCCTAACCGACCACTCCGGTACATATACAGCTTCCGGGTCATCCTCACCGGTTACCTTTTCCTTCCCACGGCCAGAATCAACGCCGGAAGAACCTCCTGAAAAAGGAATGAACAACACGGTTAGCATGGAGATAAGTGCGGAGAGATAAAGTACAAAGATGGACACTTCCGAAACTTACCAACACCAGCAGCCTCGGACGTGAAGCCCACGCCAATACCTTCTTGGCCCGCCGGCTGTTTCCTAATCTCCTCCGGATTCAACGACCGGATGGGGAAAGGACGAGGAATGGGCTGTTCCGTGGAATCCAGATCCACCACATCAACACCTTCGTTCGGCCTGTTTCGTTTTATCGGCCGAACCACACCGATTCCCCCCTCACCACGCTGAACTCGGAATCGAGTCCCTCCCTGCTGGGACTGGAGCGTCTGTCGGGCAGAGTGTTGCTTCTGTTTCATCTTCTCCGGAACTTCAGCGTTGGAGGAGGCAGGATTGGTCACGTGCATCTCATGGGATTGGCCCTCCCGATATTGATCCCCCTTTGTCACAGTCGCACCCTTTCGGACTTTCGGTTTCTTCAGATATTCAGACATCGTTATAGCTGCGGAGAACACAAAGCAGTTAGAAATAAACATGCAGACACAACAACACATAAAGAAAAGAAAGGCGAAAGCAATAGCATGGACAAAGACTACAAGGCTATACCCTTTCCCTCGGCATCCCTAAGCGCCGCTCGATAACCGGGATGATCCCAGTGAGAAGAAAGCCCAACGACATAGAGAAAACCCCGAGGAATTTGAATCAGATCGATCACATCCTGGGCCAGTCGGTCGCCATCAGCAACATTGAATTCCCCCTTTGGAAAGGGATCCGATATGTCCGAATCATGATGCCTCCACGGCATGGCGAAGGGAATAGCCCCTCTATCTATCAAGAAAAAATCACGTTTCCAGCCTTTCATACCAGTAAGAATTTCCCGGAAGCAGACCCTTTTCTCCCGGCCACCCCTCTTCTCAGAAGAAAACCAATGACCTTGCTTACTCAGTTTGTAGAAAGCCCGAAACAAAGGAGTAGTGGGATCGATATGCAAAATTCGGCAATACACTTCAAAAAGGGTCGCACGGTGCATACCCAGCGAAACCAGTTGAGAAAGATGAACTTTGTAGTATCTTATGACATCCAACAAAAAGGTAGAAAAGGGTACACTAAGACCACCCTCATAAAAATATTCCAAATATAAACCAATAGCATCATCCGGCAATTCATTCATCGTCATTCCTTTCGGTGGTAGCCGCGGATGCAAGTCTGCGGGTATACCAAGATCATTTGTTACCATATACACCGCCTCTTCGTCCATCCGAGACGTATATTTTTGAATATCAAACTTAGGAAGAAACTCCCCAGCCCCTTGGGTGTCCCCGTCATGAATCGAAGCAGGAGAAACCGACATAACTTAACCGAGGGAAAGCGGGATATAGCCGGACAGCAGAGAAAAAAAACAAGATATGGATGGATCGGAACGTACCTTTATAGTCGAAGGACTAATGTGGAAGCCGCTCGGGTCGATATACAATGATCGTTCGGAGAATAATACCGATAGGCATCTCAGATAAAAGTATAGAATTATGGTAGTGAAAGATGACACAAGTGACGTGATGCGTGGTTTTGCAACCTTACAACAGGTTTTACCTCTCGAGGGATCTCAAGAGGCTTACAACCCCACCAGGCAGTGTACCTAACCGATGTAGTATAGTGTAGTGGTAAGTACGGGGGATTGATCGTTCTCCACAGGGAATAGTGTTCGTTAGGTATGAAAAACTACTCTAATAGGTCTAAGGGTGAGAGAAGATTCTTTTTATGTTTTTATATTTTTTATGAAAGCAAGTAAAATCTCGGGTTTGAAGGAGTGGGCGGAATTAGTTGCTAGTCAACTAACCCAAATTACTACGAATGCAAATAAAATAAATAACTGAAAATAAAAAGTTTGGTGGAAACTTATGTGTAGAGAAATGTGTTCACTTAGATTTCCTTACTCCCTAACTATCTTTTACCGGTTGATTAGTGTGTATTAGTTGCGTGGATGACGGGTGTATTCCTTAATACCAATCGTGGGGTGGCGTACGTACTTCCCCAACTCTACAAGCTCCTACTTCACTCCTATGTCGAGCCGGCTAGGAAGCTCCTAACATGGGATCACTAGAATTCGCTTGTGCATTAAATACAACCATAAAAACCTTTAGTACGCATTTGGTTCATATTTCTTAAGACGTTCAAGCAAGTTACCGAATAGGAAGTTAGCCAGTTTTCTTAAGCCTAACATAGATAAACAATCATCCAATACAACTAATAACACACTAATAACCAATAATCAATAACTAGGTTTCATTAGATCTAAGCAAACACAAGATAAATCTAGCCTAACATGTTAAACCAAAAACAAGAACAAGATAGAATCAAACAACACATAGACATATTGAATGATTAATTGATAACTTATCTTCAATGTAACATGGAAGATCTCAAGGCAAAAGCCTTGAAAAAGAAGCTAAATTCGTCTTAGGGTTTTCTCCCAAAAATTCCACACTAAGTTCCACACTAATGACAAAGAATTGCAAAACTATATATAGATTTTTACATCTGACGGCGTCACGTTATGGAGTGTGACGCCGTCACCTCGCCGCTTCTAGGGTTCCCGGATGACCTTCTTGACGCCGTCCCTCTTTAGCTCTCCAAAATCCGTTCTGGCTTATCAAGGCTTGACGCCGTCAGACCTTGAACGTGACGCCGTCCCTCTTTGAATTAAGCCGTGACGCCCTTGATCAGGTTAAAGCGTGACGCCGTCAGAATTCACATGCAATTTTCACTGGCTTATCATGAGTAAATTTCACATCCACCACTTTTGCCAAGCCATGACGCCGTCCAGGGTTAAATATGACGCCGTCAAAGGTAACTTTCAGCCGATTTTTGAGACTTTGCCGTTTTCTTCACTTTTATGCTCCAAAAACGTCCAAAATGCCTCCTTTTCCAGATTTCTCGTCAAAAGTACCTAAAATGACAAAAGGAACGATTTAGGGCAATATTTGATCAAATAAATACGATTTAGGGCTTAAATGACCCCTTAAAAGCAGTACACTTTTCGCTTCATCATGACGCTATTTATAGGTAAAAAGAAAGGTATGAAACATCGCGCCCAATCAGACGCTGACGTGGCAGCGTTTCCATCCACGCGCTGGACACGCGCACGCGTGTCAACACCCTATCACTGCAGTAAAAAAAAAAAAATAATAATAAAATAAATAAAAATAAAATAAAATAAAAAATAAATAAATAATAAAAGTAATAAATAATAATAGTAAAAGGGAAAGGCCTCCTAGTGGGTTAAGCATAACACCCAACATACTCAAACCTAATGGATCAGATCCTTCGGAAGAGCCAAAACGAAATTCAATAATTTACATAAAGTATCGTACCATCGGCTCAGCCGATACTCCGATACTGGGGGGACATGTTGGCGTACATATTCAAACGACATGGATCCCTCCAGATGAAAACCGAAAAGCAAACCCCGCGGAATTAGTAAAACTGGATTTCAAAATTTTTATAGTATCACAATATCGGTGAAACCGATACTATGATACTGGGGGGGACATGTTGGCATATGTGTCCGAAAACCTCACACGGTTCGGCCGACCGGACGGAATGAAGTCACCCAGCAAAGCCGGAAGACCCCTGACTTATGTGGCCAACACAACTGTTAGCAATAGGACAAGTGGCATTACCTTTTGGACAGATGGCAGCACCATACACCGCCGCCGCCGCCCAGGATTTATGGGATTATGTTTGCGACATGTTCCCAGAAAATCCGGCGCGCGCCATTTCAGGTACCAAGGCTGGGTGCTATAAATACCCAGCTCATTTACTACTCTCAACCAACTTTTTACCATCGATATTTACTCTCTATTACTGTTTAGAGTCTCTCGGTATATCCGATACTTACTCTCACGCCGGAGGTAGGTCCTGGGATAACACCCGAGGCGAGCCTAACGCGTGCTGTTGTATGCAGATATCCGAAGGACCCTCCAAAGCCGAAGAGATCAACACCCCAACCTTTCGGAGGAACTCTCACCTAGTTCGTCTGAAAGGCCTCATTCGTTTGTCTGAAGTGATTGCAGAAAATTACTTCAACAGTAGTAATGTTTCTTAGTTTAAACTGTCAAAGTAATAATGCATTCTATTTATGTTGAGGAACGGAGTTCGGTATTTGTTATCTAAATGGCATGTTGGATGCTTTAGAGTTTTAGGAATAACGTTACTTTCAATTCTTAAGTTATGAGGAAATGTGACATTTTTTTATAACATCCGTTTTTTCTTCTTTTCTTGGTTAAAGTTCAGAGGTAAAATAGTTGGACAGGTTGGTTGAAGCCGCCTATGTAATTGCTAGCGTCTTTCTAGTTTTCCTTTAATTATATATCTCCGTTCAAAAGAAAAAAGTTATCTAAATGGGTTCTTATCACAAATTTAATAAATGGGACATCTTTAAGTCGACTTCCCTATGAGTATTAGTATGTCCAGTTTTAGAACCCGTGTACGCACGGGGTTTGAGCAGATAATATAACGAATAATAATATTTCAATAAATTTGTTTTAAAGTTAAATATTGTAACAATTTATAAATCCATGGTTTTGTAAGGTATAAGATATTTCTATAAAATTTTATTAAATCTTTTATACTATATAGTTATAATACCCGTGCACGCAAAGGTTTTTACATAATTTTTTCATTATGTATTAATAATGATAAATATTTTGTATATTTTTGTTGCACATAGAATTTGACATGGTATTTATGTTGATCTTATTTAAATTTATCTACTGATATCATGTTATGGACATTATGTGCGTTTGGTAACACATACTGACCCTTGAATCAATATGCGTTGTTGCTGTACAATCTCGTCTATTTATTTGTATCTCACAGTAACAAGTGCGGTCGTGCCTTCATTTTAATATTTGAATTCTTATAAATAATAATTTTTATCGTAATTTATTTTTAAACCCGTGTATGCGCGGGTTAAACTTATAAAGAGGAATATCATGAATCCTTATTGAATTCGGATCGTTAAAAAATAATACTTTTCTGAATATACTTACTTAATCTTATAAGGATGAATAACATGAGTCGTTCGTATATGCATCTCATTTATTTATTTACATGTTACAGGAAATCTTGTTTTCCTTTTTATATTTATAATTTTGTGCGAATACCATAATAAATATATACTGACAATAATATTTATAAGTAACAACATCATAAATGTTGTATTTATTTATATAATATAAAGTATAAGGAGGTATAAAGTATATATGGTATTTATTAAATGTATAAAGTTATTAAAAATATGGAAATTGATAAGTATACTTAAGTCTATATAATTATTCAAAATTTAAAAACTAAAGTTTTATTAATTACCTCCTCATTTTTTTATTTTTAATTTTGTACTAAATTGACAAATGCGTTTTTATACATATTTATTTTGCGGGGTATAATTTTTATGTGTTTAACTAAATTGAAGCTAATTTTAAATTTTATTAGCCAAGAAATGCACGGTTTAGCCACGTATACAGAATTATGCACTCATATTGGTCCAATTGAAGTTTTCATTTTTTTCTTCTTTTTATAAATCTCTTATCGTATAAGAGATTAAGGATTTGTTACCGACCATTGAACTCGCCAACTTTTTGAATTTTCTTAAACGGAATTTTGTTAAACGGACAAGTACATTTTACCTTTTCACAAATAAATATTTGTAACAGTAAAATTAACTTCCCAATTACTCAGAAAACATAATATAAATAGCTCATTTTATCGCTGCAAAATGAAACTATAATTTTTATCTCTGCTTTAAATTGTATGATTATGATTTCGTACACAACAGATTACATTATAATGATTTATTACATCTGTAATTTGGTTCGACTTATTTCAATTAAGCCATGATCTTAAAATTATAAAACAAACCAATTTTTCTCATAAAAACTAAAATTCACGTTTAAAATATAACTAAAGTATATATTAGCAATAATAAAATATATATTGTTAACTATATTATATTTATCAAAACTTTACTTCTCTAATTATATTCATAGGTGATTTTTATATCTAAGAACATTCGTAATTTATTTCCATGTATATGTATGTAAGAATAATGTATTTAGGAACTTACGATGCAACTACCTCAGCTTCAGGCCCTACTACTTAGTCTTGATATTCATAAATCATAATCCTTAGCTTAAAATTTTTGCTTGAATTGAACCTGAACCTTGACCTTTGAGTTCTATATAGCCAACTCTTCTTAGCATACCACAACAACTATATATATAGTTTAAATACATTACATGGCCAGCCACAAATCAACAAACATGGATTTGAACATAGACCTGCGATATCTTCTGCTATCTCTTGCAACTCTACTCATCCCATTTTCTCTTTACGCTTATGTCGCTTTCACCGTCTTTCTTCTCTTTGTTTCCATCAAAGTCCCTCTCTGCTTACAACTTTCAACCAGATATTTCGTCCATTTTCAAGCAATAGACTTGTCAGTTTCCGTGACGGTTTGCTTCTTGTGTTTAATGTTCATGTCAACTCCACACTTTTGGATTGTGAATCCCATGTTAATGTTATTTGTGTCGAGTTGGGATGATTTACTTGTTCATCTGATAACATTGTGTTTTTCGTGGTTATATCAAACCTTGAAAGTTACTCGTTATCTTGAGTTTCTTTGCATTTTAAGTCGACATGAAATGAAAGAAGCACAAGTTAATCAACCAGCTGATGAGGAGTTGAGTTATGACCCAAATGACGAAGATGCTGGTCACGTCGATCTGGAGGCTGGAGTTGAGTTGAGCTAATAGCACAAGGAATTACATTGTTGTTATAAATGTGGTAGATCAACATGAATTTGATTAGAGTTTCGTCATGTGTACGTTTCAGAAAGGTGCATGCATTAGTTATCTTCTGTATTATATAGCTTTGTTTGGGATCATATATGTTGATTGTAAACTTTTTATATATAGTTTATTTATTTTTAAATATCGTTGATGTATTTAATTGTTTGTTAAACTTTAAATTTTGTTTTTAAGTGTTGTGTTACTGTAGTTTTAGCCTCTTAATTTGGATTGCTTTTAAGTCATGACAAAAGAATGAAACGCACGGGGTAACGAACTAATTTCTTTTTGTTTTCTTTTTTTGAACTAAAGGTAATTTTTTTTTTTTTTTTTGAACAAAAGGAAATTTATCTAATGGTATGTCATTAAAATTGACTAAAGATGGTTATATGTAAGTGGGTAATTAAGGATATGATCAAATACAAAATAAAATTGAAATGAGAATGGTGAAAATGAACAACAATCGCAAAAACGGATATATGTCCTTTTGTATTATTCTTTTTCATTTAAAATGTGTAACTAGCTATTATTCTCACTATTCTTATTTTAAGACTTTTTCCAACCGGATTCACACTTTAGGGGGTAGGGAATTCAGGATCAAGAATCGTCCTTTTTGGTTGCATAAATAATAATCTAATGTGAATGTGCTAATATGAAGGTTTCGCGTATTACCTGATTGTGATGTGTTTGTTAGATAGAGGCTCAAGGCCCACGGTTCAAATGTACAAGGGAGTAACTTCTTTTTGTCTTTCTGTCATAATATACTCCCTCCGTCCCATATTAAGTGTCCACTTTCTAAATGCACAAGTTTTAGGAAAGTGGGCCAACTACACTCTCCACAATCAATATCACTATTACCCACTAAAGTCTCTTCTCATTGGTTGAAAATATTCCCTGGACACTTAATTTGGGACATCTCAAGATTCCATTATGGACACTTATATGGGACGGAGGGAGAATATACATCATACCAATAGTTTGTCTCCTACATAAATTATCTTCATCTTCTGGATATCGTTCTTTTAATATTATAGTATATTTTTACTACTTTTAAAAGCTGAATGCTCATTTTAAATTATCTTCATTTTTATAAGGGCTTGGACTTTTAAAGTAAGTCGGCTTATAAAATAAGTCTCGTTTATCACACAAACTTATGGAGGCTTATGACTTATAAAATAAGTCACAAGCCTCAATAAGCCCAAGCCTATAGAAAGGGGCTTATAGGGGCTTATGACTAGTTAAATTACTTAAATACCTTTAAAAATACAATGAATTATCACGTAAAAGCTGAAAATACATGTGAATTTAATTACTCTTTAAACTTGGCAACTTTTCAAACTTGACAACTTCAATTGTGTCTTTTCTTTATCATTTCTAAACTTAACAACTTTTAAAAAACACACATTATATTAATTTTGAAAAACACACACGCTTTGTATTTCAAAAAATACATGTTTTGCATCAAAGGTCGAACAAGAATCACGATTTCGCTAGTATAATTATTTTCCGCTATAAACCGTCGCTTTGCGCGGGTATACGTCTAGTATTATTTAAAAGGAAAATGTCATCTAATATAAAGGTTCTTAACTTCTTATATTCAGTTAAATTAAATAAATTATTTAAAGGAAGTTATAATATATCTAAAATGAGTTTGTATCACATAAAATGTTTTCAATTCTTAAGACGTATAAAAAGTAACGAGGATGTGAATATGAAACCCATAAGAAAAATCTTAAAAAATGATATTGCCAAGAAAATCTAAAAAAAGGAGACAAAATCATTAATCATCGCTGAAAAAAATTAAAAACAAAATTTTGTGATGAAAAAGAAAAAAATGTACAAAGTATAATGTTCACTAATATGATATTCATCAATCCAATGTTCATCAATCTAAATGTTCATCAATCGATTTTTCATCAACTTATTGTTCATAAAATAATAGTGTAACTCTTTTTTTAGGAAAACTTTTCTTGGTTTTTCACTCCTTAGCTTCACTTTTGTACTAAACGAGTGGGCTTGCCCGCGTGTTGCTGCGGGTGTATTGCCTATAATTTTTGTGCTATATGTGTTTTGTCGTATTTTTGTTGCCTAAACTATTTGCAAGAGTACGTAATGAGAACACAAACACACAATGGCAAAGATTTTCATGCTATATATGTCAGTTATCACAATAAGTTTGACTAATACTCAAACTCCTTTCACGTAACTTTGAATTTTGAGCTACATACAACCAACCAAGCAAACGCAGGCAATATTTCCATAATTCCAAAGTAAACATTATGGAAAAAACACAAATGTACAATTGAAATATACAACTGACGACAGGAACTACAGTTACATGAGAATGAAACCATTACAATGCCTATTAAGACTTCCAACACCTCTAGCATTGGCTTAAGAATAAGAAGTTTGTGGGATCTACAGTCGTGTAGTACCACCACTATTACTGCACCACCACCATGTACGTCCTTATCTTCCAAGGTTTGAAACTTCCACGACTTATTACTATTGTCTCTACTTTCTAGAGGTTTGATTTCAGTTTCTACACCATCATTAAATCTGGCCGTTGAAGAGAATCCTGAAGCAATTATGGAATATTACCACAAAGACTTTTACTTGGATGTACAGGTGGCCATACCCAACAGAGTTTTTTGCCTCAGTAATTGTAGAGTATTGTGGTAGTGGTAGAGGTGTCAATTTGTAACCAAATTTAAAAAAAAAATATATATATATATATATATATATATATATATATATATATATATATATAGAATCAAGATCTAATAAGATCATTCTTAAAATTGTTAAAATGAGATCCAATAGAATTTTGACAAGTGGCACTTAATTAATAAAGAAAAGAAAAATTATTAATATAACTAAAAGGGTAGATTTGGTATTTAACACCCTCTTATGTCTTTTAAGCCTAATGAAACCTACCCACAATTATCTCTAACAAACCGTACCCCTCATTATCTTGTCATTCCTCATTAACCCTAATAAAAAACACAGATCTATTGTACTCCTTAAAAACAAAACTCGTCTTTCAATCACCATTCATAAAACCATTAAAAAAAACTCAATCAAATCACCATTCATATAAAAAAAACTCCAATCATCATTCATATAAAAAAACCTCCAATCACCATTCACATCAAAAAACCCAATCTGTTGTTAACCACTTTAAAACTAATTTCTTCCACTTTATTTTCGGAAAATCGCATCAACAGCCCCGATCTCCGCCGGAATCCATCTGGGTTATTTGTTTCGTAAAATGGGTTTTATCTTATGATCGGTTTTTTGGTTCGTGATAAGAACACATATGGGAATCGATTTGTTTTTTAACTGATCGGTTTGTGACTCATTTTTTGGTGAACACGATCTATGATATGACCGGATCAGATGTGACCGAATGTCTTGCGGGTTTAGACCTGGTTAATTTCGATGGCCACAGATCTGATGTACCAGATCTGATGTACTAAACATATCACCGACACCATTGTTGGCGGTTGTTTTCGATGTTGGCTAAAGAGTTGGATTTGTTTATCGCCGTCATGTGTTTTGATGTCGACGAGAGGATATAATTTTTTTGTTTGTAAATCGTTGGTTGTGGTTTGGTGAAGAAGGTAAAAGTTTGGTTTTTATTTTTTGGGAGGTATAATATTGGGTTTCGATTAAGTAGTGGCTGTATTGGTTTTATGGTTATTTTTCGGTTAGAGTTTTCGATACATCGCCGGTACACCGGATACATGGTGGGTTAGTGCCGCTGCTATAGTAGCAGATACATCGCTAGTACATCGGGTATATTGTGGTATTTGCCGCCGGTACACCGGATACATCGCCGGTACACCGGACACATCGCTGGTACACCAGATACATCGTGGGTTGGTGCCGCTGCTGCTGTTCGGTTTTGGTTTGAAGAATTATTGTAAATTTGTAATGTAGTTTTTTTAGATAGTTTCTTGATACACATATCTGTATATGTATCTCATCTGTTTATGTATCGGATTTCTGGGTAAAGATTCCGGTGTACCGGAATCTGCTGTTGTTCAGTTTTGGTTTGAATATTTATTGTAGTAATGTAGCAGTTTTTTATATACGCTCTTGATACACATATATGTATATGTATTTCATCTGTATCGAATTACGGGTGAAATTGCACGGATTCCGGTGTACCGGAATCAGCTGTTGTATAAAAAGATTTGGACCAGTTTTTAGTATAAAAAATAGACGAAAAATTAAAAAACGATGGACCACATTAGAACTTGGATTGTCCAAAATACCCTTGGAACCCTATTAATGTCACTCATTTAATGTTAATCTCATCTAACACACATAAAAAGATCCAATGGTCCATATTGGGTCTTACTTTTACAATTTTAAGAATGATCTCATTATAACCCTCCCATTATATATATATATATATATATATATATATATATATATATATATATATATATATATATATATATATTATATATATATATATATATATATATATATATATATAGGGACTTTCTTACGAGAACCATTTTATCTGCGAGAACTGAGAGAACCACAAAAAACATACATGCACGCCTTTTAAAATAAAATAAAAATGCATGCAAATCATCAATAATCGTAAGTATCCACCTATGTTCTTCAATATCATTATGAACTCATCCTCTTTTTTCACAAAAACCTTACACAAGGCCGCAATATTGTCGTTGCACGCCTTATAAGAACATACATGCACACCTTCAAAGAAAAATGCTGTA
The DNA here is from genome assembly GCA_021014915.2 of Artemisia tridentata subsp. tridentata. NCBI lineage: Eukaryota > Viridiplantae > Streptophyta > Magnoliopsida > Asterales > Asteraceae > Artemisia > Artemisia tridentata. Next base: position 248,136,758 of record CP139506.1, on the reverse strand, counting down.
TTTCCAATTTCTTATCAAATTCTTTAGAACAACTATGTTTTTTTAAAAACATATATGTTGTTTTTAGAACATATGTGCAAAAATACAATTATTGAAGGCGTGCATGTATGTTTTTGGTGGTTCTCTCAGTTCTCGCAGATAAAATGGTTCTCGCAAGAAAGTCTCACTATATATATATATATATATATATATATATATATATATATATAAAATATTATATAAATATATATAGCTAATTTTGACTACTTTGTAAAAGATTTGGGCACATTTAGCCCTCTCCTTTTTTCAAATGGGCATATTTAGCCAATTGAAAAGTTAAATAGCCACTAACGGACACATATTTTCTCTTAATTAGAGAACATTATAATCTTTTTTAAAGAAAAACTTATATATATAATATATTTAATTTTTTAAATATAAATGAAGTATTACGTTTAAAAATTTTATTTCGTCATTTTTTGTCTTCTATAAAGCGATTTGAATAACATGTGCCCGTTTGGCCCGTGCCCATTCTAGCCCGTGCCCGCCCGGCCCACCCGTTTTGCCACCTCTAGCACACATTACCACAAAGACCTCAAAGTGGTTTAAATTGCATTTAGTACCAACGAACGCAAATATGGCCCATATGGAATATGTAGCTTTAATAATAAGTACCTGCTCGAGTTCTAACTTTCCTTTCGAATATGTAATCTCGAGTTGCACATAGAATTGCTTTACTAAAACTACGGGTTATAAAGGGCTATTTGGGAGAATTTTTTTAAGCTTCTTCTTGTAGAAGTGGTTTAGGATCCCAAACAATGTAGTAGTTACAGTAAACATTTCAAAACAACCTTTCAGTAAGAGGTATCAATACAATAAATTTGAAATGTTCTCTCAAAAGTTTACCTCGTTGATCACTGTAATAGTTGTTAACCTTTTTCCATATGAACCTTGTTAAGTAAACTTGAGGGCCTGGTTTGCTTTTTCGTCTTAGAAATTACTATGCATGCAAGTTATCATAAATTCTCATCATACATTAATTAAATACCACATCAATAAAATTTATGTATATCCCAAATCAGTTTAAATATACCATAAGCTGTTAAAATAAGAAATCCCAAACAACCCAAACATAGGCTATGTTTGGCGCACGAGCTTATCAGAGCTTATCGTAGCATGAACTTATTTTTTTAGAAAAATAAGCTACCATTGAAAATAAGTCTCGTTTGGCTGACACGGCTTGAAGGAGCTTGTTAAAAAAATAAGCTACTAAATGAAATGCTAGTTGTACTAGCATGTAAAAAAAAGCTCCAGCCACCTGCTCCAGCAACCAGCTCCAGCAACCCGCTCCAGCGATCCGCTCCAGCTCCTACTTGTGCCAAACATACCCATAATATAGTATAAGGCTATAAGATGTTAAAGTAAGCAATCCGAAACAGTAAAGTAAAAAAATGTGTTGTTTTGAGACATAAGAAGTATAGATAACATGTACAGTAGAAGCATTTGAACCAAATATGCAGTCTTCTGATAAGAGAACGCCAAAAATTATTTTAAAGAAGAAACTATAGGTTAACCCGCTGACTGATTACCGAAATGGCTAACTCAGGACAAAAAAACGTTGTTCCAACCCGTGTCAATCCCTACAAAAAACTACCCAATTTGACCCATTACCCAAGACGTCCATTTTACCACCTCTAGTGAAAACGAATGTAGTATATGAGAACTTACGGTTTCTCATTGTCCTCTTGTTCCGAGGCTATCCAGTTTTCAGCTCTAAGTACCTCGTCTGCAGCACACAGTACAAAGCTTATAAACGTTGCAGTTGATTCACTACGCTGCGAAAAAAGATGGCAATTCAAATATTGACTATATTAAGTATCAAAACATTATATTCAGCCTTTAGAAAATATTTTTAGTAGCATAGTAAAATTTCGAAAAGGAAAAAGTGGCTTGTGTCGACATTTGTAAATTAAACGGATAGAAAAGGTATCCTACTGTATGAAACCAACAACATAATAAAAGCATTTTTCGAGACCGATGACCTGTTCACCCGATTATTTTTCAAGTCTTTCAGTTATTTTACAAATTTGTCCCACATTAGATACAACTCGTACCGACCCATTCGTCAATAAACGGGTCGAAACTGGTACAAATATCACACTACATGATATAATATATCATTATATTGTAATTTTCTCATAGTAATTTATTTGTTAGTGGAAAGTAAAAATGGCAACCGGGTCTTAAAAAATGAAGCTTTCTTTATCAATAGAAGGGTCTTTTTAATCGTATAAATGCTAAACTTATTTTTTATGTTTATACTCCTCTCTGATAACCCTTAAACAAATTTTGTAATAAGATACACCTACTACTGTAGTACTATCATTATAAGTGTGGCCCTAAATTATCATTTTCATGAATTTTAAACACACCTAATGAAAACTTACTTGTTGCAGTGCACATACCAAAGTGGGCTTGATGGAGGAGGAATATCCAATGGAATGAAACCATTAATGCAACGTGTAGCAGACATACGGTATTCTTAATGGTTGTACCGTTCCGTAAGCCAATAATGATGATCATGTAAGCTCTTATTCGCAAAATGCTTGACCCAACACACTGGTAGGAAGCAATGATAAAGCATGATTATAAAGAAAGAAACTATTGTTTAATTATCAATGGCTATTTAGATAGATCATCTATGTGTCGTACTAAGGTAAGACGTACCCGCCTTTTCGCTAAATATGCTTCTTTCTTCTTAAGAGAAGCCTCGTTTCCAAGATAAAAGGCATCAACATCATACGCATTGTTTCCCTCTTCTTCATCGTACCTATGGAAATAGCATGTACAAATTTCAGATGGTTGTTATCATTGCTACTTCTGTTGTGCCAGAGTCTTGAAATTTAAACCAATGAGAATATCATAGGATCCAAAGGGGGCAAATATGATCACTTTTATAAATTTGTTAACTGCATATTGTTTGTTTACAAAAGGTCAACATACAACTTGAGCACTCATTTCAGCATAAAACTCAAACTCTTTTTCAGTTTATGCTCTAAACCTACTTAGAATCTCAAATCATTAGTTGCGCAAACAGTTGGAAAGGGTTGTTTGGCATCTGTTTCAACTTCATTAGCTGATTTTGGTGAGTCTAGATAATGATAAACTTCATTAAGATAACATGAACATCATCATCAACAAATTGCTATTGCATAAGAAACTAAAAAAATAACAGGATGCACACCTTCCGATTCAAATAGGAAACCCTTTTTTCTTCATCGTTTCCCCATTATCGAGCCGATAATTTTTCCTATAACAAAAGAACAACACATAATGATCTAAATCCCAAAATTCATCATCAAAATCACAAAACTTAAATTATGAGTTAACCTTTTTACCAAAATCACTAAAAGATGATATATTAAGCTAACCTTTTTATAGAAAAACATGGCGGTGGGGGTGCAAGAGAGGCGGGGTGCGACGATAGTGGTGCAGCGGCGACACCTCTTCATCCTTCTTCATCACCTCAAATGCCTAAAAACACCAACACATATTATCACCACATAACAAATAAACATGTCAAAAAACCGAAATAATTATAACCAGGGTTTTAGTTGAAAACTGAAAATGGGTAATCAATTTCTTAACTTTAAGGTAAGCCCATATCCCAAAATCACTCATGTCACAGTATGTCAATCTTTAACAAAAACCCATATCACAAAATATTTAAAACCACCAAATAAACTGACCTGAAACAAACCGTTGACCACCTATACGAGAATTCAACGCACAATTTCTGGCCACTTTTTAGGTAGATCTTGGTCAGATTTCAATACAACCAAAATGTGAAAATGTAGAGGGGGTGAATACGTTACCGTCATAAAATCTTATTTCTTGTTGTATCAAATATCCGATTAAGCATGTTATAATATGAAAGATGTCAATTATAGTTTATGACTAGCATATACTAAAGCAAGTTGTCACACAAGTATAACCATCAAGTCACAACACAAGCAATCATATAATACAGACATAAAAGTAAAGTAGTAAGTAAAAGAAAGCGCAAACCGAACACGATGATTTATAGTGGTTCGGTCACGGAGCTCCTCTCCACCCTACTCCACTCCCCGAGTACTCAACTCGAGAGTTACTTAACTAGATCAACAAGCTCCCTTCTCGGCGGAGAAAACCTTACAATCGTCGCTTACACTTTTTTCGGTACAAAGCTAAATACCGGGTTCTAGTTCGAGGTAGAACCAACCTGACGTCACTTATACAATTTCCGACACCAAGCTAGATGTCGAGTTCTAGTTCGAAGTAGTACCAACCTAATGTCGCTTATACAATTTCCGACACTAAGCTAGATGTCGAGTTCTTTTACAAGGGTACAACCACTCCCGCTATGTTTTATGGCCCAACATAAAAACCTTGTGTTTTATGGCACAAACACATAAACCATCTAATCTAGTTTGGTGTTTAGATTATGATACAATGATGTTTACAATGATGATCCATGATATAAATGTGTCATGGATATGAATAATTAATCTAAATGAACTTCCATTGATAGGAAGCCTTCAATGGATGAAGATCACAAGTTCCCTAAGCTTTTTGTGATGGATCTTCATATATGTATGCATGTGGAATGTACTTCTTGAATAAGAAGTCTTCAAACATTGAGGATGTCAAGTGGCCTTGAATCTTCATATGTTGATATGCTTTGATGGATGATGACTTCAAGATCTCCAAGCCTTTTGGTAGATTAGGAGGTATGTTATGCTTGTGGTGGATGATGACTCAAGATCTCTGAACTTGCTTCACAGGATCATTACGGTAGTATGCTTACAACATAATGAAAGTTAGTAACATTATGATCATTATGATAAGGGTGATGAGTGTATGTTACTACATGGTTATCTACTAATCTAAGTGTATGCAAAAGGTAGAGAGAATGTATGTTCAAGTGATAGGGAAACATGAATGAGTGGCCTGCTATTTATAGGCAAATAGATAAAAACATGCCACAGATTGGGCGGAACCAAATCAAGGGTTCCGTCCTTTATGTGATTTGGTTTCGCCAGTTCCCTGACAGCAAATCTTCAAATATCTTTATAAATCTATCCAAGATATTATCAAATCTAATTCTTTGCTTGAAGATCTTTCCATGATATTCTCTAAATCTTCAAGATATCCTAAGGATATTAGTATGATGTATGCAATGATGTCATGTACATATTTTCATTTTAAGAATTAAAATTTAAACTATGTAAATGTAAATGTATGTAACATGTATGTACCATTTATAAGTAACATGTATATACTTATGCTACTAAAGATGTTAAACTACTTATGCTACTATGTGATTAACATCATTTTCATGAGTAAGCACATTTGTCTTAGTTAGACACCTAAAGAGTACTTATCCTATTTAACTTATAAAACATGATGTACAAGTCAAAGTACTTGTATATGCAAAGTGTAAAATGAGGTTCTAAGTAGAATGGTTAACCTTTTAAAATATATAATGACCTAACCGTATTTTAAACATTCTAAATGGTTTGTTAAGGGTTTGATCATAATGACACATAACAAACATGTACGAACCTGTGTTGTATCATACGAGGACTCGAGAAGTCGAGAGGTGTTGAATGTATGTTGAGACAAAATATGATTACAAGTAACTTGTACATTTTACGTTATGTATCAAGTTACATGTTTGTCATCATTCAAAACAAACGAAACTATTTAGATTAAATATCGTAATATTTGCACTAACAATCTCCCCCTTTTTGATGATGATAAAATATGTAAATGTGATAGAAAGTAAAATGTAAAAATTTACTTGTGTCCGTACTACCTTTTACATTACCTTCTCCGTTTACACTCTTCTCCCCTAATACTTTCAACGTTTACACAATTCTCCCCCTTTTGTCAAAATAACAAGGGTGTGTCCTTGGAGTTAACTTCATTTCTCCCCAAAAAAGATGAGCTTGCATCATCCCTATTGAAGTTTAAATTGTCTACTTCAATCCCCTATGGTTGTTGCGTCCCCTAGGTTGTTAGCAGATCCATGGATCAAATTAAGACTCTTAACCTACATCAAGGTTAGTGTTGTGCAACAAAACAAAAAATATATGAGAAATGCATGATGAATAAAATGCACATAGCAAACAATACACATGGGTAAGCTATGTTGGACTATCTCCTCCTTTTAGTCGAAACACAAAGGTGTGTCGAAGAATGAGAATAATTATGAATGTGTGCATGCTCCCCATTGATTGTTTCTCTTCCTTGGTCAATACTCTCCCTTATTAGAGTTACCAAGTATATGATGTATGAACGCTACAAAAACAAAGGTTAGTGCATGATTAACTCCCCCTTGATCAATACTCCCTGTTGCTAGGGTACCAACGTATATGATGCAAGGATGAACAATGCTATAAAATAAAGGTTAATGAACAAAAAAATATTTGTCATTCGACGAATATGTGATATACAACAAAGTGTGTACATGATGCATTCTATAAATGCTTGACATAATCTCCCCCTTGTTCTAGGGCGTCAAGATGAACCTACAAAACAAAAAATTAGTGCAATAGAAGCTATGTCTTAAGACAGATATGTCATATACGACCAATGTGTATAGACCATGCTATATGAATGCTTGATAGATATTCCTCCTGGTTTAAGGACGTCAAGAAGCACCGAACAATAAAAGAAAGAAAATAATCGATGCAAATTTTATCCTTAGATGAGTATGCTATATACGACAAAGCGTATATGATGATGAACCTACAATGAAATGATTAGTGCAATATATTTCATTTCAAAGAAAAATAATATGATGCAATATATCAATTGTAATCTTCTAATAAGAATTACAATCACAAGAATATAGTATGATAAACTTCTACAAAATAATGCCTAGGAGGAAGATATGAATTGAAGTTAAAGTGGTACTAATGTTGGTGTTGGTTTACTAGTGAGTGGTGCTAATGTTGGTGTTGGTTTACTAGTGAGTGGTGCTAGTGTTAGTGTTGGTTTACTAGTTGGTTTTTCGCTAATTCATGGGGGTGATGATTAGTGAAAGAGGTGATGGAAAATGGTGGTTAATATGAATGCAACGAATTTAGAAACTCGTGTGTATAGCAAATGCTATAAGAGTATTGAAGATAGTTAAGATTATGACATTATCTTCTACCAAAGATGATGTATCATGCCATAATATATGCTCGAATGGAATTAAGAGGAAGTGAATACAATGATCACTTAGGAATAGAAATTCCATATGCAAAAATTAGAAATACTAGATACCTATATGAGGATGAAAATGACATCATATGATGCGAGAGTGTTGGTTGGACCAACGTGTTGAGAATGATGGTTTTGATATATCGTTTGCACTGACAATGACGTGCTTGATATGTATCAAGAATGAAAAGGATGAGATCCTATGATGGTGTTCTAGATAATGAAGTTGTGAGATTAAAAAGAAGATCCTAGACTCGTTGGTTGTGAGAGGGTTGTTTGTTTTAAATGGTTAAAAACTGAACTAGGTACCCACGGATTGGGCGGAACCAAATTTTTGGTTCCGTCCTTCTTATCACAGGGTACCTTGGGACCGGAATTTGACTTGGTCACGTTTTTTCGTTTGAGGGTTCGAGCTAAGATCTATTTACTTATAACTACAGATTTTGTTCCATTAATCCTAGTCAAAGTCTAAGGAGACTCTATGGTTCTTGTTTGAGAGGTTTGTCAAACACATGATGTGTTTTTCTCTTGACGAGGTATTGGTGCAAACATGTGATGATGGGTTAAGAAGGTTTGAAACACTTGTGATTTTGTGAACTAATTATAACTAAATGGTGTGAACCTATGTGTCGGTATTTGAGGGTGTAAGGGACATGAGTAAGGGTTCTTTAATACAAAAGGACACTTATGTGAATGAATTTCTCTCCCCCTTAATCGGTGGACATTCAACATAATGTGTAATGTATCGAATGAAGAATGACGATGAAATTTTTAGGAGGTTGTAGGTTAATGAAAGCGATGAGCTTAGTAATGTTTTTGTGGATGTTGGTTAGCATACAAAGAACTTCATTCTTGAAGTCACGTAGCTCTTCTCTATCAATGCGAGATGATCGCATGACGAGGCATGTAGTTTCCTCATGGGAGGTGTATTGTTATAACTAAAAAGGTGATGGAGATGTTTTTAGGAAGGCGGAAGCAATAATGAGATTTGGAAAGAGGTTGATTGAAAGATACGCAAACACAAATTCCAAGCCTCCAAAACTTAATCCTATTAGCTTTAAAAGCTAAATGCAAGTGAATGGATCCTATAAACAAATTACGAATCTACGTAGCAATAAAGGGATTATGCAAAATAAGCATCACGAAATGAGATAACAAATAATTTGTTATCAACCTACAAGACAAAAGGTTTAATGACAAAAGATATGATTATGATAGAAATCATAAGATAACATCTTATATGAACGAAAACAAATATTCGACTACTAGATAAAAAGTTACCTCATAGCATCAATACAAATAATCATAATACAACAGAGCATGACATTGTTTGAGATACTACATTGTGAAATTGTTTTGATGCTAGGCTTATATACTTAAGCATACTTACCTATTAATTAACACAAAGATCTATGTGATTATTTAGTAGAATAAACAGACTTCTAAATGTTTATCATACCAAAAGAACTTTGACAAATTATAGGTGCACACATGGCAAACAAATAGTGTAACAAAGTTACAAGAGAAGTGAGACTACAGATTCATGCAAACCATTATAACATATTGGAGCATGTATCATTTAGGCTATCCTACGAAAAGGCTCAATGAATGTCAACCAAAGACAAGAGCTTTTCAAATATAAAAACATCATATAAAAACATCATGTATTAAAATGACATATCATGAGTTAACAAGAAACATGTTAATCTTGCGAAATATCCTATAACAAAAGAATGAAAAATATCACATAAATCATGTTACCATTTAGCATCACGAAACATATAAGCATGCAGATAGAACCTTTCCAAGGTTTACTTATTTGACTATTAATCAAATAGTTATCATGATAATGTCAAGATACTTAATCATATCAAACAAAAACATGTAATCGACACATGTATGTAAGATGCAAGTGATTCTAATAAACTAAAGAAAGAAAAATCATATCTACTACTTGTTTGATTAATATTCCTAAGACGAGATAAAATATCTTATTTTAATACTTACTTTAGGCAGGTATAGGAATACAGATTTTTCAAGTTAGAGAATGAATATGAGACTATTACTAGCGGTGCTCAATTCAGGCTAAACACGACCATTTTTACGGGTGATTCCACATACCCAACTTCTCTTCTGGAAGCAATTTAACCGTTAGGTTAAATTGAGTTTCTAGTGCAATAGGTTCTCCAGTAGTCGTTCTCATGTTAGAAAGATAGGAATTCTAATTTTTGCCTATCAAACTATATAAAATATGATAGTTCACCAAAACTTTGCTTAATGAGATTCAACTATATCTATTAAAACTAAGGTGATGTTGTACACGAGAATTTGACAAATATGTGTCAATATATTTTAATCTTGTGTTTGGAATCTAAGGTTATTTCATGATCTAACGAATGACATCTTTTATGTTGAGTTTAAGTATGTGTTATGAAAGTGATTTGATTATCTAAGACTAAGAAATGTGTTTGTGAGTGATAATGGACTATGTTAATTTAAGAACGTTCTCAAGAAAGTTCTTTGGAACAAGAATCTAAGAAAAGTTACCAACTTTAATAGATCTTGTGTATGCTCTAGAGATGTGTAGTTTGCACAAGGTTTGAACTAGATTATAAGCAAGGTTTGGTTATGATGTATGCTTGAAAAGATACATATAGTATCTTTCAACAAGTAAGATTATCATGCTTGTGAGAACAAGTATGACAAGATGAGGGAGACAGTTCATAGAACTTGTAGGTGTAATGACATCTCTTGTAACACAACCGTTCATGTTGCAAAAATGATGCATAGGATATACATTATCCTTTTAGCAAGATGAAAACTAAACGCATGATTTCTTAGGCATAATGTTTTCCCAAAACAACATATTTTCCTAAATGAAGATATGAAGCCAAAGTATTTGAATTTGATAGTCCTATCCTAAATAAACTTAGTTTCAAGATTATATTCACTTAGATGATGACAAGAGAAATTCACTTGATTTTCTTATGTATACTTCTCAAGATTCATTGTCACTTGGAGTGCATGAGGTTGGCTTTGAGATTGCATTTTAACATATGTTGTTGATTTATGGTTTAACAATACTTATGCAAAAGTTTTAACGACAAAGTATTACTAATACTTGTGAAAGTGGTACTATTTAAACCTAGTGAAAATTGATATACAACGAGTATGAGCATCATGCTCATTTGATGGTGAAGGTTCTAATCCTATAAGTGGTAAAGTATGGTTGAGTGCATTTGATTTGGTATGAGTGTTTGGACAAAAAGGGATTTTTGAGCAATGCACTCAATGGATGATAATAAGGATTGTGGTGTTGTAGGGGTTTGTTGTGCTATGAAAGTGCTTAGGTTTCATGGATGTTGAAAACAACAAGGATGGAGACTAATTCTTGTGGTTCATAGGTTGGTACAACTAGTGTGTGATGTGATCTGAAGCTTAGGGCCTAAGACATATCACAGAGGTGAATGTGACAGGATGATGATAAAAGAAAAAGTGTACTTAGGTGATAGGATAAGTGTTTTAACATACGTTGTTAAAATACTTGGATGTTGATTCTTTCGGATATGACTTTTAATGACTACAATCGTAAGTCAGATTTACTTGAATATTTTGGACGAAATACTTAAGTTGTCAATCCTACTTTGTTGAGATTGGATAGCATTCAAGGATAGCAAAACTTGATAATTACATCTATAACCTAAGTGTGAGTTATGACTCGATGTAAATCTTTATCGTCTTGAAAAATGACATGTTAACCAAGTAAGGCAACATATGTGGATATAAGACAATATCTAAAGTCATAAGTTGGAATTGTGATCTATGATAATTTTGCACATAGTCAGTCCGGATTAGTTAGGAAGTCGTCAATTTACAAATCAAGTTAATGGATGAGTAAAGGACGGGTGGATACAATGAATGTGTGTAATGATCACAAATACTCAGTGGTCCATAGATTGCAAGGAACCATTTTTAGGGTTCCTTCCTTTATGGAGAAAGGTACCTTGGAGCATTTTTTATGAAATTTGAAAGTATGATTAGAGGTGATTATCTTATTGGTGTAAGTGAAATATCATGATCCTAATATGAGTGAATATTAGTGAAAAGAATCCTAGTGATAAAAGTGAGTGATATTGAGTGCGGGATTTAAACGAAAATTTAAAAATCTAACTGTTTGTCTGGCGGAACCAAATGGCAACACAGGCGGAACCCAGAATTTGGTTCGGCCTAATCCGTCAGGCTAATTTTGGCGGAACCAAAACTTTGGACAGACGGATCCCTACATTTGGTTCCGTCTGATCCACCAAGCAAAATTTCTTAACAGAGGGCATTTTTCAATCCCCGAAACCTGTTCAAATCCCGTAGTTTCTCCTACAACATGTGTAATTAATTAGTTTTGATTGAACAATAACAACAAAATAGGTATTAACACATGTAAGCACATAGATCAATCCGAGGATAATGAACATACTAATAATAGAAGTTATGCCAAACAGTGGCTTAAGATTAGAGAATTGATAACACTAAAATGTTATCGCCTTGCATGATAAAGTTAGTTCACAAGATAGATTAGTAGCAAACTTATCATCCTATAAAGCACATAATAGCTCATAAATCATTGTACCAAACAACTTTTACAAAGATACTATTAGATAATACTTTAAGGCAGTGACTTAATTCAACGCTTGAACCATTTGGAGAGATTATGTGCAAAACAACAATTTTCAAGATACTTAAATAGTTTTACCTAGTTCTCATTTATAAGTGAATTATGCATAACATATGCAAGAAAAGCTATCTAAAACAAAATTTCAACTTATTGCACAAAATCTAGCAAAAGTCCTATTGTGCATAAACAGGAAATTGACAAACGAGCAAATGAATATCATGCAAGATTGACACTTATGTATTACAAACAAACAAGTGTAATCACAACATTCAACAAGCAAACAACATGTATGCACACAACTAGAACAAGTAGTCACATAGCATAGCATAAAAAGAAAGATACTTTTCGTCACTTTGTGTTTAAATATGACGATTTATACCAAGCTTGATTAGTTTCCTTTACATAACTAAATATTACCTATTCTATCATTATTTCTACTTATGTGACTTATCAAATCATTTACGAAGGGATTTTTCAACTAAATTAATAGTTATCCTAAACACTTCTTTCAAAATCGTATTTTTCGTAAATTTGCTTTAAGCACACAATTTGACACTTAATTCTTTTGAGACATCTTTTCTTTTGATTTTCCAAAGACATCTTCAAGCTCGTATACAAAGTAACATTTAACAACAAAATTTCTAAGTATACTTAGCGAAACATTTTTCATATTATATTCCGCTTCAATGGTAATTTGATACATGGATCGTACTCCATTTTAAAAACCATTTGTTTTGAAAATAAGAGCCACGAGGCTCTGATACCAGTTGTGAAAACATAAAGGGGGGGAGGGGGAGGTGAATATGTTACCATTATAAAATCTTATTTCTTGTTGTATCAAATATCCGATTAAGCTTGTTATGATATGAAATATGTCAATTATAGTTTATGACTAGTATCTACTAAAACAAGTTTTCACACAAGTATAACCATCAAGTCACAACACAAGCAATCATATAATACAGACATAAAAGTAAAGTAGTAAGTAAAAGAAAGCGCAAACCGAACACGATGATTTATAGTGGTTCGGTCACGGAGCTCCTCTCCGCCCTACTCCACTCCCCGAGTACCCAACTCGAGAGTTACTTCACTAGATCAACAAACTCCCTTGTCGGTGGAGAAAACCTTACAATCGTCGCTTACACTTTTTCCGGTACGAAGCTAAATACTGGGTTCTAGTTCGAGGTAGAACCAACTTGACGTCGCTTATACAATTTCCGAAACTAAGCTAGATGTAGAGTTCTAGATCGAGGTAGAACCAACCTAACGTCGCTTATACAATTTCCGACACTAAGCTAGAAGTCGAGTTCTTTTACTAGGGTACAACCACTCCCGCTATGTTTTATGGCTCAACATAAAAACCTTGTGTTTTATGGCACAAACACATAAACCATCTAATCTAGTTTGGTGTTTAGATTGTGATGCAATGATGTTTACAATGATGATCCATGACATAAATGTGTCATGGATATGAATAACTAATCTAAATGAACTTCCATTGATAGGAAGCATTCAATGGATGAAGATCACAAGTTCCCTAAGCTTGTTGTGATGGATATTCATATATGTATGCATGTGGAATGTACTTCTTGAATAAGAAGTCTTCAAACATTGAGGATTTCAAGTAGTCTTGAATCTTCATATGTTGATATGCTTTGATGGATGATGACTTCAAGATCTCCAAGCCTTTTGGTAGATCAGGAGGTATGCTATGCTTGTGGTGGATGATGACTCAAGATCTCTGAGCTTGCTTCACAGGATCATTACGGTAGTATGCTTACAACATAATGAAAGTTAGTAACATTATGATCATTATGATAAGGGTGATGAGTGTATGTTACTACATGGTTATCTACTAATCTAAGTGTATGCAAAGGGTAGAGAGAATGTATGTTCAAGTGATAAGAAAACATGAATGAGTGGCCTGCTATTTATAGGAAAATAGATAAAACAGGCCACGGATTGGGTAGAACAAAATCAAGGGTTCCGTCCCTTATGTGATTTGGTTCCGACAACGAATTTTCAAATATCTTTCCAAATCTATCCAAGATATTATCAAATCTAATTCTTTGCTTGAAGATCTTTCCATGATATTCTCTAAATCTTCAAGATATCCTAAAGATATTACTATGATGTATGCAATGATGTCATGTACATATTTCCATTTTAAGAATTAAAATGTAAACTATGTAAATGTAAATGTATGTAACATGTATGTACCATTTATAAGTAACATGTATATACTTATGCTACTAAAGATGTTAAACTACTTATGCTACTATGTCATTAACATCATTTTCATGAGTAAGGACATTTGTCTTAGTTAGACACCTAAAGAGTACTTATCCTATTAAACTTAGGAAACATGATGTACAAGTAAAAGTACTTGTATTTGCAAAGTGTAAAATGAGGTTCTAAGTAGAATAGTTAACCTTTTAAAATACTTAATGACCTAACCGTATTTTAAACATTCTAAATGGTTTGTTAAGGGTTTTATCATAATGCCACATAACAAACATGTACGAACCTGTGTTGTATCATACGAGTACTCGAGAAGTCGAGAGGTGTTGAATGTATGTTGAGACAAAATATGATTACAAGTAACTTGTACATTTTACGTTATGTATCAAGTTACATGTTTGTCTTCATTCAAAACAAACGAAACTGTTTAGATTAAATATCGTAATATTTGCACTAACATAAAACACCAATTCACCGCACTCCTCTTTTATTACAAACAACGCATACATCAACGGCTTGAAGCTTGATTTGTGTGGAGTTAAAAGTTTGAGATTCTTGTTTAGGAGGAAGCTTTCGGCCTTCTCTCTCAAATTCCTCCCTCAGCCTCTCCTCCTCGGCATCCTAAAATGTGAAAGTCAAAATGATTAATCAACGCAAATCTAAAAGTGACAAAACCCAGTGCAGGGTTAAGGTGCATACCGCATCTGCTGCATCTTTGGCTGCTCTAAACCGCCTACACCGCTGTTGGTTCATTTTTGCTCTTGGGGCAACACCATCTACACCACATTTTCAGATATGTTAATAATAGCAATGTGTCAAATTCAAATTCTGGTTTTATTCCCATAAAAAAAATATATATATATACCTAACCATTAGCATTCTATAATCAATCTCATCGTTTTTCTCATCTTCATCTTCATCCCGATCCCTAGCTGTTCTTCAGGTATTAACTCACTAACGCATAAAAGCAAACACTTGGTTTTCATAAATACTAAACATCACAATTAGCACCTTAATTAATGAAATAAATGAACAAAATTTAAAACCCACTTCACAAATCACAGTTCACAAAAGAGTCCTAAATTCTAGTGTATAAGAACGAATTAAAATCACGACAACATTTAAAGCCAAAAAAAAAATAATAATAAAAAAAATAAAAAAAAAAAAAAAAAAAAACTTTTCTCACGAATACCATTCTGCAATTCCGCAACAGTATCCTAGATACACAAAAAGCCCAAAACCAAATCAGATCTCAGTTAATACATTATGCAAGCAAAGCTAAAATTCTAGTGTGTGGCTGTGTTTGTGATCTGTGGAAGAAGATATGACTGGGTTTGAAAACTTTTATCGAACAAAACAATTGATGAATGGTGCAATGATGAATACCACAAAATTGATAAAGACAACGCTTGTGCAACCTCCCTCCTTTTTGATGTATCAAAACTTTCCATATACTTTCTCTTTCGCAAAAAATTATCAGGTGTTTGTCTTTTAATCACTACATCGTTAGGAGTTAACATCAAAAGGGAAAAATAATAAAAATGAGAAATATGAGAACTAACAACACATTTTAGATTCACTTATAAAAATAAATACATTTTCCTTCAAATTTTCTCTCCTAATTATTAAAATTATTTCTCACTTTTTCATTTTAATTATTTTGCTCATTTGATCCATTTCACACTGGTGGTGCAAAATCAACCATTTTATTGGAAGTCATACATTGGTGATGCAAACACAACCTTTTTTTGCAATTGATATAGTATTAAGTTGTTGCCAACTTTAAAGTACATGAAATGACTTCCTTTCTATTTCACTAGAAAAAGGTTGATACTCGCATGGACCTTGGAACCCTTCCTTCCAATCTTTGTAGTCGTTATCACCATCGAAGTAAGATATATTGGCTGACTTTTTTTTTTTTTTTTTTTTTTTTTTTTTTTTTTTTTTTTTTTTTGATTTCTTTTTTATCCACAAAGGCATATTTGTTCTTTTGCTTAAACCTTAAACCAAGACTCGTGTCTAAAACTCAAAATGACATGTCATCACAAGCTTAATATGTATATTAAAGGGTTTTATGAAACTCTTGGATTTTTCTTTTAAAATGAAAGATGGATTTAATACACATTAATTAAATTTATAATTCAACACAACAAATGTAAATTTTCGATAATAAACTTATGTTTTCATATTTTATTCCTCTAAAGTAATGCAGTATCCCTTAAACAAACTCATTATTAAATGACAAAATTTAGCGCAAACTATCACTAGATATTTTTTAAACATCTAATGAATTGTTTTATTTATTTTAAGAAACAAATAGGTATTTGTATTTGTATTTTTTTTTTTAATTATTATCATACTATAATTATGTAAAAATAAGTTTGAATAAAGAATCTCTAATACCATAGGCAGGACAAATGATAAGAGAGTCGTGAAATTGGGTATGTTTGGCTAAATGTAGCAGTAGCAGCAATAAGCCATAACTATTTGTTTTATAAAACTGTTTAGTAACATAACACTAGTTGTAATTATAAATGATTATATGACATAAATAGACATATAAACAATAAAATTGAATAAAAACCCAATATAAAAATAATAATGTTAATGTTTTAACATAACGATTATTTTACATATGCAACCTTATATAACTATTATATATCTAGACTATTAGTGAATGGTATTAATACATCAACGACGTAATATGTTTTAATAAAAATTAAAAACATAAGACTAGGTGTAACAAAGATCCTCAGGCGACCTTTATCTCCCTTACCACGTCAGCTTTCTCTCCTATACTACATCAAGAGCAACTTGATGTAATAAGGCGACCCACATTTCCATTTTTTTTTCATCTTCAATTTTTTTAACAATAAATTAAAATTTCATTCATAATAGAAAAAATTACATAATAATTCCAATAAAATTTAAAAAAAATACGAAAAAAAAAAACATTACACGAAAAGAAAAACACAGTCGTTCTATTTTTTTTACATGCATCCAAACAATTTTAGCACATATTTGATTTTGTATTTGTCCCGCCATTTTAAACAAATCCGAATGAATATCGTAATCTTTCTAAGATTCTTCTTTTAGAAAAGTCTCAATCAAAATATGTTTTTCTTGCAGAATGTCTTTGCATTCCTTTTATGCTTTAATCATATCATCGTTAGTTGTGCTCGCTTTTTCAAACAGTACAGTTGCGTCGATAATCGTTTGCATACAAATGTTATAATCATTAACTTGTTTCATTACTCCAGCTTTGATTTCCTCGATTGTATGTGAAAAGGAACACCATAAGATTTTTTGGTGTGATTAAGGAAGTATGTGTAGAGCGTAAAAGGAAGAATGTGTTTGAAAGTGTATATAAAAATGAAGAATTAGTGGGGTATTCATAGGGTAAAAGTGTTTAAATTGTAAAACAATTTTTTATTATTTTTTTATTATTAAATAAACAGTTAATTTTTTTTTTATTATTTTTTTTTCTGCACACTATCGGTCGAAGAGATGACCTAGTTCTCCATTTTTTGCTTAGGGGACTCGTCAGGTGGGACTCCATGTAATAGGGGCGACCGAGTCGGGTGGGGGAGACTGACCGAGTCGAGGCCTTCTATTATGCCCAACCTAAGACATCTGTATATATTTCTTCATCGACAACAACTACACAGGTATATAAATAAAATGAAGACACTAAATTTTGACAAGGCGACCAAACTCTTATAATGACATACTCATTAATTAATAGGTAGGGGCACTATAGTAAATCTCATTCATAAATGCTACTTCAATTTTCTCAAAGCTCATTTGGAAAATGAGCATTTTGACATTTTGACTAAATGCTTCTTGCCAAACAAGCTTTTAGATCTTAACAGTAAATGCTTAACGCTAAATGCTCTTAAAATGCTCCAAAACGCTTGTTGCCAAACACAACCACTGTATAAGAGATTTACCATTACAAGTATTATTATTAATAATGGACATGCTTTGAATTGGGAGTGAATTTTTCATCCTCTTGTTTTGCTTTCTGTTTTCTCGTCATAATTATGCTGCTTTCACTAGTGTAGTCTACTATGAATTGTAAAACACAACTCAAGAGAATTTCCGCTTTGTTTTCGACCCATCAAAAGGGGATAGAATTGTTTTAAATAAACTCAAAATTTAGGTAGCAAATAGTTGTTGAAAGGAGTACATACCAAAAACCTGGAACAAAAAGTTTGACTGAAGGAAATGGTTTCTATTAGCTACACATGTATTTAAGCTTTTCAATTTCTGGCCACTTGCATGACAATCAGCTTGTTTTGTATCACATATTGCAAGGAACCTGGAAGATTGTGCGTAGAATCCCTTGTTACACATTATTTGCTGTTTTTATTCTCTAATTGCTCCAGTTTTACTTCCTTTTATAAAATGGAGAAAGTGTTTGATTTATGGAATCGATTACTAAGTGCAGTTCCCAAATTATTGTGAAAGTTATTTCAACTTTTGAGAAGGTTCCACACATTCATCATTGTTAAGTAAATAGAGAAAGTAAGATATGGGTGATGATCTATAGAAAAGAGCTTACTTTAATATGAAATTGGTGGAAAGTGTTCGACCAACAAAACATTAACAACTAGTAAGTTTGACTGTAAAAGGAGTAATTGAATCAGAAAATGGTAGCTAATGGAATTTAGCATAGGATAGCCCCTTTGTTGAAATTACAAAATCCTCTTAAAATCGTAATCTAACTGTTACTTATAATCATCAGAACATCACAGCAGAAAGTCAATCATTTAAAGTCAAATCACCAAATCTTGCTGCTGAAAAATCAGATGCTCTTCCAGCTGAACAAACCTAAGAATTTATTTTGGAGGAATGCTAATTAACGAGGATGATAGAAGCTCATGAGTAATCAAGAAAATAGAGAATATTTGTTCAGTCACCGCGCCTCTTAAAAAGGTTCAAGAACTTTTATTTCACCATACATTTTACAGCAAGCACAAAATGAAAGGGGAAAAAAAATAAATGCAAGTTATAGACAAGATATTATAAGGTTTCATGTGGGTGCAGATTTTGAGATCATCAAATTAAGCAAATTTCAAAGAAGGTGAAGTTAGATGTCTGTTTATATCTTGATGGATCATTGGATTGTATTTCCGCCTAAAAGTATCTTGATGATTAATTCAAGTTTTTGAGGATTAACCAAGATTTTTGAAGCGAATAGATCACTATTTCTCGTAGATTCTACCATTTTTGGTTCAAATCTTTATCTTTATGATTGTTATTAACTTATTATTGTAGAAACATAATTACTGATCCTAGTTAGAGGTAAAAAATAAATAAATAAATAAATAAATAAATAAATCATCAACACGGTTCCATTTCTCTTTTCTTTTGTATGATTTTCTAGAGCAATGAAATTACAAATACGAGCATTTCATTTCTCAAAGTGAACCTTTTTTACAATAATCAAGAAGATAAATTTGTTGTGCATCTATTTCCGCTAGTGAGGGTAATTATCTAAAAAACAATTGAAACCCATTAAGTAGAGCAGGTATCACAGGAACAGTTGGACCAGCTATTGGTTGCATAGAAGCACACGCAGTCGAACTGCAGATCGATCTACATTTCTCGAACTTCTTATACAATCACTCATGTCTTTATCAGAAGTCATTAATATCCACTCTTCATCTTCATCAAGGTACTTGATCTTATACGTCCCAACCGGCAACTTCAATTTCATACTAATTTCATTCTCAACTGTAACAAATTTTGCTTCTGAGACACGGAGACGTAATTTGATGATATCATCTGCATACTCTGCTTTAATAGTCATGGTATTTTCATTTCTGCTGACCGGAGAGGGGTCTTGAATTGCTCCATTGTCCTTTTCATTTGTGTGACCTTGCTTCTTTTTCTTTGGTGATTCTGGTCCTTGCCACCCCAGCAAGCCAAAATCATTGCACTTGCGTTTCAATGTAGACAAAGAAACTATGACACAACATAAGAAATAACTTTTCAAAAAATGCTTCGTATAAGAAGTCAAGTCGACAGGTGTTAGTTAGATTTAAAAATGCATTAACAAAAGGCTTAATTTAAACTCACTGAAACTATGTCGAGCAAGGTGGAATTTGAGAACAAAATATTATTATTACCTCCAAGTGTTTTTGCAGCTTCTTTCATGGTCTTCCCATATTGTTGTTCAATGTCTTCTTGAGATAACTGGATTACTGTTGTGTTACGTTTTGTCTTGGAAGGTGCTTTGTAGTCCACAACAAGTTTTTCTTTTCCCTCTTTCAAAGATTCGGGTATTAGGGATAAACTTTTTCTTTGAAAAATCTTGAAACTCTTTATTTCACTCTTTGTAGAATTGTAAACATCTATAACATGTAACTCGTGACCAAGTTCTGCACCTGAAGCTAACTTGAAACGTGGCAAACACCTTTTTAATGTTAAGAGGAGGTCCTCCAACAAGATAATGTAGTTTGAATTATTCATCCATATGAACTCAAACACATAACAAAGATCCCTGGTGTCAATATTCCTCAAGCATATTACAAGACCCATTAAGTCATCATCAAAATCATCATGAGATGGTGATGCGGCGCGTGCCATTATCTTATCGGTACTCAGCTTAGGCATGCTACCGAAGAAGCGTGGTTCATGATTTTGAAGTGTCTTTAGAACAAGTTCCTCCCCAATTTTTAGGGGAATCTTATCACAAAAATCATAATATTTTGTGAAACGCCAAGAAAACCTTTCAGAATTCTTATTAACACTATTATAACCAGTCAATTTGAGCGCCAACATTGGTTTCGTTTGAGTGTGCCCCAAAGAAGAAGAAAATGGCACACGATTGTCATTCTCATAAGGGATCCAAACTTGAGCAAGACCTATATTATGTGTCACGCACACCTCCTCTAAGGACTCTTGAATATCGTTTGTAGCAAGTTTGAGACCATTTATAGTCTGTTTCACAAGGGTGTAAATTTGTTTACACACATCTAATTTTGGACAGTAGATCAAAGAACTAAGAAAAGATCATTAATATACATTGTGATAAAAACACAAATTCATAGAAGATCATGAGCTGTTTTAGAAGTTTACCTCGTATGGTATACGATCTTGTACAGTAAACACACCCATACCCTCTTCCTGCATGTAAAGATTGAATATCTCTAATAAGTACTGAGAAAACATTTATAGAATGAATCACAGGTTCAATTCAATGCATTATTAAGGAACATTTATTTGAGTCTAAAGTAATCAGATAAAAGCGGTTGGTTTAAGATTATTTTAAGAAAAATTAGTTGAAACTCTTAAGTACGTATAGATACCTACCTCTAGTGCCATGGTTATCGTATTGACAAATTCAAGATCACGATACCATATTGACGAACACTCAACAACACCAATACAAGAAGATTTATCAGATGAACAAAAAATAGGCAACATAAATGAAGTATACGTTTCAGGCTTCTCCAAAGAATAACGCACCAGTGGACCCCCTTTGTGAACACTCGTGTTCAAAAGAAATGCCTCTGGAAAAAGATTGAGGAAAGCAGAGGCTGGTGGACCACCATTAATATCATTCACATGGATATTACACTCATAATCCACAATAAGATGTCTATATTCTAGACCTCTGTCAAGATCACTGACCGCAAATGGTTGACCTGTAGCTGAAAGTAGACGTGCGCCGCCTATTTCCATAGGTGTCCAGAACTGAACCACTAACCCCGAAATGCCTTTTACCTTAGTAAAGGCAGATTTAATCTTGTCGTTAATCATCATTCGAGTGGCAATATCATCTGTGTGAGTTACATACAGTGGTTAATTATATATAGACCACTTAACAATTTAAATAAATTTAGACACTGCAACTGAACATAGAAGGAGGCTAGTTAACTATGCTCACATACCTGTAGTTGAATTAGATACAAATCCATCATCTTTACAACTAAAAACCCATAATTCATCCTTAAATTCAGGTTTCCTGTGAAGAAGATAGGTTGATGATAAGGTTTCAAGGAGTGCAGAGAGTTTCTCATCATCCAGGTTAGCCATCAGCGCTCACTTATGTTGACTTTCTGTGTACTCCCTTTTCAAAAAATGAATACTTTTAATCACATTTCAATCTTTTTATACTTTCTGTGCCTTTTATATGTTTGTCTACTTGCTTATTTCAATAGACCAAAGTCACCAAATTACATCGTGACTTTTATTGACCCTGGACCTTGAACTCACATGCTAAGCTATTATAACAAAACTTTGCCAAATATTATAATATCATAACCATGGGCTTTGGACCAATCTTGAACAATGCTCCTCAAGTTTCTTTTCATATTTTTAAGGTAATACAATCATGAGAGCTTGTGTTTGTCTCATATTACCGGTAACTACAATTATAATACTATAAAATTAAACTATGAAACTAAGTTTTTAAACAACTAAATAAAACAAGTAGATCAATAATTTGGGGTGATATGTGTCTTCAAACCAGCAACTCTCACATTTGATTCATTCATCTCAATATATAATCCTAATTTTATCTCACCAAACACAAAAATTTCAGAAATCAACATCTGATTGCAAACACAAAGCTTAAAAACATTTAGTAAGTGTACTAACCATAATCTTTAAATCAGTTTTTCTAACAATTCAATGAATGTTTCTTTTTTTGTAGATTGTTGGTTTGATGGTATAATTTTCTTTAAGATGTTTCTATTTTTTATTTTGATTATAGCTTTCAGTAATTTTGATATTTTGGTTGATCCATAATCTATCATCATTATGACTGCTCTTTTGTTTCAGGAAATAGCACGAGTTCGAACTAATTTTACTTTAACAATGGAGAACCAACGAGATAAAAATGAACTTTGTTTGTGAATCTAAAAAAATATATGATAAAAGACACTTCCTAATACAATCATGAACTATTGTGCGTGTCTTTTATAAAATGGACGATTACCCGTGCATAGCGGCGACAGTGGAATTTGTGTTTGTAATTTATTTTTGTATATATGAGTTTGTAGTAATTAGTGAGAGTGAAGAAATTTAGTGGTTTATATTTTTTACTCCGTACATGAGTTTGTAGTAGTTGAGACATATGCATCTGGCTTAGGAGCTGGGGCAGTGCTTCAACAAATGGACACCCCATTGCTTATATGAGCAAGTCATTGTCTGCCCAACACAAAGCTTATCAACATATGAAAAGGAGTTCTTAGCAATCTTACTAGCCTTGGATAAATGGAGAGGCTATCTGTTGGATAGACATTTTTTGATCAATACTGACCACTTCAGTTTGAAGTATTTGTTGGATCAAAGAATAACAACTCCTACTCAAATGAAGTGGTTACCTAAATTAATGGGGTTTGACTATGAAGTTGTCTATAAGAAAGGAAGTAAGAATGGGGCAGCTAATGCCTTATCGAGAGTTTAGACTTTAGAGTTACTAAGCATATTTACTGTTGTAGTTACTAATGAGCTAGCAAGGAAGATAGAAGACAGTTGGGTGGAATATACTAAGTTGCATACTATAATCAGTGAGCTCAAAGGAGGACATGTTCGTAAGAAACACCATGTTTGGGCAGATGACAAGTTGCTAAGAAAAGGGAAACTTTTGGTGGATAATAATGAACAATCGAGGACAGAGTTGCTGCAATACTTTCATGGTGGGTCTGTGGGTGGTCACTCTGGTGTGAAGGTCACTACACAGAAGGTATGCCCATTTTTTTATTGGAAAGGCCTTGGAAAACAAGTTAAGCAGTTTGTGAGGGAATGCATAACTTGCCAAAAGTACAAGCCTGACTTGGCAGCTTACCAAGGTTTACTACAACCACTTCCAATCCCTCAAATATATGGTCTAGTGTTTCAATGGATTTCATAGAAGGTCTTCCTAAGTCTCAGGGTAAAAATGTCATCTTTGTAGTGGTTGACAGGCTTAGCAAGTATGCCCACTTTATAGCTTTGGCACACACTTTTACTGCAATGCAAGTGGCCCAAGCATTTTTGGATAACATCTACAAGTTACATGGAATGCCTGAATCCATAGTATCTGATAGGGACAAAGTCTTTTTGAGTACTTTTTTGAAAGAGTTTTTCAAGCTAGTCCAAGTAAAGCTGCTCATGTCCACTTCTTATCACCCACAAATTGATGGGCAGACTAAAGTGGTAAATAGATGCCTAGAAGGTTATTTGAGGTGTATGATAGGTGAATATCCAAAGGAATGGGTCAAATGGTTGTCATTAACTGAACTTTGGTACAACTTAAATTTTCACACTTCAATTCAAGTTAGCCCATTTGAGGTTGTATATGGAGTATGGACAACCACCTCCAATACATGTGCCTTATGTGGGAGGTCGAAGCAAAGTAGATGTTATGGATATGTCTTTGAGGGAAAGGGAAACTGCAATTCAGATTGTGAAATTCCATGTAAGCAGGGCTCAAAATAGGATGAAGCAACAAGCTGAAAAAGGGAGGTCTGAGAAGAGTTTTGAGTTGGGGGTTGGGTATATTTGAAATTGCAGCCTCATAGACAGGTCACTTTGAGAATGGGCAAGCAGCATAAATTTTCTCCCAAGTTTTATGGACCTTTTAAGGTAACTGCAAAGGTGGGACAGGTTGCTTATAAGTTAGAATTGCCTATCCAAGCTCAAATTCACAATGTCTTCCATGTGTCCCAACTTAAGAAGCACATAGGTGATGTACCAAGCAGTCAAAATGTGGTGATTCCACAATGTGATCAAGAAGGAATCTTAACAATTCAACCTTTGGCTCTTCTGGATAGGAAGATAGTGAATGAAAGGAATGAAGTAGCAGTGTATAGCCCTATTCAGTGGACAAATAGAAGTGTGGAAGATGCCACTTGGGAGCCTTTGGAAAATTTGACCAACGATTACCCCAACTTTGATATCAGTTCTTGAGGACAAGAACTTTTTAAGGGGAATGGATTTGTAGAAAACTAGAAGGGGGGTTGAATAGTTTTTACCGTTTTCATGCCTTTTTAAGAAATATTTGATTCGATGAAATGAACACGACACACAATGTATATAAACAATATATAATAAGTAAATGCGGAATGTAAAGGAAAGATCATACCAATAGACACAATGATTTATAGTGGTTCGGCACGAAGCTCTCTTCCTCGCCCTACTCCACTCTTCGAGTACCCAACTCGAGAGTTCACAAGCACTATATCAACAAGCTCCTTTGTGGCGGAGAAAACCTTACAACGTCGCTTCACTTCTTTACCGATACTAAGCTAGATATCGAGTCTTTCCCAAGGCAAGACCAACCTTATCACTCAATGTATTTTAATGCCATAATACTAACCAAACTCTCTAGGATGTTGTATGATGATCACTACCCAATTTGGTAGATGATGGTGAAGTACAATGACATAAAAATGATAAAAAAAAAGTTACACATCTAAGTATATGATGACACACTACTAAATACAACACTTGGAAGTTTGGAAAACTTCTTATGTTCTTCACTTGAATTCAAAGTAGAAATCGTTGGATCACTTTGAATGTGTTATAGCTCAAGTGGAATGATCAAAGAGTGTTAATATGATGTTAGAAGATGAAAGAATTAATAGTAGTATGCTTTGAATGGTTGTGAATCATTAGTTTCAAATGAAACTCTAAATGTCTATTTATAGTGGACATTCTATCTACAGCATCCGGCGGATCTGCGGATCCGTAAAATACGGATTCGCCCGTTATAAAAACAGATCCGCGAAGGGTATTCAGACAGCCCTTTTGTCTAGCGAATTTTTCACTAGATCGTCCTTAAATTAAATTTAAAATCTAATATTCTAGAATTACTTGGGCACAAAAGTTTTAATTAAATTTAGTTTTGAATTAATTAAATCATTTAATAAAAATGTCTAGTTAATTTTATTAAGTAAATTTTGTGTTATTATTAAATAAAAATGTGTTTAATAAATATTTATAGTGTGTTTAAAAATATTTATTACTTGGGCTCTTTGATCATTCGACTTGCGTTATAATCACATTATTCATACCTGAAGTGATATACGTCGTAGTGTGAACTTACAACTAATAACATGGCTGCGTAAACATTTACGTCATATAAATTTATAATAGCTATTATCAAAACCGTGAGAGACATAAAATATAAATAACATTTTTATGCGATATTTGTATTAACAATCTCCTCCTTTTTTATGATGGCAAAATATAAACTCATATACGGTAAAAATTTAGGTATGCAAGATTTTGAGTTGTGAGTTTACTTCTTTCTCCCCCTTTTTGCCGAAACAAAAAGTGTAGAGTGGCGTGGCGGAAGCTAACAAACCATGCAAGTGCTCCCCCTCGGTGTATGCTCCCCCTTGTTCGAGGCACCAAGAAATCGAGCTGTGGAGTCGTGATGCAAAACAAAGTTAACATACAAGCACGAATATGGCAATAACGATTAAATCAGAACCACAATATTTAAGCAACCACAATTCACAATCACAAAATATCAAGCAACAAGTGAGATCACGGTAAGACATAAGAACACACCAACTAAGTAACCTCGTCTTATTATAAGAAAACAAGGTAAAATTTGACACTTAGGTCATAGATCCTAAAAATTAAAAAAAAATAACTAAGAAAGAAAAATAAGATGATCCTAAGACATACTATGGCTTGACGATAATTCGACACTTAGTTTGGTGGGTGTGCGGGTGGAGCTTGAAAGTGGTGTTTGATGTAAGCAAACATCACATTGACTATCTCCCTAAGCATGGTGATGTGCTCACGGTTTTGGTGACAACACATGCAATGGTAGTCATGTAGTTGTCTTTGGTAGTCATATGTTTGGAGGTCAAAAGGACCTCTTGGTGAGTGTGGGTAGGAAGGTTCATGAGGTGGTGGGTTCAACCACTCGAAAAAATCCCGGTGGGAAGTCTTGTATGTTGTTGAAGGTGGGTAGAAGATTTCTACCAATGATGAGTGACGGAGATGGTTATGGTGGAGGGTGTGAAGGTCTTGGAGGGACATTTTCCTTGTCCTCAAGGTATGGGTTTGGAGGTTCAGTGAGGTTTTGGTTTGGCTCCAAATTTGGGAAGTTGTTGGTAGAAGGTATCTTAAGTGCTCCAAGATTGATTGGTAAAGGTGAGGTTAAGGATGGAGTCTCCTTTGGTGAGTTCAAATGTGAATTTGAGATGGTTTTTGAGGATGTACTTTTGGATGGAGCCCTTGGTGGACTTTGTGATTTTTGTGAAGGAGGTGGAGATAGAGTGGAGAAGTTATCACTAGAGGAACTCTTAAGGTTGATAATCTTTGGCTTTCCTACTCTTATTCTAGCGGTTTGTCTCTTCTTGATGGTGTTAGAGGAGGACTTGGATGAGCAAGTCATTGTGGTGATGAGAAGTGAAGAAGAGAAGCTAGATCTTGCAAATGTGAAAGAAACATGGGATGAAAGGGTTGGATTTAAGGATAAAGAGGTGAAATGAATTATCCTAAGGTATTTGGATTATGTGGGTTGTTGATGCAAATAATGTCCTAAAAACGTTATTTATATCTTTCGATAACTCCACGTTTTAATGATAACAATATGTGAAAACAATTTACGTCAATTTTTAACGTAAACAAGTTTTTAGTCAAAATATTCTGTTTCTACGTAAATCACTCTAGGTATGAACAAACAAATTTACAACTTGACAAATGATCAAAGAAGTGAATTTGTGTTTTAAACTTCACATTTTTAATGTGACAAAACATTTTTTCAAAAATACATTTTACAAATTATTTTTGAATTATAAAGAAATGTTTTAATTGGAAAAATAAGTTTAAAAATCATAACAACTATTTTTCCCCTCAAATCAGCTCCAAACTTCCCCAAATAAACTTTCACTACTAAAAACAAAAAATGGAGCGTCTCTTGTCTGGCACGGTACCACGGTACCACTAAATTTAGTAGTACCATGTGGTATTTAGTGGTACCGTCCCACTATAACGGGCAAATTTTCTCTGCCTATAAATACCAGTCCAATTCACAGTTTTTGGGCATCCTTTTTCACACACAACTTTCTGATTTTAAAACTCTTATCACACTTACTCTCCTTTGATCATTTAGTTAGTTTTCTTTTGTTTAAAGAGTCATCCTATCATCCAACCAAGTGATCACCTTCATTCCTCTACTAGTGCAAGAGAAGAACACAAAGTATCAAGAAGATACAAGGTGTTGTAGTCATAGTGTAGTGCACTTGTAACATTTGTTACATACTTGTTGTATCTTAGCATACACCAAGTTGGTTTTCTTTTGTTTAGTTTGTGAGCGTGGATGATTGTGATCTTGTTGAGATCTTGGAGATCTCTTGTAGCTTGTGTGATTGTGTGTTGATCAAGTGGATCAAGGGTAGATCGGGTAGATCGTGTGAAGTGTGTTGATTGTGTGATTTAGTAAGGATCGTGTGGATTGTGGTAGATTGGTACTAGCTAAGATTAGTACTCGACATTTAGTTTAGTGTCGGAAATTGTGATAAGCGACGTTGTACGGTTTTCTCCGCCTGAAGGGAGCTTTGTTGACATAGTGCTTAGAACTCTCGAGTTGGGTACTCGGGGAGTGGAGTAGGGCGAAGAAGAGCTTCATGACCGAACCACTATAAAGCTCGTTGTCTCGGTTTGATCTTTCCATCTCATTTCTTTATACTTATTGTTTATGTTAGATAGTATAGCTTATTGTTCATATTGGTGTTGATTGATTTCACAAAAGAATCGAATCAAAGTTTTTCACAAGTAAACTTTTATAACTAACGAAAAATCGGTAAAACTATTCACCCCCCCCCCCTTATAGTTTTCCACAATTAATACCAGAGCCAGGTCTGGCAAGATTTTAAAATAAATTGTATTTTAAAACTTGAATCAATGGATTTCGACAAATATCAAGAAGGGCAATCTATGCAAAGACCACCACTTTTTGAAACCGATTGTTTTATATATTGGAAAACAAGATTCGAAACGTATGTGAAATCAAAAGACATTGATCTTTGGATGTTATTACCGAGGGAGACTTTCAACCGATTGAAAAGAATCCGGAAACAAAAAGGGATGAAGTAGTTCCCTATAATAAACAAAGTGATAACCTTAAAAGAAAACTAGCCAAAAATGATGAGGCTAAAATGATGATTTACAATGCTTTGCCGAAAAAGGAATTTGAAAGAATTTTTATGTGTAACACGGCAAAAGAAATTTGGAAAACTTTGTTAGTCACTCATCAAGGTAATAATCAAGTCAAAGAGAACAAGATAGATCTTCTTGTGCAACAATATGAACAATTTTCCATTCCGGAAGATGAATCTATTGATAATGCCTTTGCTAGATTTAATACTATTATTACTAGTCTTAAAGCTCTTGATGAAGGTTATTCTAGCAAGAACTATGTTAGGAAGTTTCTTAGGGCTCTACATCCCAAATGGAGAGCAAAGGTCACCGCCATTGAAGAGTCAAAGAACTTGGCGACATTATCACTTGATGAACTAATAGGAAACTCCGACATAGTCAAAGACAAAAGTGAGAAAGTTAGATCTCCAGCATTGAAAGCCAAAAAGGAGTCTAGTGATGAGGAAAGTTCGGATTCTGATAGCGAAGACGAAGAGTATGCATTAGCCGTTAGAGATTTTAAGAAGTTCTTTAGGAGAAGTGGTAGATTTGTTAGACAACCTCGTGATGAAAAGAAGTCATTCCAAAAGAACCGAGATGAGAAGAAAGGAAAGAGTGATAGGAAATGCTTTAGATGCGGAGATCCTAATCGTCTCATCGGAGAATGTCCTAAACCACCGAGAACCAACAACCAAAGAGCTTTTGTAGGAAGCTCTTGGAGTGATAGCGGTGAAGAAGAAGAGAAGAAGCCAAATGATGAAACATCTCTTATGGCTCAAGCTTCAAATGAGGTACATTCCGACTCTTCTTACTATAGTGATGATAATTCATCAATAGATGATAATATATTATAAGATGAATATAATAAATTATGTGAAGTAAATTCTAAAATCATAACTAGAAACAAAACACTAAAAGTTACATTGCATGAACTCGAAGTGCAAAATTTAGAACTGATAGACTTGAAAAAAATAAAGAAATAGATATTGGATGTAGGTCATGCATATGTCTTCGAGTAGAGAATGAAAAACTCAAAGAAAATGCTGTTAAAATCATTAAGTTTGAAAAAGGAACAAAATCACTAGATGACATGTTAGATAATATTAGATATAGTGAGCATGTCGGTGCGGGTCTAAGTTTTAATCTAAATGAAGCTTCGACAAGTAAAACAAAACATATAAAATTTGTCAAACCCACAAGTTCTGTCAAAACTGAGGACGGTACCATTAAAGGTATAGACGGCACCACTAAAATTAGTGGTACCCTGGTACCGTCTGGTGCTGAAGACAGAACTGAGTCGAGTCCGAAAAATAATTTAAGTCCTAAACCAAGTCACATAGTAGTTAACAATGTTAAAATACATGTTGCTAGTAAAAAGGAGGTCAAAAGTTTTTACAAACCTGTGTTAACCCCCGGGCTTGGCTTTGTAAAACCCGATACTAGATCAAATACTCCTCCACCTAGAAAAACAAATGTTCCTAAACCTTGGTCAAGAACTCCTCAACCGAGAAGTAACTTTAGAATACAAAGTTATCCAAGTAACTATCCCGTAACTTGGAATAACCTTCAAAAACGAAGTTACTTGCCATGGGAAATTTATCCTCCGTTCCAACATCCTAACCAAATGCAACAAATGCATGGGATGTTTAATACTAACAACTTTGGACCCATGAGATATTGGGGACCAAATGTTTGAATCTTTGTCTTATTCAATAGATATGCTTGGGAATCGACTTGGTTCCTGATGAATGGGTCAAGGATAGTGGATGCACTAATCATATGACGGGTAACCGAAGTCTATTCTCATCATACAAGGCTTACAACGGAGGTAATGTCACTTTCGGTAGCAAACTTAAGAGCAACATCATAGGCCAAAGTACTATTACTCAAGACTCCCTCACTATTAGAAATGTTGACCATGTAGATAACTTAGTATTTAACTTGCTTAGTATTATTCAAATGGCTGACAATAAGTGTAGAGTTATATTTTCCGAAGAGGGTAATGAGATCACTAAGAATTGTAAGACCATAGGAAAAGGAGTTAGGAAGAATGGCTTATTTGTTATAAGAATAGGAAATAAGCCTCAAGATAAGATTTTCCTAGCAACCATAGATGATAATTCCACCCTACGGCACAGGAGACTAGGTCACGCCAATATGCATTTAATACAATCATTGGCGTCTAAGGAACTAGTTAGAAACCTACCTAAGATTAAGTTTGATAAACACTTTTGTGACACTTGTAAAGTTGGAAAACAAGCTCATTCTAGTCACAAGGCTAAGAATATGGTCTCGACCTCTAGATGCCTAGAACTCCTTCACATGGACTTATTCGGTCCATCCGCCGTACGGAGCTACGGAGGAAATTACTACACCTTATTAATAGTAGATGACTACTCTAGGTATACTTGGACTAGATTTCTTAAGGATAAGACACAAGCTTTCGAGGAATTTGAAATCTTTAGTAAGAAGGTCCAAAATCAAATAGGTTGTACAATAGTCTCAATTAGGACGGATCATGGTCGGGAATTTGATAATAAAGTGCAATTTGGAGTATATTGTGATGATAATGGTATTACACATAATTTCTTGGCTCCACGCACTCCACAATCAAATGGGTTAGTTGAGAGGAAAAATCGTACTGTATAAGAGATAAGTAGAACGATGTTGAATGAACAATCCATTCCGAAAAAGTTTTGGTGTAATGCGGTAGACACCTCGACTTACATACTTAATAGGATCTTGATTAGGCCAATCTTAAGAAAAACACCATACGAAATCTTGAAAGGTAGAAAACCTACTCTAGATTACTTTAGAGTATTTGGAAGCAAGTGCTTCATACTAAACACAAAAGACTACCTCATCAAGTTTGACCCAAAGTCTTACGAAGGTGTTTTCCTAGGTTACTCCCAAAATAGTAAAGCCTTTGTTGTCCTAAACAAAGGAACAATGAAAGTAGAAGAATCACTCAACGTGACATTCGATGAAAGTCCTCCACCAACTAAGACATCACCCTTGGTGGATGATGACTTAGATGAGGAAGAATCCATTAAGGTAAATGGCAAGAAAACCTTAGAAAATGACATTGAGAATCATTAAACACAATGATGACGTGCAAAGTAAACTTTTAACATAAACTTTTCAACTCAATCAGAAGCTACAATGGTGTCAAACTCAGAGTCTTGATTTGGAATTAAAATTGCAAAGTAAAAAAGAAACGATGTCCTTTCATAACAGCCACACGTCCAATGTTGAGAATATTGAAAATGAAAATGTTGCTTTAAAAAGTCAAATTTCCAAATATGAAAAGGAAATCGATGAAGTTTGTCAAAATCGTAATGACACCGTTCGTTTAAATAGAGAACTCGATTCAAAAATTTAACAAAAGAATCACATCATCATTGAACTTAAAGAGAAAATTCAGTTACATGAAAAAGGAAAGTTTGTTAACATAAATGTGATTGCACCAGGAATGTACAAAATGGACACAACACCTAGGCAAACATCCCCTCAAACTACTAATTTGAATCCTTCCACTTCTACAGGAATAGTAACCACTATTAGCGTTAGCAGATCAAAGCGTAAGAGTAACAAACAGAAGAATAGGATCTGGCAACGTAGAAGTGGAAAACTAGAAGCACAAGAAGTAGAAGATGAAATTAGGAATTTGAATAAAACGCATGTTGCGTCTGATTTAGATTCGAACTTAAAAACTTCTAATTTGAATATCGATGTAACAAATGCTAAGACTTTGAATGTTTTAAATGTTAATGCATCTTGTGTGTTTTGTCGTAAAAGCATGTTATCTGGTGATCATAAGAAATGTGTTGCAAAATCTCTTTTATCTCGTAACAAGAAACGTACATCTGGCATTCCCTCTAGGCCCACTATTGCTTCTAAGTCTGTTCCAGGAAAACTGCCAAATGTAATTTCTAAAAATGCCTTAGACACACCCATAGTTGCAAATACGACTCCTGAGACAATCCAATCACCTAGCAAATTTACTAAGAAGAAGGCTAAAACTAGTTGGACATGGCAATGTTGGTTACAAACAAAACCTAGTTTTACATGGCTACCTAAGGTTATTAATAACTGTGTTACTAACCTAACGGATTCTACTGTTACCATCACTCCATCTTCTTCGTCTTCGTGTGATGCAGGTGGTACAAATTGTTCTCTGGATTGTTGATAGCGGTTGTACTTGATATATGACAGGCAACCTCAAACTGTTAGTAAACTTTGTTGCAAAGTTTATCGGCACTATCAGATTCGGGAATGATCACTTTGCTGCTATCGTGGGCTATGGAGATTACGTCAATGGCAACATCGAAATTAGTCATGTGTATTATGTCAAAGGCCTTGGTCACAACCTTTTCTTAGTCGGTCAATTTTTGTGATGGAGATTTGGAAGTAGCATTTCGGGAGAAAACTTGTTTCGTTCGTGACTTACAAGGAAATGATCTAATGTCGGGCAAATGTTGAACTAGTATTTACACCATCTCAATGTCTGATATGATTGCTTCTTCTCCTATATGCCTGCTCTCCAAAGCACATTCGACAAAATCATGGTTATGGCATAAACGACTATCTCATCTAAATTTCAAAACCATGACTGAACTCGCACGTCACGAATTAGTCGATGGTCGTCCACCGTTTCGATATGCAAAAGATCACTTATGTCTAGCTTGTGAACAAGGAAAAAGTACTCATGCACATTTCCTTTCAAAAATAGAACACAGTACAGATCACGTTCTTCAACTACTTCATATGGATTTGTGTGGCCCTATGCGTGTTCAAACGATAAACGGTAAACGCTACATTTTGGTAATTGTCGATGACTACTCCAGATGGACTTGGGTCTACTTTCTCCGAAGCAAAGACCAAGCTCCTTCAATGATCATCACCTTTCTCACAAAAATTCAAGTTCGGCTTTGTAATACTGTCAGAAAAGTTAGAACAGACAATGGAACTGAATTCAAAAATCAAACTCTTCGATCTTATTTTGAGAAAGTGGGAATTGAACATCAAACATCCATTGCAAGAAGTCCAGAACATAATGGGGTTGTCGAAAGACACAACAGAACGTTAGTGGAAGCTGCAAGAATGATGCTAATCAATGCTCAATTACCAGATTACCTATGGGCAGAAGTTGTATCTACTGCATGTTATACCCAAAACCGTTGCATGATCACCAAACGGCATCACAAAACTCTGTATGTGATTGTTCACAACCGTAAACTGAATATAAATTACTTTCATGTATTTGGTGCTCTTTGTTACCCAAATAATGATCATAATGATTTTGGTAAACTCAAAGCCAAAGCTGACATTGGTATCTTCATTGGATATTGTGAGAACTCCAAAGGTTTTCGAATATGGAATCGTCGTACTAGAAAATTTTAGTAGACTATTCATGCTAATTTCGATGAGCTTTTAGAAATGGCTTCTGAGCAAAACAACTTAGGACCCGCAACCAACCGTCTAAATTTTCCAGATTAATCAACTGCACCTCTTTCACTTAACCATAAAGAATTGGAAAACTTGTTTGCTCCACTGTTTCATGATTCATTTGAATGCCGTGCACCAGATGTATCACCAATTTCCGCTACATAACCTGATAATAATCCAATACCTGATACACCTGCTACTACAACAACAACAGTTGCTACAGATGTACCTCCAATTGAATCTCCACCAACAGCAGAACAAACCACTTCCAACACTGAAAATGCAGCTAAAGATCTACAACAAGAAGAAGTACCCGAACCTGCAGATTATGACGGAAATGCCTTCTTTAATCCATTTGCTCCGGCTCCAACCTCTCCCGATATCGCAGAGTCGTCAACAAGCAACTTAGATCCGTCTAGTATGCACGATCTTTTTCAACATTACCCTTGAACACACAAATGGACAAGAGATCATCCCTTAGTAAATGTGATTGGTAATCAAAATAATCCAGTCATGACACGACAGAGACTTCACACGGATGGTGAAACATGCATTTATGCTCTTACCGTCAGTAAAGCTGAACCAAAGAACATTAAAGAAGACATGCCTTATGACATTTGGATTGAATCAATGCAAGAAGAACTCGATCAATTCAAACGTCTTGAAGTCTGGGAATTTGTAGAAAGACCAGATGGGGTCTATGTCATCGGACTAAAATGGATTTGGAAAAACAAGCTAGACGCAGAAGGCACAGTGATTCGTAACAAATCACATCTGGTAGCTAAAGGTTTCACTCAGCAAGAAAGAATAGATTATGAAGAGTCCTTTGCTCCAGTTGCTAGGCTTGAGGCTATCCGTATCTTTCTGGCATACGCTGCTCACAAGAATATGGTCGTTTATCAAATGGATGTGAAAATGGCATTTCGGAGCGGTCAATTACGTAAGGAAGTTTATGTTAGTCAACAGAGGGATTCGTTGATCCAGACCATCCCAATCATGTGTACAGACTCAAGAAAGCTCTTTACGGACTTAAACAAGCCCCAAGGGCATGGTACGATAAACTAATTGCTTTCTTGCTTGCCAATCATTTTACTAATGGTTCAGTGGATCCGACTTTGTTTATTCAAAACCACGAGGAGGACATTTTAATCGTTCAAATCTATATCGATGACATTATTTATGCATCAACAAACAAAAAATATTCAGATGCTTTTGCAAAATTAATGAAACAAAATTTTGAAATATCCATGATGGGTGAACTTATGTTCTTCTTAGGACTCCAAGTTCATCAATCACCCCGTGGAATTTTTCTAAGTCAGTCCAAGTATGCTCTTGAGATTTTACAGACACATGGCATGACAAGTTGTGATACTGATAACACACCTATGTCTGTATCATCTCCGAAGCTGGATGCTGATTTACATGGTACACCAGTTGACCTTACAAAATACCGTAGTATGATTGGGTCCCTCATGTATCTAACAGCCAGCAGAACATATATAGTTTTGCAGTATACCTATGCTCCCGTTATCAGTCACGACCAACTGAAAGACACCTTTCTGAGGTTAAAAGAATCCTTCGATACATAAAGGGAACCATCCATTTGGGGATCTGGTATCCGAAGGATTCTGGTTTTGAACTAATAGCTTTTTCAAATGCTGATCAGGAAGGATGTTTAGACATACGCAAAAGTACATCTAGGGGAGTGCAGTTTCTATGAGACAAACTTGTATCTTGGCAGTCAAAGAAACAGGATTGCACTTCATTGTCATCTACAGAATCGGAATATGTAGCCATGTCAGCATGCTGTGCTCAAGTCATTTGGATGCGATCACAGCTGATGGACTACGGTTACATGTTCAATAAGATTCTCATGTACTACGACTCCAAGAGTTCCATTACCATCTTATGCAACATAGTTTAACACTTGAAGTGAAAACATATTGCACATCGATATCATTTAATCAAAGAGCATGTTAAAAAGGGTACAATTGAATTATACTTTCTGGGTACTGAATACCAATTAGCGGACTTATTCACCAAAGCTTTGCCTCATGCAAGATTTGTGGAACTAGTTCACCAAATTGGTATGCGGTGTTTGACTCCAGATGATTTTCAAAACTTTCTTAAACATAACTAAGAAAGTCAAACACCAAAACCACTTTTATAAATATCTTATTCAAAAACACAAAAAGATTTTCATTTTTCTTTTCTTTCATTAAAAAAAATGCAAGTACAAAATTTCCATCAACACTTTGTTCATTTAAACAAATTATCAATTCTTTCCGAACAAGTGTTGAGGGGGAGTATGAAATTCAAATTTTAAAAATTTTCTTACAATTTGTACTTGCATATTTCCTAAAAAATGTTGTTTTATAATGTGTTGGTAATATTATTATTGTGATACCCTCCTTGATCTTAAAATGTTTTCTAATACTCATAATTCAAGGGGGTGCATTAAAATTGTTCTTGTCAAAATTATGTCAAGTCTTGTTAATGTTTTGCGAGTAAGGACTTAGGTTGCAAAGTTATGTCGTTAAGGGACTTAATGTGACAAATTTGAAACTAAAATGTTTAACAAAAACAAAAAATTCAATGCATAGACTGCATTTGAATTAGATTAAATTTCACATTAACTCTTCAACCACCAAGATCAACGACTCATATTCAATCCTCTAATCCGTTCAAGATTTCAAAAAACTGTAAGTGGAAACATGTTAATCATACAAATTTAAGAAATGGTTTTTGATTTCACCAAGATCCAACGGCTAAATTTTTCTAAAATGAATGATTTAGGTATAGGGTTTCGTCGAAATTGGAGTTTAAAATTTTTTGAGTGTTTGAGGTTGATTTCTATGGTGGGATATGATCTTAAACAAGTTTTTAACAAGATTCTATAACCTAATTATACCCAGAAACTCGAATTGATGAATTTTCAAATTAAGGTTCATGCATACGAATTGGGGGATTTCAAATGATCATGTTTTGGACTAATTAATTGGTTGGGATAATGTTCTAATATGTTGTATAACATGATTTGATCATCGAATCAAATGCAGAAACTTGTTTGAATCAATTTCGATGTGTAGGGTTTAAGAAGAACTTGACCAGGTTCAATCTTAATGATTCATGGCCAAAAGATGTTAAAATACATACCAATGAACTTAGAAACATCATAGGAATCTATTGGAAGCAAACAATCAAACATCTAACATGATAAACTGAATTTCGATGAATCTAAGTTTAGGGTTTGTCGGAATCGCAATGATTCGCACTCAAATTAGTTAAACGGTGTTTAGATGTGTTTAAATGTGCTTAATGATCATATTGTAACACGTGATTAGATTTAAATTGGACAGGAAAACCAATTTCGATAAAGATTCCAGATAATGTACGTCTACAGTGTCATCGGAATTTCTTGTATAAGAAATTGTCGAAATTGGAATATCCGTCGGAATTGGATAAACCTTGTCGGAATTGCAAAATTGTCGAAATTGAAAAATCCATCGGAATTGCATAAATTTTTCGCAATTACACAAAATTTATCGAAATTCACATTTTTCATCACAATTGGGCAAAGTTTATCGCAATTCAAATTTTTCATCACAATTGGGCATGGTTTATCGCAATTAAGATATTTCATCGCAATTGAAAAAATTTCATCATAATTCAAAATCCATCGGAATTGGATAAAACCTGTCGGAATTAAAAAAAT
Organism: Artemisia tridentata subsp. tridentata; assembly: GCA_021014915.2. Taxonomy (NCBI): domain Eukaryota; kingdom Viridiplantae; phylum Streptophyta; class Magnoliopsida; order Asterales; family Asteraceae; genus Artemisia; species Artemisia tridentata. The sequence continues at coordinate 248,098,359 of CP139506.1, read as the reverse complement.
CATCGGAATTGGCAAAAATTGTCACAATTATATAAATTCATCGTGATTCATTAAAATTGTCGCAATTGGGGTCCAACTTTGTCGTAATTCAAATGAATCACATGTTGTCGAAATTGAATAATGGTCAACAAAAGAAAATCAATTTTTTAATGGAAATCCAAACAATGTCCAAAGATGATAATATTCATAATCTTAAGACATGTAAAATCAATAATACAACAAAATGGTCACATGAATGATAATAAGATTAACAATTTGTTAACCTTCATGTATCATGCAAATTGGTTTTGATTGATATTTCAGATATCTCAAATGGCTGCACAACAACAACTTCTAATGCTCACCAAAGAAAACACCTTTCCACAAGACTATGATGTGGAAATTGGCAAGAACAACGCACGTGTTGAATTTCACAAGATCAAATGTGCAGAACCATCATGTCAAATTGCCATTGAAATTATCAAGTTACACAAGTGTAGGAGCATGCTGGACAAGTCTGCTTCCATTCCCGAATTCTATATTCACCAGATGTGGCATACCATCAAGTTAGACATGGGAGAAGACTCTTTCACTTGCACACTGGACAGAAAGGAAGTAACTATTGATGTTAACTGTCTCCGCAAAGCCTTACTTCTACCATAAGCTCCTGCACCTACTATGAAAATCCATCCTACTCCATCGGAAGAAGACGTTGTCAAATTCCTCTTAGAGATCGGTTATGATGTATAACCGGACAAGCCACTGAAAAGATTCTCCAAGGTCGAAGCCAAGCTCATTCCACAACCATGGAGAACCATTTATTATATCTTGGCTAGATCAGTCTCCGGCAGAGACAGTGGTCATGAGAACCCTCGTCTTTCTCACCTGCAAATCTTCTGGGGAATAGTGAATCAGAAGCAGATAGACACTACGCTCAACTCATCTGGGATGACATAGTCTTTCAGATTCAGAGTCACTACCTTAAACTATTCACCAAAATCCCCTTTGTAAGATATAACAAGCTAATCATATACCATCTACTTGATGACAATGAAGACATCCCTCGACATCTAGAAGACCAAGAGAAGCATTTATTTTCTATGGACAAAACCATTAGTCAAGTCTACATCCCAAAAGGAAGCACACACAAACAAGGGATGGGACTTCCTGAATCTATTTTGACTGAAAAGATAAAGAAAATGCAAGCATACATTAAATATGATAAAGCGTTCAATGAGGGATATGTCGGTTTCAACAAGTATGATGATGAGCCTGCTCCAGCTAAGACTCGAGCCAAAGTAGTTAGCAAGACAGGCAGCACATCTAGTACTTCAAAGAAGATTAAACCAGGGCCTCTGATGAACTCAAATAAGTACATTTTATTACCATCATTTATCCTATTTATTTGACTTGTTTTATTATATTATGCATGAGAATTGATACTTAATCGTTTACTTTTGTAATTCTCAGGTAAAAACAAGCATTTGGTGAAACTTGGCGATTTTGGACTAATTATGGAGCAAAACATGCAAGAAGTTAAGAGTCTACTGAAATGTACAAGATCAAGACAAATCTGCTCCAGATGCGCCGCATCTTTCTTATTACATACGGCGCATCACTATCAAGATTTCATCAGATACGATCCAAGATACAAGAGGACATGCGCCGCATCTATTTATGGAGTTACGCCGCATCTTCTGGCGGTGTACGAATATTCCTGAATATATTAATCTTGGACCCCACGCGAAGTTAAGTCAATGCGCCGCATCTACTTACTAGATGCGCCGCATCTTACCCTCAGACAGAAACTATAAATACCCCAAGACCAGACGAATTCCGTAGCTTTAGTCAACACATATAATATACGAGGTACGAAGACCAGAGAAACCTAAGGCCGAATTCAGACGAATAGGCAGCACAAGACACACCCGAACGAAGATACAAGAGCTGTAAGAAGGTGCTGCATGTGTTTAATTCATTAAGTAGTTTTGTTTTATTGTGTTAGTAAACTTTAATTCATCAGGATTGGTGGCTTGTGTAATGTGACAACGGAAAGGTTGCACTCCCTTAAAACTGCTTTCCCATCAATTAAAGTTTATATGTTGATGTCTTTGGTTACTACTTATTAGTGCATTGATAACCTCTGTGTTTATTAGTGGCCTGCGCATTTGACTACGGAAGAGAATGTGGCTCCCACGGTTGTTACTAAATTGATCACTTAGGAATAACTTTTAGACATAAGTAATCATTAAGGGTTTACTCGCCGATAAGATTAGGGCCAACGAGAAAGGGTTAACTACATACACTTCATATAAAACTATCAATAAAACAAGTGAAAATCTACTTAATCATAAGGATAGATCTTCTTATTGTCTCAAGTATTTATCTGTGTACGTGTGTGCTATTCGCTGATTCATGCCTATTGGTTTAGTTTATTATTTAATTGCAACCAAATCGTGCCAGTCTCTCAGGCTGAACCCCCTTGCGTTAGATTAGGTTGTATAGCTAACTTAGATTATTAAAATACTGATTAGAATAACGAGATAATACGTTCCACTCTTAGTGATCGACACTCTACTTACCATTATATTCATACTGACCGGGTACACTGCTCGTTAAGTGTGTGTGTTATTGATAAGTCGGCTAAATATAAATTTAAAACTTGAGTAGGCATTAATACTGCTAAACCGCAACGACACATCGCACACATCAGCCTCCTAAATACATCAAGAGGAGAGTTCCAGTCAAGATTGCTAAGCCTGAGCCTGAAGAAGAAAAGATTGTTAAAGAAAAGGGATATAGTTCTGATACGGAAACCGATGAAGAACCAACAATCTACAAGGAAGAAATAGCTACCAAGATTACTCTGGATGAAATTTGTGAGTCATTTAAAGCAGATGAAGAGAGGCGAAAGAAGAAGATGCTTGAAGAACAAATGAGAATAGATGAAGAAATTAAAAAATATTTTGATGAAGACCAGACCCTCATCAATCCGGTTAATCAACCCGGTGGGTCTGGAGGTGTAGAAGGAGTTAGTCTACCTCGCTCAGATTAGGTTAATCAACCCGGTAATGAAGAGGAACAGGATGAAGATGAACAACCTAAATACATTGACATGGATGAGGATGACAATACAGAGAATGTGTTTATTGATGATGAAGTGATTAGAAAAGCTGCTGAAGAGTTGGAATTGGAGAAGAAGGCAAAGGAGGAGGAAGAAAGGTTGGCAAGGATAACGGCTGAGGATAAAGAAGCCGAAGCTTACATTCAAACACCTCCAACTACTCCTCCACACTCTCCTCCAATTACCCACGATACACCTCCAGCCTCTTAGCAAGCATCACCGCCAAAAGACAAACAACATCCTGAATCATCCACATACTCTTCACCACCACCAATACAAACAGCAACAAGCAAGTCAATTAAGAAACCTTTCAATCTGTTGGTCTCCCAAGCATCTAAAAGGGTGAAACAGGCCGTGAAGCTTGCAAGAACAAAGAAAAATGACAAGCTTCTTGACTAAATCGAAATGTTAACTAATATGGTCACCGACCTTGTGGACAAGTGAACGAGCTCCAAAACACCAAAGCTCGATTTGATGAATTCCTTTAAGATGACATTCAAGAAAAGATGTTCACTGCGATGAAGGGCAACACTGAAGAATACTTGAAAAAGTATTTTCCTAGGATCACATCAAAGAAAGTGAAAGAATATCTTGAGCCGAATATCGAAGGTCTTCTCAAGAATATTGTGGCTACAGTTCCACTTGTCCTTCAAACCCAACCAACTAAGCCAAAAGAACCAACTCTGGAAGAGTTTCAACTTTAACTATTTGAAAGTTTAACAAGTCTTACATCACCAACTCCTGAGCAAATTGCCATTTCAGAGGCTATAGAGGCTAATATTTTAAAGGAGTCATGCAAAGCTGATGCTGACAAAGGTAAACATCCAAGAGAAGATGAAGACCCAGCCCGAACTCACAAGCCAAGAAATCAAAGAGTGTCAGCGGCTCTGCTTCTCAAAACCAAGAACCTACCAGACCATCAGCAACTACAACAACAGCCAATCAACCACCAAAGGCTTCTGGCTCCGGACCAACAACAATGGAACATCATTTTGAGTTCACAGACGATGATGAATTTCAACAACAACAAGATCAACCATACTCTCTACCTAAGTCGAAAGCAACAACGTCTAAGCATGAAAAGAAGTCAACAACCAAAAAGACAACCGTTGTCTCATGGCTTGACGAAGACACGACTGAAGGGAACGAGTGGTTTGATCAACTTGTCAGTGCTCAACCATATGTCGACGATGACTCCATGATCGATGGTCACACACTTGAGTTCACACAAAAACTCAAACGTGGCCAACGAATCATAAAGATTACAAAAGGAGAACTTCGTCGAATCAAGAATGATGCGTTCAACGTGCTGAAAGATAGGTCCTCTAGTGCAGCTGAGCTCGAATATCACCTGGAAAACATTGCACGAGCAATGTCTAATGATTTCAGCTAGACAAATCCGGACACGTATGTGATTGATAGTACTTCTCAACACAAATAACCATATGTTACGGATTGGAAAAAGCCTCTGCCGGTTATTGGAACTTCAGATCAACCTGCTATCCCATACAACTTCTTCTTCAACAATGACCTGGAACTTCTTGTACACGGCAACAAGTGTCAACCCAAGTATGCAACGTCCATAATGTTGGGAAATTAAGCTATAACAGTTAGTACTGTTGAAGATGGAAGTTAGTACTGCTGAAGAAGGTTGAAGACATAAGCAGTTAGTACGGTTATGAAAGAAATATTTTTACTGCTTATTATTATTTTGTAAACGTGTGAGTAGATAAATATGGAAAAGATATTGTGTATATCTTATACGATTAGAATGATAGTTATCTTGTGAAGGAATCCTTGGTCTATAAAAGGATTGCCTAGGTTAAAGTTTAATATACGATAAGAGTTCATACATATTGTTTAGTTAAGATTCAAGGTTGTAAACCCTAGTGATAGGAGATCACTCGTATTATTGTTCTAATAATATTGAATCGTTGAAGTTCATTATTCTGTGTTCATTCATTGTTACATTCAAACCATACAAAACACAAACACATAAAGTCTTCTAAGTGCTAGCTAGTAAATTCCGCGTGCTAGACTACGTATAATTCTTAGTATCACATCTAACACAAGGCGTGTGTGTAGATCCGGTCAAGTGGTATCAGAGACAGGTTTACTGATACTTAGATTTAGAAGATCCGAGAAGTACAAAGATGGACATGGAAACAACACCAACCACAACTAACTATGCTTAAACCTAATGAGTTCGACATGTGGAGACTTCGTATTTAGCAGTTTTTCCAAGTGCAAGACTATGCACTTTGGGAGATCATTGAAGAAGGAAACTCCTTTACACCAGTAACAACAACAACTGTTGTTGAAGGTAAATCTGAGACTAATGTGCAGACAAAGCCAACCACTACTGAAGAGAAGGCAAGGCACAAGAATGATGTTAAGGCTAGAAGTTTGCTTCTGATGACTATTCCCAATGATCAGTTGCTGAATTTTAGTAAGTTCAAGTGTGCTAAATCTCTTTTTGAAGCTATTGTTGCAAGATATGGTGGGAATGAAGCCACCAAGAAAATCCAGAAGTCCCTTCTCAAGCATCAGTTTGAGAACTTTACAGCAACAAGCAATGAGTCGTTGGATCATATGTTCAATAGGCTTCAAAAGCTGGTGAGTCAACTTGCTGTACTAGGAATTGAGATGCCTCAGGAAGATCTCAACTCCAAATTTCTGAGGAGTCTACCAGCTGAATGGGCTATGCATGTGGTTGTATGGAAAAACAAGCCTGATATAGATTCCATGAGCTTAATGGATCTCTATAGCAACTTCAAGATAGTTGAACATGATATTAAGAAGTCTGCTGGATCAAGCTCAAGCTCAAGCTCAGGGAATTTGGCCTTTGTATCAACACCCAGTACCTCAAGTCCAGATGAAGAAGTGCAAGTTGCTGGAGCAGTTGGTACTGCTAGTATAAACCTTGGTACTGCTAGCACCTCAAGCAGTACTAGTGGACTTTTGAATGATGATACTTATTGTGCTTTCTTGACTACTCAGCACAATGGAAGTATGTTGACTCATTCAGATCTTCAAGAGATTGATGAAGATGATATTGAAGAGATGGATATCAAGTGGCAGCTCTCTCTTCTCAGCTTGAGAGCTAGGAGATTCTTGAAGAAGACTGGCAAGAAGATTGTCATAAACAGCAATGATGTTGCAGGGTATGACAAGTCCAAGATTGAGTGTTTCAACTGCCACAAGAAAGGTCATTATTCAAGGGAGTGCAGATTGCCAAGCCAACAAGAGGATATGGAAACAAGTCAAGGGTTGTGGAGGTTACTGATTCAAGCTCGAAAGCCATGGTTGCCATTGATGGCTTAGGATTTGACTGGAGCTACATTGCAGAGGAGGAAGCAGAAGCATCTACAGAGGTTGCTCTCATGGCATTCTCAGATTCTGAGGTACAAGTTTCAAAATGTTCTAAATCTTGTGAAGCTTTAAAAGATCTAGAAACACTTAAGACAAGATATGAGAATCAGAGAAAAGAGCTAGTTGAAACTGCTTTTAGCTTAGCAAATCATAAGAGAGCTTTAGCTGTGTTAGAAGAACAAATTGTTCATTATAAAAGTAATGAGTCTAAGTTTTCTGATGATATAATTATTGTTAAGAGAGACTTAATGTTTAGAGAGAATGAAATTATTGTGTTAAAACATGAGCTAGAACAGGTTAAGAAAGCTAAGGAGAACATTCAGATGAGTGTAGACACACTAGAATACACATCAAAAGGTTTTCAAAAGATAATTGAGTGCCAGATCCTTAATAAAGCTAAGTCAGGCCTCGGTTATAAGTCAGTTCCACCTCCCTATAGAGGAATTACAACACCCCCAGGCATAGACATAGAACACACAGGACTCCCTGAATTTCAATTACCTGTGCTTAACTATGGTCCTCAACCCAAGGAGGATATAGTTGACAAACCTGTGTATGAAAGTGCAAGTGATAAATCACTATCTAAGGACAAGGTGTCTTCTGATAGGTCCTCAACTAAGGACTCAGATGCTCCAACCATTGAGGAATGGACTTCTGATGATGAGGATGATCAGGCTGTGGTTAAGTCTGTTAGTGCTAAAGTGGAGGAACCAAAAGTTCCAAAGATGGTTAAACCTGAGACTGTTAGGCTTAGATCAAATGCCAAACCTTTTAGGCCAACAGTTAGGTATGCAGAAATGTATAGAACTACAAACAAGCCAAGAGGTAACCAAAGGAACTGGAATGACCTCAAATCTCACCAATTAGGGGAGGATTTTGTCTGCTATAGGAAAGCTTGTTACTCTTGTGGTAGCTTTGACCATCTTGCAGATTTTTATGATAAATGGGTATCTGGATATACAAATCATAGGTTGAGCATAGCAAGACCTCAATCTTTTCTTAGGAATGATAGAATGATACCCAGATCAGTTCTATTAAAGTCTGGCCAAAGACCAGTTCAAACTGCTAGACCAGTAGTTCAGACTGTCAGACCTATTAGACCTGCTAACCCAAGGCCAACAGTTCAAGGTGCAAAAATGTTTTCCAAATCAGCACCAAAAACTGTTAAAAGACCATTTCATCACAAAGCAGTTGTAAAAAATCAAGTTTGGAAACCTAAGGTGACAACTACCAAGCCAGCAGTTCCAACTGCTAGCAGAGTAATTGGTACTGGTCTTAATAAAAACACTGCTAAGGGAAATATGGGTACTGGAGTGAATGCATCAGCATGTTGGGTATGGAGACCTATCAAACCCAATGGTGCTAAGATTGTTTTGAAAAGAATGAATTATGTTGATGCAAGAGGAAAGCCTAAGTCTGTTTTGGCTTGGGTTCCACAAGGAAATTAATTTTCCTTGTAATGTGCATTGTTAGTCATATACTTTGATATTGTGAGACAAGTTCTTTGTGGCTTGTTTCTTTGTTTTTGGAACTAACAATTGCAGGATTGGAGGGAAAACACCAAGGGATTATGAATGCTTGATGTTTTGGACTAAATGGTGTTCTGGAGATTAGTATGTGATCTTTGCATACAAAAAATGGTAATTGGTTCACCACGTCTAACCCACATAAGAACCAACTAGTCCAGAGTAAACGGTATCTGGTAAAGACTAATCAAATCGGTTGATGGTTGACAATTTACCAAAAATTGTATGGTTATCAGCTCACCATATCTAAGTGTGAAGAGTTGGCTAGTCCAAAGCAAACGGCTATTGGTAAAGACATATCAAATCCGTTGATAGCTGATAGTTTGCTAAAAACTATGTATGAGCCATGGTATTTTAAAATTCTTTTCATACGGCTCAACAAAATTTTTCCAACAGTTGGTACGGTTAGTACAAAGTTAGTACGGTTCAACTAGCCGTTGTAAAAATCTGTCAGTAATTAATTTTCTAGCCGTTGGGGTAAAATCGTTACTCTTAAGGTACTTATAGGGATTTTTATAGACGATAATTATCTTTTTACCATAAATTCGTTTATTCTCTTTCTAAAGATAATTTATCTCATACGCATATTTCGCAAAACCCTACCCAGTACCTATAAACCCCAAGCGACTACATAAAACCTCAATTCCAATTTAAACGATCATCGTATTACTATAATCTTTCATTTTTCATCACTAAGAATGGCCGGTTTAGAATTTGTTAAGCGTCACAACCAGGTTGCGTTCTTGGAGAAAACAAAGCAAGGAGATGGACCAAAGTTTTATGAAATTGTGGACTTTCTCAACCACGCTCATATAAGGTATGCTCTAACCGTTTCTCCTACTCTTTATGTCTCGCACATCACACAGTTCTGGCAGAATTCATCTGTCTTGACAAGTGATGACGGAGACATAGAAATTCATTCTGAAGTAGATGGTGTTAAGTTTGTTGTTACCGAGTCTATAATTAGAAGACATCTTAAATTAGAAGACTCAGATGGTATCCACACTATGCTAAATACTGAAATATGGGTAGAACTTACCAAAATGGGGTATGATACATCTGAACATAAATTAACTTTTCAAAAAGGATGTTTCTCACCTCAATGGAGATTTTTGATACATACCCTTTTAAGTTGTTTGAGTCCTAAAAAGACTGCTTGGGAGCAGTTTAGTAGCAATATTGCTATTGCTCTCATTTGCTTGTCTACAAACAAAGTTTTTAATTTTTCAAAATTTATTTTTGAGGGTATGGCATCAAATGTCAACAGTAAATCAAAGTTTCTAATGTATCCAAGATTTGTTCAAACTCTTTTGAATAAAAAGACATATTTGCTTACAAAACCAACAGAAAATTTTGCTACGCCTAGCCTTCAATCAAAAGTTTTTCAAAATATGGCTATGGCTAGTAGGCTTTTTCAAGGGGAACCAGTTCCATTGTTTCCTCAAATGCTTCAAACTGAGTTGGGTGAAGGTTCAGCAGTTCCAACTGATCCCCATCACACATCCACTCAAGTACTTGCAATAACCCACCAACCAACCATCACAACTTATAGGAGAAGGTCTAAACCTAGTCAAACTAGGGTTGAGACTAGATCCTTGCCCCATGATTCACCGCTCCTAGCAGGTAACACAACTAGAAGTGATGAGGGTAGTTCTTCACAAACTGAATTGACGGCTTTATGTACCAAGTTAGTAGCCAAGGTTGACACTTTGGAGAAGGAGCTAAGGAAAAACAAGGAGGAATTCAAAGCTCACAAGGAGAATTTTTCCAAAGTCTACACCAAATTAACAAAAAGGGTGAAGAAGCTTGAAGAACAGTTGAAGAAGAAAAGAGCAAGAATGGTGTTGGATGATGATTCAGATGACTCAGATGATTCAGATGATGCTGATGGTGGAAATTCTTCCAAACAGGGGAGGAAATTTGGTAAAGACAAAGATGGATCAAGTTCTCAGGGGAGGCATAATGCAGATGAAGAAGAACTTGAAGCAGTTCAGACTGATACTCATGAAGCAGAAAAAGTTCAGACTATTGAAGCAGTTCCAACTGCTGAGACAGAGCAGCATCAAGCAGTTCCAATTGCTGAGACAGAGCATCAAGCAGTTCAAACTGGTGAAACTTCAGCCGAGCTAGTTTATGAAAGAAGAAGAGTTGATAAAGGTAAAAGAGCTATGACACAAGAGGAAGAGGATGCAGCTCAAGAACTTGAAAGGATCAAGAGATTAAAACCAAAAACTCGAGATCAGATAGATCATGATGCAGAAGTTGCAAGAAGAATGGTAGAAGAAGAATTGGCTGATGAAGAAGCTAAGAAAGCTCAGATTACTCAAGATGAGGAATTAGCAAGGAGAATGGCTGCTGATGATGTACGAAACATAGCTGAATTCATGGAAAGAACAAGATCTAAAGAGGCAAATCAAGAGGAGTTCAATGAACAGCTACAATATTTGTTAGATTCTGATTTGATTGTAAGAGTTCAAGCTTCAATGGTTCTCAAAGACAAACAGTTGAATGAAGAAGAAAAGACAGAGGAGCTTAAAGAGTTCATACTCAAAAAGAATGGAGTAGCAACATGGGAAGATCTGATTCAGAGGATAAGAGAAAGGCAGAAGTCAGGATACAAGATAAAGTTGCCAACAAAGAAGGAACAAGTTGAGTCAATGAAACATTATTTGAAGAACTCAACAAATTACACTATGAATGAATTCAAGGGAAAATCTTATGCTATAATTGAAAGGGAATTCTATGAAACTTATGCTATTCTGAACACTCCAAGAAGAGGTTTAAAAACATGTAAGAAGAGAGAATCATAAACAATGGAATCAGATGTTGCAAAGAAACAAAAGTTTGAAGAAGAAGGGTTAACAAATGAGAAGATCAAGAGTATGATGATGATTGTTCCAGAATCTTCTTATATCAAACCTTTACAAGTAAAACATCCAATCATTGACTGGGAAGTGTTCACTGATGGAAGAATGAAAGGATGGAAGATAATCAGACTTGGAGATATTTCTGAAAGGTATAAGTTGTTTGAATATTTACTCAGGGGTTTTGACAGAGAAGATCTTAATCAACTATGGAGCTTAGTCAAAGAGAGATTCAGAGATAAAGATCCCATTGAAGACAAAGATAAAGAATTATGGGTTCAATTGAAGAGAATCTATGAACCTGATAGTGGAGAGTCAATGTGGAGATTTGAAGCACAAGTTAAAGATGTATATTGGTATTTATTTGAATCGTGTGGAGTACATAGAGTTTCTATTCCAGATGGGATAGAAATCTATATGTTGGTGGAAAAAGACTATCCACTCAGAACATTTGTGTTATTGGCTATGATACAAGGAAGACTCAAGGTTGAAGAAGACTCTGAGATGGCAGACTTGTTAGTAACAAAGATTTTCAACCTTGTAGAGCAAAGAAAAGTCAAAGGCTAAAGTGACTGATGGGATAGATGTTTGAAAGAATTTTCCACATTCAGAAGAAGAAGCTTAATTTGAAGAAACTTAGTGATTTGGATAGAAATCATAAGTTTAGGGGAGGATTGTTGGGAAATTAAGCTATAGCAGTTAGTACTATTGAAGATGGAAGTTAGTACTGCTGAAGAAGGTTGAAGACATAAGCAGTTAGTACGGTTATGAAAGAAATATTTGTACTGCTTATTATTATTTTGTAAACGTGTAAGTAGATAAATATGGAAAAGATATTGTGTATATCTTATACGATTAGAATGATAGTTATCTTGTGAAGGAATCCTTGGTCTATAAAAGGATTGCCTAGGTTAAAGTTTAATATACGATAAGAGTGCATACATATTGTTTAGTTAAGATTCAAGGTTGTAAACCCTAGTGATAGGAGATTACTCGTATTATTGTTCTAATAATATTGAATCGTTGAAGTTCATTATTTTGTGTTCATTTATTGTTACATTCAAACCATACAAAACACAAACACATAAAGTATTCTAAGTGCTAGCTAGTAAATTCTGCTTGCTAGACTACGTATAATTATTAGTATCACATCGAACACAAGGCGTGTGTGTAGATCCGGTCACATAACCCTGATTCTTGCTGCAAGCTATCCACAACCTACCATCGAAGAAATAGCAACAAGACTCTTCGTTACAAACTGAGTGTTGTACGATCAAGATGCACAACTAGGAATATATCACTGGAATGAGAAAAGGAGAACATGGTACAAAATCAAACTTACGAAGAAGTCTCCAACTCTAGTGATGAGCGATCTTAGAATTATTGCTGTGGTTAGCATTGAAGCAGAAAAGAGGTATGACTATACCTTCCTACATAAAATCAAGGTTAGAAGTCAAGATCAGAAGATGTATTCATTTTCAAAAGCAGACTTCCCAGACTTGAACCTCAACGATATTGAAGATATGTATCTCATCATGGTTCAAGGGAAGATGCATCATTTCTCCACTTATCTTACATACGCGTTCAGCACTTCATTGCCATACTACATCAGAAGATAGATCATTCAAGAACGTGTCGAAGACTTGCAACTTGGGGTCGAGAGCTATCAAAAGAAGATTAACTTAACAGCACCACTTCTACATCTTCCTGAGATCAACCAAGAACCCCAATATACCGTGAAGAAAGACTTAACCTTTGGGTTTTTCTACAAGAGTGATCTCTCAATCAACTGCTTCATGGGATACAAGGAGGTTCACAAGTTCTGCGACCACACTCTCAAGAAAGTTCGTGATGGGTTAGTAATTCGGGTGAGAGATCGGGAGCTGTACAGAACTAGCAGGTGGATAGCTTCTCAACTATTAGAAGTTCGTTAATTTATTCTAAAGATAGAGAATAGGCTTGTTCACAGAGACCAGATGAGGAGACTTGAAAGCTACGTTGGAGGAAGACCATTTTTTCCGATCAGGAATTTTCAAAGACCTTATCCTGTATTCACTGTCTTTAGAAACACGGATTGATGTAAGAATTTGGGTTTTCTTATAATTGTACTTGCTTGTGAAACATTATGGCTTGTGCACATATAACAGTGCACAACCCGATCTTTGTAAAGAAAGGACCCTGAGATACGTTTCAGTGCCTTAATCCTAATATAAAGAGCGAAGGCTTCTTACTTTTGAGTAGAATTAATTAAAATTTTGATAAGTTTTTCAAACTTCTGCTCAAAAGAACAAGTATTCCCTCTCGTGTTTAAAACCCCAAAAAGTGATTTCACTAGTTGAGGGGGAGTACTTGAAACAAATCTTTGTTCAAAAACTAAAAGTTTTTGTTAGATTCTTCCCACAAACCTCAAAAACCATATTTTAATCAAAATGTTTTCCAAAATCAACATCGATATGCTATTTTTGAGGGGGAGAATAATAATATGATTAAAATATGGTAACAAAAAGTATGAAATCTCGCATGAGCTCGAATCAGATTTTACCCAAGTATTGACGAAAATTAACTGTCATTAATCGAAAGGACTTGTCCTGGACGGGTAATAATTTCAAGCCGGTTTATCCAGTGATGTAAGCGTGTCTCGAATGGGACTTTTCTGAGTAGAGTGTACCATTTTGAGATATTTTCTTTGAATATGACCAGGACGGGTAATAATTTCAAGCTTGTCTAACTAGTGATATAAGCGTATCTCGAATCGGTTATATTCACTGAAAATCAATCAATTCAAAAGTGCTAACTCCACCCGACATGTGCAAATTTATCTTAAAAACTTATGAGCACATATGAAGGGGGAGTATTTCTGAAAAAGCAAAACTCTCAAGGTGGTAAACAAGATATGTTTTATAATCATAAACACTTTGAGAGATTTTTCGAATAAATGATTGATGGCAACTTAGGATAGTCATGGAGTTATAAGGTGACTAAGATTAAGAAATATGTCCTATGATCCGCTAGAACCAGAGGGATCTACCCATGGACAATACCAATAGTTTAGTACTAGAAGTCCTTAGGTATGATCGAAAAAAAGGAGAAAAGAAATGAAATGAAAAAGAAGGGGTTGAAGAATTAAAAAGAAAATTTATGAAAAGGGTGAAAAGAAATAGCCCTCCAAATGTTCAACCTTAGGCCAGAAACCGGGTTCAATTTATATGCTACTGGACGTCACTATGGTGACACCGGTATTGAAGACAAGCCGTCATGGACCCTGTGACACACTGCACTAAACTTTCTAGCCACTCAAGTGTCTCTCAAAATATACTTGTTTCATTTCTCACGAAGAACCTCGCATAATCTATCGACCTCTCACTCTGAGATGTGTTGATATTGAAAAGGAGGCACTCTGCTCCATGCCTCCGACGACTAAAACCAAATATTGCACTAAATCGAATCTAGAGCCGCGAGATACATCAAAAGATCTCTTAGGAACACTTAATATTTCTATACTGGTTGTTCAACATTAAGGACACCGGTTGTAAATAACAAGAGTCCTACGCAGATCTTTGCAATCTGCCAAAACATTCATGAGGGAATTCACAATTTTGATTTTCAGTGAATGAATGGAAATTCCTTCCAGGGTCAACATCAAACAGCCCTGACAGCAGGTCACTTCGGTAATCCATTATGGGGTACGCTTAGTGTTCGCGGTGGTTTCAAACGGTCTACAGTCGTGGAGTGATACTTCGGTATACTTTAGCGGCTCACCTGAATCGTTGATACACTTCAGTGTATCTGTGTAAGACCTCTTGAGGGCATTCGATTCAGGAACGGCCTTAGCACGGATTAGAGAAAGTTTTCACACTATGCTGTTAACGATCTCAAAGTCCAAACCTGTAAGTGCCGGATGCTTTATTGCTAACTTTTTTCATGCAGGTACTTAAGGAGACTGGGAGTTCCACTACCACCATTATCATCAACTACATTCCAACTTCATATGCTCATACCTATCATTCAAAATCAAAGATCAAAGAAAACGTTCTTAAGTCAAAGATCAAAGCTAAAGAATGAGAATCACTTGAAGTATAAAGATCAAAGTCTAAAGAAGTACGAGCATGGTGGAAAAGACGTAAAGACACCGGATTTAAAGACATTGATGAAAGGCAGATCACAACATTACCATATCACAAGAACAAAGAACAAAGATACGAAAGACGTCAAAGCCTAAGAAGCAAAGAAGACGTCAAGCAACCTTGATGACCAATCCTTAGAGGGAGACTGTTGGGAACACATTTCATTAATATCAAGTCTTGGTCATAATTTATGTAATAGGTTGCTAAGTTTAATAGGCTTGTATGTTAGATAGAAGTCCTCAGCCCTTGTAGCAAGCCCATGGGTTGTGTATGTTTATGCTTAAGATAGAATCCTAGGCGTTGCCCTAGATATAGTACTATATAAAGACATGTAATCCTACTCTATTATTACTGGTTATTTCACTAATACAAAGAACCTTTTTTTATTCTCTTTTGTGAAGTAATCGACCACTCTTTCCCTCATCTCTCATCTCTCTTGTTTACTATAAGATTGTGTTATACTATTAAGGTGACTTAACAAAAAGACATAAAAATATAAAATTTTAGTACTCCGTAATATATACGTCATGCTTAATGGTTGTTTTCTTGTGAAGAGA
Source organism: Artemisia tridentata subsp. tridentata (assembly GCA_021014915.2). Classification (NCBI taxonomy): domain Eukaryota; kingdom Viridiplantae; phylum Streptophyta; class Magnoliopsida; order Asterales; family Asteraceae; genus Artemisia; species Artemisia tridentata. The sequence continues at coordinate 248,082,813 of CP139506.1, read as the reverse complement.
TATTTGAGGACCTGTGGGACGAGACACGAAACATCAAGGAACATGTACTTGAGGACGTTGAAGGAATGCTTAGCTTGTATAAGGCTTCTTTTCTTGGTGTGGAGAATGAAAATATATTGGATGAAGCAAAGGAATTCACAATCAAATGTCTCGAAGAAAAGTTAGAGAAGAACATCAATGAAAATGAGAGTTTGTGTATGTTTATAAGCCATGCCTTAGAGCTTCCATTGCATTGGAGGCCTCAAAGGTTTGAGGCAGTGTGGTTTATAGATGCATATAAAGGTAAAAGCAAAATGAAACCATTATTGTTAGAATTTTCCAAATTGTATTAAAATATCTTGCAAGGAATTCACCAACAAGATCTAAAGTACACATCAAGGTTTACTCTCTAAACTTTTATCAAATATATCTTTTTATTTCCACCCCCTTTTTATAAATTCATACAATCGGTACAGGTGGTGTAATGATCTAGGATGGGTCAAGAAGCTCAAATTTACTCTAGATAGGTTGGTGGAGTCTTTTATGTGGGGCGTTGCTGGAAACTATGAACCGGATTTTTGTCTTGTAAGGAGACATCTCACAAAGATGGTGTACTTTGCAAACTGCATAGACGACCTTTATGATACATTTGGTACTGTGGATGAACTCGAACAATTTACTGATGTCGTGACAAGGTTGATAGTAGTTAAATTTTTATTGTATAGTTTCAGTTTTGAGATACTTTTTAATATATATGGTTCTATCCGATTAGATAGGACATCAATGCCGCTGAAGGACTTCCAAATTACATGAAGATATTCTTCATTGGGTTATACAACACCATCAATGAGATGGCATATAAGTTCTTGACAAACCAAAAATCTTTTACTTTGCCTAATGTGAAAAAAGTGGTACGTGATGTGCTATCTCTTTCTTTGAATGGTTTGTTTTACTTATCTTGATCATTAATATTGTTCTGATTAGCTTAATAAAGAATAACGTCGTCAAATTATTCTTTTCATTGCAGGTGACATAGCATTGTGAAGCAGACATGCTAGAGGCGCGATGGTTCTATAGTGGATATACCCCCAAACTTGAAGAGTACTTAAACAACACATGGATTACTACAGGAATTCCCACAATATATCTAACTACTTATTTCTTTTCTTCAAGTGAGATTACTCCAGAGGTCCTTGAGAACGTAGTTTACTTGAATTCTATGATTGTGCATCTTTCGAATGACCTAAAAACATCATCGGTATATATTTCATTTCATTCATTAGTTGCTTAACATAAATTCGAAAAAAAGGTGACTAAAATATAACCAACTTCCATACAGTTGTCACTGTATGATACATCACCATTTTACTGTCTATAGATGTTTACTGATTAACTTACATTTGGAAATAAATAAAAGTTTGTGACTTGTAAAGGTTAAAATGCAAGTAAAACAATACATATTATGTCAATATATCTATGAATTGTAAGTCGTTTATATTTTTGTGCAATATACCCCAAATGAAATTAAGTAGCATAATCTTTTTATTTATAGTAATTAGGCTGAGGCTAAGAGAGGTCATGTTCCAACATCAATTCAATGCTACATGAACAAAATGGGTGCTTCTGAAGAGAAAGCTAAGGCATATGTAAAGGGCTTGATTGCTGAAACATGGTAGAAGTTAAACCAAGAATGAATGGTTGTTCACTCCCCATCTTCTCGAATATTTATCGAATACGCAATAGATGTTGCTAGGAATGCACAACTCATATACACGCGCGGGGATCAACTTGGTGTACCGGATGACTTGTACAAATCCCATCATAGTGCGATACTTTTCAACCTAAAATCCTAGGGAATCGAATCATCAACTATGTGTGAATTTCTATCTTATTATGTGTGCTAACTCCAAAAAGCCAGCTAACTCCAGAACAACGACTTCACCTTGAAGCAGATGAAATAGCCATGCATCAAATTCTTCAGGGAATACCTAATCCAATCTATAGAAGTGTTGATTCTCAAAGGCTAGAGCTATGTGGGAACATGTACATCTTTTAATGGAAGGAACTGAATTAAACAAAGTTGACATGGAATCTAAGTTGTATCATACTTTTGATACATTCACCATTGAACCAGGGGAGTCATTAGAATATTACTATCATTGGTTCACCAACATCGTCAGTGAGTTGACCAGAAACTTCATTGAAATGCCAACAGTTGCCATCAATACAAAGTTTCTAAACTGCCTAGGAACCGAATGTCAAAAATATGTCACTTTTGTACGTAAAGTCAAGGATCTTAATGGTGTGAAGTATAGATTGTTGTATGATGATTTGAAGCATCACCAGACTGAGGTTATAAAAGATAGAGCTGTACGTGGTATGTTTCCACCTCCACCAGTTAACGATCTGCTAGCACTCATGGCTCAAAGCTATCCTGCTCCTTATCCAGAGTCAAATTATGCATTTGTTCAACAACAACACACCTTTTCTTATCCTCAATCCCAAATCAACCTTATGTTCCACCACCACCTAGCAATCAAATCATTTCATATGGAAACACGGACAAAATGTACTATGCACAATAAACGGATGATCCGGATGATGCATTTGATAGCTTGAATCAAGGAATGACATGTTTAGCAAGGGCTTTCTCTAAGTTCTCTACCCAGTCAAACAATCGTCTCCAAAACTCATCATATCCAAGGAATCAAGCGATATCACAACGTGGCAGAGTTGAAGTACAGAACAGAACTAGTGGTCGTCAGATGATAACTAATGGTTATGCTGGGAACTTATGGAATCGACAACAAGTGACTAATGCTGGTGCTCCTCAAAGGAAAGTTAAAATTTTTAAAACAGGGAATACACAGAGTGGAGGAGAAATTCCTCGTTGTTATAACTGCAAAAAGAGGGGTCATTTGGCTAATGCTTGTCCAGAACCAAGAACAGAGGAGGTGATTACTTCAAACAAGCAATGCTCCTAGCCTACAAAGAAGAAGCAGGAGGTAATCTCAACTAAGAACAACAAGGATTTATGGCAGATACATTATCAAATGATGAGTATAAAGATTTGGAAGCTAATGCAGTTGTCATCTTGATAGCCAATATATAGGAACACCACATGAGTGACACAAAGAATGGACCACTCTATGATATAGATGGTCTATCTCAGGTACCCGATCTAAACATCTGCCTCATCCATGATCTTGTATCTATATCTGCACCTGAAGAGCATCAATCTGTTCAGCATGATTCATTACCAGATCTTTATGATGATCTAATTAACCCGGTTGTTGCATTTGATGATCAAAGTGAAGATGATAATAATGATTCTGTTGAACAGAGTGAAACTATGCATGGTCTAGATTCATATTTCATTAATTCATTAATTTAGACCACGCAAGCTCAAACTGCTAAATGTAATAAAATAAATCAAAACCTAAAAGCTGAGATTACCTCATTTACTGCTGAATTTGAGAGTTGTCGAAAACGTATATCTGATTTTGAAACACAAACTAAAAGAGAAGAAAGTTTTGAAGCTGCATTTCAAAAATCTTACGTTAACGAACAAAACCTACAACATCAAATGCGAGAACTCATTGTTTCTAATAATGATATGGTTTCAAAAATTGAACAAGAAAAATCTGAGCTTCAAAATCAAGTTGATAAACTTCAAAATGAACTTTCAAATAGTAAATTAGAGTTTTCAACATGTCAATCAAATTTTTTAGAATTTAGATGATCAAATTGGTCAAATTATTCGGTTGGACAAATGATTAAAAGATTATGGAACTGTTGTATAAAAGATCAGTCAGTCAGTTAAACAAATTGAAATGACAACTTTGCAACTGAGTCCGGATGACACACAACGTTTTGCTCTTGGTTACAACAATCCACTTTTTCTAAACACAACTCTCAAGAAAAGCCATAAGTTGTATAGTGCCGCATGTCTTTTTGATCCAAACATGCATGTTGTTGTATATGATTGTGAGGAAAAATGGGCACAGGAAGAACAGAGTCGATTAAAAATGCGTCAAATTGGCATTATACTATACGATGAAACAAATCAAAATGCTTCTTACAGACATACTGTTTCTCAAGAAGAAAAATCAGAACAACCATGTTATATTTCACAAATAAATGAGTCATATTTTGTGGAAGATCCCGTTCACACCATTGCACAAACAAATGGTCCATTACCATCCTCTTTCAAAAGTGACTCTTTATCAAAACTCCCTAAACGTTCTTTAATACTACGGTATTTTGACACGTTTATGGAAGACATCACACTTTTGGAAATGCAATTGAAAGAAATTCTGAGTTAAGTGTATCAAATTTTTAGTCGGCTTACGCAAGAGAGCAATGACAAATGTTTCAAACTCAAATTTTAACTCATGTCACACATTTGCGTCTCTGTGCAACACACTAGGAATAGGAACTTAAAAAAGAAGCGACTTCAATGATCGATTCTTGGAAGGTTCTCTTTGTTTTGATATTGTTTCCATGGTATTCCACTCTGCATATTCTTCTTGTGATAATGTGTTAATTGCTGAGAACAACTCTTTGATACAAATATTAGAAAAGGAAAATGAAATGTTGAGACAAGGGATTGAGAAATTAAATGAGGAAAACAAGAGATTTTTCATTCAAAACTATGATATTCAATAAAAACTTTCAAATGAGATTTCTGAACTTAAAAGGAGACTTCCGTGGTGTCAAACTCAGACTATTGATACTGAGTTAGCTTTTCAAAATCAAAAAGAACAGCAGTCTTTTGAAAATGATTTGACACCCAATCCCAAAAATCTAGATGACGAAAACGTGTCTCTGAAATGTCAAATTTTCAAGTATGAAAATGAAATTGAGCATTTAAAGAACGAATACAAAACAATTTACGATTCTCTCAAAAAGACACGTAGTCAGTCAACAAAAGAAATTAATGAATGTGTTGACAGTTACAAAAACAAGTGTTATGAAAATAGTCGATTACATGCTAAAATTCAAGATCATCAACCCATCATCATTGACTTAAAAGTGAGATTGAACAAAGTTGAAAACGGAAAGTTCCTTAACACAAATGTGATTGCCCTTGGAATGTATAACTTAGACTCATCACCTAGGCAGAATACTTCCGAAAAAACTAAGGATACTAATTTGACTCCTTCCACTTCCGCAAGAATAGGTGCCTCTACTAGTGTTAGAAGATCAAAGAGTAAAAGAGCAAAAGCAAACAATAAGATCTTGCAAAGTATGAGAGGAACACATCAAGCCCTAGAAGTAGAATTCCATCTAAGGAATTCGAATAAAACTCATCTTGCATCAGATTTAGATTCTAATTTGGCAAAGTGTAATCGTACTATCAGTGTAACGAATGATACACCTTTGAATGTTTTGAATTTTAATGCATCGTGTGGTTTTTTTCGTAAAAGTATGATGTATGTTAATCATAATTAATGCGTTGCGAATTCTATGTTATCTCGTTCTAGGAAACTTACAATTGGCACAACCTCTAGGCCCACTATAGTTTCTAAGTCTCTTTTAGGAAATGCGCCAAATGTAGTCTCTGACAACGCCTTACCGGATCCCATATTCACACAAACAACTCCTAGGAAAGCGAAATCACCTAGCGAATTCACTAAGAACAAAGCACGAAATAGTTGGATATGGAAAAAATGGTTGCAGCGTACATCTATTTTTAAATGGCTACCTAAATGTGCAAATATGTGTACCTCTAACCTAATGGAACCCACTAACTCTTCGACTGTACCCGACATATGACAGGCAATCTCAAACTGTTAGTAAACCTTTTTCAAAGTTCATCGACACTCTCAGATTCGGGAATGATCATTTTTCTGCTATTATGGGCTATGGAGATTATGTAAATGGCAACATCGAAATTAGTCAAGCCTATTACGTCGAAGGTCTTGGACACAATCTTTTCTCAGTTGGACAATTTTCTGATGATGATTTAGAAGTCGCCTTTCGATCAAAAACATGTTTTGTACGTGATTTGGAAGGGCATGATCCACTAATTGGCAATCGTGGCACCAACCTTCACACCGTCCCTATGTCTGATATGATTGTATTTTCACCAATTTGTCTACTTTCCAAAGTGTTGTTCCCATTACACGGTTAAAATTAACTACAAAGTTAAGCTAACCGTGTTCCATAGCTTAGTAACGTATTGATTAACTTGACAAATAATTAAAAACGTAAAGGATAAAAGACAAGAGTTTTTCAACGTTTAAATTCTTATTAGAAGTTAATCAAAAGAATCTATACCCAAGTCTTTGCGGAAAAAACACTTGGGATTGAAATGAAAAGTATGGTATGTCTCCTCTCTAAACTTAAGCTAAGCTTAAGTGGCAACTATAAGGAACCACTGAGCTATCTCAAGGACAAGGTTGCTCTATGGAGGAGTAAAAGTGGTTTGTGAATTTTTAAGCATTTATTGCACAAACTTGTCCACTTTTACTCCATCTTATGATCCTATTTATAGACAAGTAAAAAGAGCAACCGTTAAGTACAAGACAAAAGGTGACATAAGCTAATTAGGACAAAATACTGACTTATTTTGTCACTGTTACAAGAACTTATTTTGGGTATAGTACAAGAGTGCTTTCGGAGTAACAGTGATGACACTGTTCTTGTTATGAAGCCTTTCAGGGAAAGTTTCACCTTAGAGTGATAAGGGCTTCTCTAAGTTAGTTCAAACCTTTCCCTCCTTGTCTCGCCTTTCTTTCTGTCTCATAGTTCTTCAGTCTTTGGTATTCAGTCTTCATTCTTGATAGTTGTTGAGGAGACTGAGGTTCAGTGAGTTACTGTCATCACTTACTGAACCAATTATCTTCTTCTTTGGCTTAGGTGCCAGTCAGGGAGTTCTGCCTTGCTGAATGGAGAATCCTTCTTCTTAGACTCCACCCTAGGCATCTTAAAGATAACTCACTAAGTGATTGTTCACTCAGTGACCTGAGAACGTTTAAGGATATACGACACTTAGGTTAATTTCTATTCAAATCCTTGTTTAAGAATGCTTGGGTACTGAATGGACCCAATAATCTCACTCTATTTGGATATAAATATAGCCTAAGTGTTTGATCAGTGTAAGTGAGCAATTGGGCTTCTACTCACATTGAAGATACTAAAAAGCAATTAAAGGACACTGCTTTAATAAACATGGGCCATCATCTTATTCATCAAAATTACATCAGTCTTATCATCTAATACAAAATACTCAGGGTTAAGTACTCAGACTTCCTTAATTCCCATGAGCTCAAGTTTTTCTTTCTTGGATACCAACACCCGCTTGTCGGGTCTCTCACTCATCATCTTCTCCATCAGTTTGATAAATTCATCATCCTCAAGACTCTTCACATAGAGTGCCATCAGTTTGTAGGCCAGTAGGGTTGTGGTTTCCACCAAGTGAATGTCACTAACTCTCTGGAAGGCTTGTTGACCAAACTCGTCTATGAAGAAGATTCCAAACTCAGGGTTCTTGATCACCTTGTTGGGGATGAACTTGAAACCTTCAGGGGGAATTCTGTTGCAGTGAAGTGCAACAATGAATTGTTCAGGTTCCTTACATATTGCTTTCCTTTTCCTCCCTGAGCTCTGAGTTGGTTCAGGAACTGTTAGTCCCTAAGAAGCAAGTGTCTTCTGATGGTCAATTCCTAGACTTTTGGCTACCCTCTCCAGTTCCTCATATTTGTTTGTCAGGGCAGCCAGAAGGTTAGGGACGCACCCGTTCTTCTTCTTCTTCAGGATGGGTCCCATCATGTCCTATTCCTTGATCCCATATGATGAGAATTTGAAATGAGCATTCTTCTCATTCACTCTTGGTCCTCTTTGAACAATTATGGCCAGAGGATCAGTGTTTGTATGAATTATCATGTCAGTGACGGGACTTTCACCCTTAGTCTTTGTCGTGGTCCAGACACACCTCTCATAGTTTCTTTTCTTCTTATCATTAATGAGCTTGACATTTTCATTATGTTTCTTGATCATGTCAACTTAAAGTTGAAGAAAATTTTCTCCCGAAATAGTTTGGCCAGTCTCCCTAATTACCTCCTTGGCTTTAGCAATGACGAGCTTACTGAGCATTTCAGCCTTGATTCTATCCTCTAGTTCAAAGACAGCAGCCACCTCTTCATTTGTCCCCCTGAAGACTTTTCCATTGTGCAAGATGATATCCATAAGTACTGGTGCATCAGGATCAGGACACACTTCTCTTGGTGCCTTAACCAATTTAGGAGGTGAGTCTTCAGTTTCCATGATTCCCTTCCCTTTGTAAATGGGTGGGGGTGTACTAAAGGAGGATTTAGGGAACACTATGGTTGTTGTTGTTTCAGTTGGAATAGGAGTGGTAGCAACAACAAGTGCTGAAGATGTTGTAGGTCCCGGCATGAAGCTTTGAAGAGGGACAAATTCAATGATAACTTCATCATTTAGTTAAGGAACTGATTCATCAGGAGTTGGTTTCTCCCCCTCAACAGATGCTGAAACTTCACTGGAAGCATCTGTTGATTTAGGAGGAGGGTGAACTGGAGGAGACTGATGAAGTGTCAGGATGGTGGAGACCATGCCCTTAATTTATGAAGCCTCTGTCTTCAGTGAGGAGATGTCCTTGATCATGGTGACCTGAGCCTCAGAAAGTTGGGTAACCTTGGTGGTGTAGTGGTTCACCAGCTCATTATGCTTATCAGAGAGCTGGTCAAAAGCTGTGGAGATCTTGGTCAGGCAGCCTTGGGTATCAGTGACTGACTTATGAAGGGGTTCCTACTGAGACCTAAGGGTAGCAAGATCCACCTCCTTGAGTAGCGTAAGGAGTTTACTAAGGTTTGATGAGGTGGTCTTGTGTGTATCCATGAATTCAGTCAGCTTGGTGATGAGAAATGGGTCATCTTTGAATTCTTCTTGAATGACACTGAGAGACTGAAGCAAATTATTGAATTGCGTCCCTTGAACAAGACCCAGTTTCTCAATGGAGGTCTTTATGTCACTGACATGTTTGTCAGTAGAAGCAGTGACTTTGTGCAGTTGACCTTGTGACCCTTTAACAGTCGCCCTGAAGTCAGCATAAGAGGCTACTGCTTCAGTGTGCTGATCCCATTGCCCTTTGATGATCTCATTGAAGAGGGCAGTATTTGATTTCCTGAGGAACTTGACCAGATCCCTTTCAGTGAGGGGAAGCACATCGTTATACTTCTGCTAATAGTCAGGAATTGCAGCAGCAGAGTCTGAGGAGCCTGATGTGTGATGATATGAGGATGATGATGATGATGGTGTCTTAGGTTGATCTTCAGGAGGGGGTGAGTAAGATGGTTGTTCAGGATGAGGGGAGTTGACTTCTTGAGGAGGAGTTGAAGCTTTTGGTTGAGTATGCTGAGGGGACCCATAAGTGAGTTGTTCATCAGTATCCATGGCATCCCCAGTAGGGAAAACTTCATCATCTATAAAGTCCACTAGCATCTCCTCTGACTCTTCATCAATGAACCTTTGGAGATCAGTCAGGGTAGGAGTTAAGGTTACATCCGGCTCCCCCTCAAAAGAGGGCTTGCCTTTATTGTGGCCAGGTCCTGACCCCTCCAGGAGAACAGAGTGGGTTATCTCTGCATGGTTCGCAAAGTCATTTCCCAAGTCATCTTCAATGACATGAGGGGTGTAGGTTCCATATCAGCGGGTGGTTGCATGCCCCCTGAGTCTTTGTCCCCTGAGGTTCCTTCAGGGACTGGTGGGTTTGAGCCAGTACCATCACTAGGAAATGAGATGTTAAGGTCCCCCTTTCCACCAGAGTTGTGCTGCCCTGATGAAGATATAGGGACTGGTACTCCCTGAGACTCTGATTGTGATTTATCAGAGCCATAAGCAGGATGTGAGATGTTGAGGTCTCCTTTTCCACCAGAGTGGTGTTACCATGATGAAGATATAGGGACCAGTCCTCCCTGAGACTCTGATTATGTTTTATCAGAGCCATAAGCAGGATGTGAGAGGGTGTGGGTCCCCTTTCTCGGTAGAGTAGTGCTGCTCTAGTGAGGATTCAGGACACTTTGCTCCCTCGGGCAAAGGTTGTGATGTACTAATGCCTTCATCGGGAAGTGACTGTTGTATTGGTCCTAACTCCACTGACTTGTTTATGTCAGTAAAGTCTTTAGGAGATGGTTTCCCTGAGGACACTGAGTATGATTTCTCAGTGCCCTCTGTTGGCATTTGTTCTTTGGTCAAAATGTTACTGGCCTCCTCAATGGGTGTCTCAGTGGGCTGGGGCTTTTTGTGCCTTCTTTTTCTTCTTCTCTTTCTTGGAAGGAAAAGGCACTGGTGAAACTACATCAGCACCCTGAATTACTGTCAACATATATGTTGTCAGGGTGATTTGTGTGACCTCAGTGGGGTCTCTTGAGTAGTTGGCCTTGTGTAAGACATCAGGGGCAGAACCCTGTATATTTGGCCTAACGTACTCAGAGCCCAATAAGTCTTGGAGCACATTGGAAATGAACCTAGGGTAAGACATGTGTCTTTGCCTGGATTTCCCTAAGAGTTTAACTATGAGGGCCCTGAAGATAATTTCTCCAATATCAATTTTTATACCTTCAAGGAGGCTGAACACTATCATTTGTTGAGCAGTTTTCAATTGCTCCGTGGAGGATTTGTTTCCACCGAGGACCTGAATGAAAAAAGTCATCACTATCCTCCAAACAGGAGGAAACCATGTTTTTATTATTGGGGCTTTGGCCAAAAGGGTCCTTGGGGCCACATCAGGGTGTTTATCGTCATGTGGCCCAAGTAAAAGCAATTCGGCCTTTACTTCACTCTTTGAGGGTTGAGGGGCAAAAGTCTCAGTGAAATCAAGGCCTGTGGCTTTGATGAAGGTTTTGTAGTCAAGGGAGAGGGTTTTCCTCCCATTCTTCACTGAGAACTTAATGATAGAGTCCTTGGTGACATCAAGGTTGGTGACCACTGTTGTACACCAGAACTCCCTCTAATAGTCATTGTAAATGATTGAGGGTGTCTTTGTAAATGCCGTAGAGAGAAAAAAGTTTTGACGGTATTTCACCATATCCTTATAAGCAGGAAAATTTTCCGGATAGGCATAGTTCCCTACGACATTGTTATTGGTCATGTCTAGGCTTTTCAATTGGAATTCCACATTTGGAGCGTAGGTAATAGCCCAAGAGGTAGCCATTTTAAGAGAAAAGTTTTGATTTTGAAGAAAGTGTCTGGTTATGAGGTGAAAAACACAGACAAGTTTTGAGAGAAATTGCAAGAGTTTGATTAAATATGTGTCCAGTTACCAACCTCGAACATTTACTAACTAAGTACTTAGAGAATTTAGTTTTGCATAGAATGTCATTTGTTGATGTCTTAAGGCCCCTGAATGACTTTTCATTCAGTGTAAGGGTGTTTAGGGAAGGTTATTCAGTGAGACATAAGATGCTCATTCACTAAGAGATTTGTTGAGTCAGGGACCAATGGTTACCATTATTTACACTTAGTTGGATAGGTTTAGTCAGTGGACTGATTTTCAATATCCAACATCCCCAATTCAGCTTTCAGTCTTGTGAAAGTTGGTTCATCCAATGGTTTGGTGAATATATCAGCTAGCTGATATTCAATGGGGATGAAGTGTAATTCAATGTCACCTTTCATGACGTGGTCCCTGATGAAATGATATCTGATATCAATATGCTTGGTTCTCTGATGAAGAACATGATTGTTTGAGATAGCAATGGCACTTGTGTTGTCACAGAAGATGGGTACCATCTTGTAATGGATGTCATAGTCACTGAGTTGAATTTCCATCCATAGCACATTTGCACAACAACTGGCTGCTGTAACATATTCAGCCTTAGCTGAGGACATGGATACTGATTGTTGTTTCTTAGCACTCCAACATACTAGTTTACCACCAAAGAATTGGCAGGAGCGTGAAGTACTTTTCCCATCCATGTTGCAGCCTGCAAAGTCAAAGTCTGAGTACCCTTTGAGATCAAAACCTGAACATTTGGGGTAGTACAATCCAAGATTTGGAGTACCCTTCAGGTACCTGATGATCCTTTTTACAGATGTGAGATGTGATTCTCTTGGGTCAGACTGATATCTGGCACATAAACAGAGTAAAAATTGGATGTCAGGCCTTGATGCAAGTAGGTACATCAGTGACCCAATCATACCTCTAAATAGAGTTTGATTTACTAGTTTCCCAGCAAGATCAGGACCAAGATTGTTTGGGGAAACCATTGGAGTTCTCACTGAAGCACAGTCACTGAGCTCATATTTTTTCAGTAGGCTTCTAGTGTACTTTTCTTAACTGATGGAGGTTCCCTTATCAGTTTGCTTGATTTGTAGTCCAAGGAAGTAAGTGAGTTATCCACATACACTTGAACAAGAATAACATCTCCTTTTTCATCAGTTTTTCAAACTGTTTGCAAAGTTTGTAATCTGTTGAGCCAAATATGATGTCATCCACATACACTTGAACAAGAATAACATCTTCTTTTGTCCTATAGATAAACAGGGTGTTGTATATCTTTCCTCTGAAAAATTTGTTTTGGATGAGAAAGGCTGAAAGAGTCTCATACCATGCCCTAGGAGCTTGTTTCAGTCCATAAAGGGCTTTGTCAAGCTTTCAGACATAGTCAGGAAACTCACTTCTTTCAAATCCAGGAGGTTATTGAACATAAACTTCTTCCTTTAGTGTTCCATTGAGGAAGGCACTTTTTACATCCATTTGATATACTTTGAAGTTCATGTAGGTTGCATATGCAAGGAAGATCATGATGGCTTCCATTCTAGCAACTGGTGAAAATGTTTTTTCATAGTCAATGCCTTCTTGTTGATTATAACCTTTGGCATCAAGTCTGGCTTTGTTCTTAATGACTATGCCATTTTCATCAGTTTTGTTCTTGAATACCCATTTTATGCCAATGATTGAAACATCCTGAGGACATTTGACCAAGGTCATTACCTTGTTTCTGTCAAATTGTTCAAGTTCATCATGCAGCCTTAATCCAACTATGATGTTTCAGTGCTTCTTTGACACTCTTAGGTTCAATATTGGAGATGAAGTCCACAAACAGACATTCATTGGCTGAGTCTACCTTAAGTTTAGCAGCCATGCTCCTAGTAAGCATTCCTTCAGTGGGCTCTCCAATTATGTTGACAAGTTCTATATCTTTAGACCTAGTCCAACTGTCCTGATGTCTTGGATATTGATTTGAACTTGTATAGGCCTGATTGGGTAGTGGTGTAGGTTCAGGTGTAAAAACTTAAAGAGTATCAGGATCTTGGGTATCTGACTGACCAAGTTGATCACTGATACTGATTGATTCCTGAACAATTTGTTCAGACTGATTGACTTCACCAGTACATGTTTGTGCTTCAACAAACTCAGTGATGGTTGGTTGAGGGAGGTTATGTGGGAGAATGTAATAGGATATATCAGCTTCTACTTGATATTGAGTGGAAGGATTACTATCCGGATGATATTCATTAGGAGGGAATCTTGATGAGTCATCAATTCCAATCTCTTCCACTGAGGTGTTTGAGAATCTGATGGCTTCAGTACTCTCATCAAAGGTGACATGAAATGTTTCCTCAGTTTATTGTCTCCTTGTAGTGAACACCCTGAAGGCTTTAAGGACAATTGAGTATCCTAGAAAGTATCCATCATCAGCTTTTACATCAAATTTCCCTAAGTGATCCTTGTGATTATGAATAAACACAGGGCACCCAAAGACATGAAAATAGCTGATGTCAGGGATTCTTCCTTGGAATAACTCATAAGGATTTTTGCTATGTCTCTTGACAATGATGGATCTGTTTTGAGTATAACAGGCAGTCTTAACTGCTTCAGTCCAAAAGTGTGTGGATAGTACTGATCCATTTAGCATTGTCCTAGCAGCCTCAATGAGTGTTCTGTTCTTCCTTTCAGCAACACCATTTTGTTCAGGTGTGTAAGGAGAGGAGAAGTTTTGAGAAATTCCTTTCTCATCATAGAAACACTCAAGATCATGATTTTTGAATTCAGTCCCATTGTCAGTCCTAATTTGTTTTACTTTTATGTCATTTTGGTTTTCAATGTTCCTGACAAAGGACATGATTGTTTCGGCTGCCTGACACTTTTTGGTCAAGAAGTAAACCCAAGTGTATCTTGAGTATTCATCCACTATGACCAGAGTATACTTTTCATGATGAATGGACATTGGACTGATAGGTCCAAATAGATCCATATGGAGAAGATGAAGGCAACTCTTGATGGAGAAGTTTTATTTAGTTTTAAAGGATGCTCTATGATGTTTATCGTTTTCACAGGAAGAGCAGGGTTTATCCTTTGAAAACACAAGTGATGGTAAGTGAAGGACCTTGTTTTGTTTGACAAGATTGTTTATGTTTGACAAGATTGTTTATGTTTTTGAAATTCAGATGGGAGAGTCTCTTATGCCAAAGCCAATTTAATATTTCAGTGGCTTTAGCAAAAAGACAAGTTCCATTCTGAGTTAGAGTAGACATATCTAACACATAAACACCCTGTCTTCTTGGTGCAATAAGAACAATTTCTTTATTTACATTAAAGATGGTGCCTTGCTTATCATCAAATTGAACTATGTATTTAGCATCACATAGTTGACTGACACTGATAAGATTGTACTTGAGCCCATTAACATAAGCTATCTTAGTAAAAACTATTCCACTACAGTTTACTGAACCGTAACCTTCAGTGAGACATGATGAATTATCAGCAAATATCACCTCAGGTCCTGGTTCTTCAACATATTTGTGCAGATATTCCTTCACACCAGTCATGCTCCATGAACATCCACTGTCTAGATGCCAAACAGGCTCTCTGACATGTCTCTGCACAAATAGTAAACTGTGTCAGTTTTTCATGGGAACCCACTTCCTGGTAGGCTTGGCTTTGATGGCCTTTTTGAAAGATACAATTGATGCATGGTCAGTGGTGGTATGTACTGTGCTTCCACATACTTTACATTTGGTTGTTGATGTGGACTCAGTAGACTGAGAAGAGGACTTCGTAGTGCCTTTTCTAGCATGAATGACCTTTCATGTCCTGAAGTGTCATGAGTGGGATCTCCAAATATGTCACAGCAAGGATACATTAAACAATCATCAGGATGATGTGTTGGGAATAAAATGCTTAAGACAAAGAGCTTGCCAGATGAAGTATTGAGCCTGCCAGCTATTTTTGAAGAAGTTGAAGATACACTAACAGTACCTTCTGGGTGAGAAGGTACTGCTAGTTAAAGAAGGTCCTGCCAAGTTGAAGGTCAAGTTGATAGATATTTATTTGTAGATATTTTAGTTGTATTATTAATCTTTGTACAATGTAACACGTTAAGTATAAGTAGTTCAGTCTTCCATGTTGTGCAGAAGATTATACTGAGTAGTTTACATTGAAAGTTGTAATTAGTAGGTTAGAAAAGTCCAAGTATCTTATTATAATACACAACTTGACAACTTGTAATAAGGGGTCCTTATCCTATAAAAGGATCCCTTAGTCACCACCTTAGAAATCAATCTTTCCAACAAAATACTTAGCAATATCCAAAACACTACAACCTCTCTAGTAACTTAGTTACTGATTCACAAATCCTTTAACAAACCAAAGATTCAAGGTCACTTTTGTAATCCTGATGATAGTTTAGATCATCCGTATTATCTCATCAATAATATTGAATCGTTTTGTGTTACTAAAGTTGTGTTCATTGTTCATTATAACTCACGTTTGCATGTTTACCATCTTTGTTCCTTTAAGTGTGTTATAGTAAATTACGCGTACTACATCACATTCATTCCTAAATATCTCAAACACATTATTAAGATCAACATCCCAAGTGTTTGTATAATCCTTCACAAGTGGTATAAGAGCAAGGTTGATATTTACGATTTAAAAGAACAACGGACGTTGAACATATTCAAACCAATGTGGCTGCGAAACTTCCATTACTCAAACAGAATGAGTTTGATATGTGGAGACTGAGGGTAGAGCAATACTTCCAAGTGCAACACTATGCACTTTGGGAGATTATTGAACAAGGAAACTCATTCAAACCTACAATCACCACCTCCACAGTGAACGATGCAATAGTAACAAATATGCAAGTAAACCCAACAACCGTAGAAGAAAGAATCCAAAAGAGAAATGATCTTAAGGCCAGGAGTATGCTTCTCATGACTATTCCAAATGACCAGCTTTTGATCTTCAACAAGTACAAATGTGCTAAAACCCTTTTTCAAGCTATTGTGGCTAGATTTGGTGGAAATGATGCCACCAAGAAAACTCTCCTCAAACATCAGTTTGAAAACTTTACAGCCACAACAAATGAGTCTTTGGACAGCATGTTCAATAGACTACAAAAGCTTTCAAGTCAGTTAGCCATTCATGAAGTGCTGATATCTCAAAAAGACTTAAACTCCAAATTTCTTAGGAGTTTACCCTCTGAATGGGCCATGCATGTCATTGTCTGGAAAAACAAACCAGATATTGATCAAATGGGTCTTAATGATCTTTACAACAACTTCAAGATAGTAGAGCATGAAGTAAAGAAGTCTACTAGTTCAAGCTCAGGAAATATGGCCTTTGTGTCATCTCCTAGCACCTCAAGGATAGTAGATGAAGAAAAAGATGGTAGAGAAGAAGGTACTGCCAACACAAATTTTGGTACTGCCAATACTTCTAGCAGTACCAAATCAATTCTAGATGAAACAATTGGTTGTGCTTTCCTGACATCACAACACAATGGTTCCATATTGACTTTTGAGGATATTCAAGAGATCAATGATGATGATCTTGAGGAAATGGACATAAAGTGGCAACTTTCACTTCTGAGCATAAGGGCTAAGAAATTACTGATGAGGTCTGGAAAGAAGATTACCATAAATGGTAATGACCCTGCTGGGTATGACAAGTCTAAAGTGGAGTGCTACAACTGCCACATGAAGGGTCACTACTCAAGAGAGTGTAGAAGACCAAAGAAGCAGGATGATAAGGGAAGAGGTTTTAAGAACAAGAACAAAGGAAGCTTTGAGAACAAGAGCAAGGCTGTGGAAATCACTGAGCCTAAAGCTATGTGAGCTATTGATGGGATGGGTTTTGATTGGAGCTTTATGGGTGAAGAGGAGTCAACTTCAGATGAAATGGATTTAATGGCTTTCTCCAATCCTGAGGTACAAATTACTAAATGTTCTAATACTTGTAAAGTTTTTGAAGAATTACAAACTTTAATAAAACTTTATGATGAACTGAAAGTAGAACAAAGAAAAACTCATCAAGACCTAGTTAATCATAAGTGTGGTATGGCCAAACTTGAAAAACAGATAATCAATTTTAGGGAAAATGAACTCACTTTTTCTGACACAAAAGCCATTCTTAATAGGGAAATATTTTTGAAAGATGCTGAAATAAACCTGTTAAGAACTGAGTTTGCTAAAGTGAAATTGGCAAAAGATAATATTTAACTAACTGTTACCACATTAGAAACTGCTTCTGACTGTACTAGAAGCATAGTTAAAAATCAAATGAACAAGAGAATCAAATCTGGGATTGGAAACAAGACTTGTCCACCTCCTTACAGAGGAATCCCTTTTCCCCCAAGATTAGATATTGCAGAATCAGGTTTACATGAATTCACCAATAAACCACTAAAGAAACCTGTAGAGAAAAGTAAACCTTTTGAGAATCCTAGTGTTGTTTCACTCTCTAACAAAAAGGTGCTCACTGATAAGAGCTCAGATGCTCCAATTATTGAAGATTGGACATCTGATGATGAGGAAAAAGAGACTGTTTCAAACAAAGGAAACAAAGTAGGACCACCCAGTCCTAAAAGTGTAGAAATTAAAACAAAGGCTAAAACTATTCTGAAAACAGTTGAATGTTGTGCTAAGTGTAATAGCAAACCTAGAGGTAGCCAGAGAAATTGGAACAATCTTAAGTCACACCAACTTGGTGATGATTTTGTTATGTACAATAAGGCCTGCTATTACTGTGGTAGTTTTAATCATACTCATGCTTATTGTAACAATTGGGTTTCTGGGAGTACATCAAGGTCTAAAACAAATGGAACAAACTCCAGAAAAAGTTTTGTGAAGTCTAACACACCAAAAGTTAATCATACTGTTAGACCCAATAAGCCTGTTAACTCAAAACCAACTACTAAGGGTGCAAGAAATACTTTCAAACATGTACCAAGAGTTGTGAAAAGACCCATTGAAAAGAAATGTGTGGTTAAAACACAAGATTGGAGACCAAAACCAAAAGGTCCTGCTAGACCAAATGGTCCTGCTAGACCAAATGGTACTGTCAGACCAAGAACCACAAAATGGGTTAAAAGGGAAAATGCTGTTAAGTCCTCAGCATGTTGGATATGGAGACCACCCCAATCAAAAGGTGCATCAACAGTCCTAAAGAGGTTTGATTACATTGATGCAAGAGGTAAACCCAAGTCAGTTATGGCTTGGGTACCCCAAGGAAACTAATATGTTTATATATGTGCAGGAACATCCAAATGACATTGCTGATCAAGGATATGTAGATAGTGGATGTTCAAGGCACATGACCGGCAACATGTCTTACCTCACAGACTTCAAATCATTTAATGGAGGATATGTTACCTTTGGGGGAGGAATCAAAGGAAAGATTACTGGTAAAGGTACAATCAAAACCAGTAAATTAGATTTTGAAAATGTGTACTTTGTGAAAGAGCTTCAGTTTAATCTCCTCAGTGTCTCACAAATGTGTGACAAAAAGAACAATGTTCTCTTTACTGACAATGAATGTATGGTTCTTTCTTCTGATTTTAAAATTCCTGATGAAAGTCAGATTCTTTTTAAAATCCCAAAAAGGAACAATATGTACAGTGTTGATTTAAAGAACATTGATCCTAAGGAGAGTTTAACTTGTCTAGTAGCAAAAGCCTCATTGGATGAATCTATGCTTTGGCATAGAAGGCTTGGTCATATAAACTTTAAAACAATCAATACAATTGCAAAATATGATTTGGTTAGAGGTTTACCCAAAAAGATTTTTCAAAATGACCAATCCTGTGTTGATTGTCTTAAAGGCAAACAACATAGAGCTTCTTGTAAGCCCAAGACCCATAACTCAATTTCTCAAGCTTTATACATGCTTCATATGGATCTTTTTGGTCCTACTAATGTGAGTAGCTTGAATGGTAAAAAATATTGTCTTGTAGTTACTGATGATTACAGCAGATTTTCTTGGGTTTTCTTTTTAAAATCTAAGCATGAAACTAGTGAGATCCTTAAGTCTTATATAACTGAGGTAGAAAACCAAGCTGATAAGAAAGTGAAAGTAATCAGATGTGACAATGGGACAGAATTTAAGAATAGGGTTATGGATGAATTTTGCAAAGAAAAAGGAATAAAAAGAGAATTTAGTGTAGCTAGAACCCCACAGCAAAATGGAGTAGCAGAAAGGAAAAATAGAACACTTATAGAGGCTGCTAGAACAATGTTAGTAGACTCTAAGTTGCCTATTTCATTTTGGGCTGAAGCAGTAGGTACTGCTTGTTATGTGCAGAACAGGGTTCTTGTGATAAAACCCCATAAAAATACTCCTTATGAACTTTTCTTTGGTAGAACACCATCTTTAAATTTTATGAGATCTTTTGGATGTCATGTCACTATTCTCAATACCAAAGATCATCTAGGAAAGTTTGAAGGAAAAGCTGATGAAGGCTACATGATAGGGTATTCTTTGAAAAGTAAGGCCTATAGGGTGTATAATAGTTGCTCTAGGCTAGTGGAAGAAAATATGCACATAGAGTTTCAAGAGAAACTACCAAATGTTAAAGGCATTGGGCCAGATTGGATGTTTGACATTGATAGGCTTTTAGAATCTATGAATTATGTGCCTGTTACAGGTACAAATACTAATGATAATGCAGGTTTTGAAGACAATGTTGAAACACCTAAAGATCAAGATTACATCTGGATGCCAATTTGGAAAGGATTGGATTTATCTTCAAGTCATGAAGAACCTTCTAATACAACAAATGAAGGTGTTGAAAATGATCATGGAACTCAGGGTCAAGAGAATCAAGAAAGTAGTGCAAATGAAAATGGTACTGCTAGTTCACCAGATGGTACTGCCAGTTCACAAGTTGGTACTGCTGAAACATTAAATGTTCAATCAGATGATTCTTTACCAGAAGAAGTGGGGATTGGCAATCTTCCACTTACCTATGAAGTTCCTACAACACACAACATAAGAATTCTTAAAGATCACTCCATTGATAATGTGATTGGTAGAATTGATTCTGGTGTTAGAACAAGAACTCAAGTCTTAACTTCAGACCAAGAAGGGTTTATCTCATCTGTTTATGAAGAAAAGAATCATGAAGTTGCCAACATATGCCTATTTTCATGTTTTCTCTCACAGGCTGAACCCAAAAACATTAACAAAGCCTTAGATGATCCAAGTTGGGTTGAAGCAATGCAAGAAGAGCTTCTTCAATTCAAGCTTCAGATGTTTTGGAAACTGGTTGATTTGCCCAAAGGTCACTGGGAAATTGGAACCAAATGGGTGTTCAGAAATAAGAAAGATGAAAGGGGAATTGTGATTAGAAACAAAGCAAGATTGGTGGCCTAAGGGTATACTCAAGAAGAAGGGGTGGATTATGAAGAGGTTTTTGCTCCAGTTGCAAGACTTGAAGCAATTAGGCTATTCTTGGCCTATGCTTCCTTCATAGGCTTCACTGTTTACCAAATGGATGTCAAGAGTGTTTTCTTGTATTGTACTATTGGAGAAGAAGTGTATGTTTCTCAACCTCCAGGCTTCATTGATGCAGAGTATCCAGACAAGGTGTATAGGGTTACCAAGGCTCTTTATGGTCTACACCAAGCTCCTAGGGCATGGTATGAAACCTTGGCTTTCTATTTATTGTAAAATGGATTTCAAAGAGGCAAGATTGATCCAACTTTGTTCATCAAAAGAACCAAGAAAGACATCTTGCTGGTGCAAATTTATGTTGATGACATTATCTTTGGATCCACAAACCAAGAGTTGTGTGTAGAATTTGAGAAACTTATGCATAGTAAGTTTGAAATGAGTTCCATGGGGGAACTTACTTTCTTTCTGGGTCTCCAACTGAAACAATCAAATGAAGGCATATTTATCAGCCAAGATAAGTATGTAGCAGAGATCCTGAGGAAATTTTAGTTTGCAGATTCTAAGGTTGCAAGTACACCAATGGATTCAAAAAAGGGGTTACTTAAAGATGCTGAGGGTGAAGATGTGGATTTGCACAATTATAGATCAATGATTGGGTCCTTGATGTACCTTAAATCATCAAGACCAGATATCATGTTCTCAGTGTGTGTATGTGCAAGGTTTCAAGTACATCCCAAAGTTTCTCATCTCACAACAGTCAAAAGGATCTTTAGATATCTCAAGGGTCAACCTAGGTTGGGTCTATGGTATCCAAGGGAATCATCTTTTGACTTGGTGGCTTATTCTGATAGTGACTATGCTGGTGCAACCCTAGACAGAAAATCCACAACTGGTGGATGTCAATTTCTTGGCTGCAGACTCATATCATGGCAATGCAAAAAGCAAACAATGGTGGCCAACTCTACAACTGAAGCAGAATATGTTGTTGATGCAAGTTGTTGTGGGCAAGTGCTTTGGATCCAAAATCAAATGCTTGACTATGGGTACAATTTTCTTAACACCATTATTTACATTGACAACAGCAGTACTATATGTATCATTAAAAATCCAGTTCAACATTCAAAAATAAAACACATTGAAATCAGACACCATTTCATAAGAGATTGCAATGAGAAAAGGTTAATACAAGTTGTCAAAATTGATTCAGAAAATAATTTTGCAGACCTTCTCACCAAAGCTTTTGATTTAGGTAGATTTAAATACCTGGTAGGAGGTATTGGAATGATTAATCTTTGAAAAACATGTGTTTTTGTACATAAAACAAAGGTACTGGCTCTTAAACATAGTACTGCTAGTTAGTCAAAAGGTACTGTCAGTTCATAATTGGTCCTGCTAGTATAAAGTTTGCTCTGTTTTGTTCATCTTAATGCTTAAATGTTTACAATGCTATAAAACAAGTGCTTTGCACTTTGTTCTTTTGGTCTGCAACTAACAAATTTTAGGTTACTCAAGTTGATAACAAAACAAGGATAGAGTTTCCAAACCAGGGGAGGAAATAAAAGTTATTTATATATCTCAGGGGAGGTAACAAGATTATGTGAAGGTTGAAAATAACAAAACAAATAGAGCTTATTCATTCAGAAGGGATGAAGCATTCCTAAAGGAGAAAGTTCTATCTAGATCAATTGAAAGAAAGTTTCAATTTTCACTTCAAAGGCATGCTGATAGATGATTTCACTTGTTGAACCAAGCATCCAAGATACACAGCATCATTGCCTCTTATAATCCCTTCATCCAAGGAAATTGCACCATCTTTAGATCAATATGGAAATGGTATTCAGTTCACCAAGTTTTACAAACTTAAGAGCTGGCTAGTCCATAAGCAAACGGCTTTTGGTAAAGACACATCAAATCCGTTGATGGTTGATAGTTTACCAAAAACTATATGGTATTTAACTAACCATACTTTACAGTAAATAGTTAACTAGTCCAAAGCAAACGGATTTTGGTAAAGACAAATCAAATCCGTTGATAGCTGATAGTTTGCTAAAAACTATAAGGGATTTTTGCTAAAATTTCAAAGATACTGCCAAGTAAAATTTTCTTTAAAATGAAAGGTACTGGTAGTTCAAATTTTGGTACTGGTAGAGTAAAATGGTACTGCTAGATAACCATTGAGTCTGTCAGATAAAATTCTAGCCGTTAGGCCTGGCAGTTACAATTAGCCATTGGGGTAATTCTGTAAATTTCTGATGTTATATTATATTATATTTCACACATAAAAGATCTTTTTAACCGCCTCTTCATTTACTTATTATAAATTTTCTTATTGTCGGTTAAAAGTAAAACTCTCATAATATCTTTCATCAGTCCTTATCACAATTAACACTCACCTTTCATCTTCTACCAGTACCACACTCAAATCCCACCATCATAACCAAGTTTTTCCTTACCTTTCTCCATGGCTAATCTAAATTTTGTTAAACGTCACAACCAGTTAGCATTTTTGGAAAAGTCTGTGGATAACGAATCTTTTCATCAAATAATGGACTTTCTAAATGATTCTTACATCAGGTTTGCTTTACTTGTAAATCCCACTATTTATGAATCACAAATTTTACAATTTTGGAAAACGACTAAAGTTAAAACTTCTGAAAATGGGGACCAAAGGATAAAAGCCAAAGTGGATGGCAAAACCTTGACTCTTACTGAGTCATCCATTAGAAGACATCTTCATTTAGATGATTCAGATGGTATTAGTCAATTGCCTGATACTGAAATTTTTGAAAATTTGGAAAGAATGGGGTATAATGTTGATTCTACAAAACTCAATTTTCTTAAAAAGCATTTTTCCCTACAATGGAGATTTTTGATCCATACAATCCTTCATTGTTTAAGCCAAAATAAAACCTCATGGGAGCAGTTTAGTGGTAACATGGCTACATCTCTCATTTGCATGGCAACAAATAGAAAATTCAACTTTTCAAAACATATTTTTGAAGGATTGGTTAAAAATGTGGATAGCCAAACAAAGTTTTTGATGTATCCCAGATTTATTCAATGCATCATCACAAAATCAAAACATTTGTTACTTCCCCCACACTCTCCTTATGAAACACCAAAACTTTCACACAAGGTATTTTCAAACATGAAAATTGGTTTTAATGGGGACGAAATACCACTGTTTGAGGAAATGTTACCACAACATGCTGAAGAACCAACACCATCATCTGAATCACCATCATCAAGTTCTTCACCTGGTTACATATCACCAAGTCATCTTTCATCACCAATCCCATCACCAGTACCATCTGTACCACCTCCATCACCATCATATCATGCATCACCATCCCAATCACCTCAACATCAAAGTCTGGATTCTCAGACAGTGAAAGAACTAAAAGAGAAGGTGCAGCTCTTGGAAAATGCTCTTATAAGTCAGAACACAAAATTTTCTGAGATCAACATCAAGTTAGTTAAGAGGGTTAAGAAATTGGAGAATGAAGTGAAGATGCTAAAGGGTAAAAGATCTTCAAAGTTGGTTTTATCTAGTTCTTCAAGATCAGATGTTGAAAGTTTGGGTCACTCTTCCAAAAAGGGGAGGATGAGTAGCTCAGGAGATGAAGAGGAGGCTCAATTTCAATTTCGTGAAGGAACTCAAGTATCTGATGAAGAGCCTGCTGGTGCAGAGCAAGAGCCTGCTAGTTCAAAAGAGCCTGCTGAAGCAGAGCAAGAGCCTGCTAAGATTAATAGGCTGTTGGCTATGGACTATAAAGGTACTGCTGATCATGTGTACAAAAGAAAGAGGGAATCACAGCCTCAGGGGAGGTTGTTTGTTCAAGGAAAGGTATATGTTGATGATGAACAATCTGCTGCTCCATCTCAAAAACCTACACCAAAAGATAAGGGCAAGAAAATTATGGTTGAAGATGAACCTTGGCCTAAAAGGTTGAAGAAAAGAGAGCAAGTGCAGATGGCTTTAGATGAGGAAGTCTCCAAAAAGACTCATGAAGAAGAAATGCAAAAAGCTATAGAAGCTTCAAGACTGCTTGCAGAAATGCAAGAGCAAAAAGATGCTGCTCAAATTCTTCTTGACTCTCAAGCTGCTCAGGAAACATTTGATGCTCAGATGCAATGGATTATTGCCAATGATCCAATTGTGAGAGGTCAAGATTCCATAATTATGGATGACAAGAATCTTAACACTAAAGAGAAAACAGCAGAGCTTGAAACCTTTATCAACAACAAATATAGAGAAGCAGATATGGATGATATTTTTCAAAAGATTGAGGAAAGCCAGAAGAGAGGTTTTAAGGTGGGCTCATCTCCAAAAGATCAAGTGAATTTCATGAAGAAGTTTCTAAGAAATCAAGCCAATTGGACTGAATCTCAACTGAAGAAGAAAACTCCAGAAGAAATCCATTTCCTTTATCTTAATGCCTATAAGACATGTTACAACAAGATCCTATCTAATGCAAAGCCTTCAATGAAAAAGAAAGATGCTCAAAAGAAACAAGAAGCAAAATTGGATCCAGAGCAAGTAAATAAAATGTTAATTGCTTTACCAACAATTATACATGCTGATCCAATTAGGTCTAGACACCCTATTATTGATTGGGAGATTCATCATGATAGATCAGGAAAGTCATGGAAAATAACCAGGGTTGGGGGTCAAACTGCTATCTTCAAAAACTTTGAGAATCTATTAAGGGCATGTGATAGAGCTGACTCAGAAGAATTGTGGAATCTAGTTCAAATTAGGCTAGACACAAATTCTAACACTGATGTTAAGGAAAAAGAAATTTAGGTAGAGTTCAATAGGATGTATGATCCTGATCCAAAGGATGTTCATTGGAAGTTTCCATATCATGATCGTACAAGCACATGGGAATTCCTAAGTCTTAGCAATGTACATCATCTTTTTACACAAAGTGGGATTGAGCTCTTTATGTTAGCTGAAAAAGAGTATCCTCTGAGCTATGAAGTTCTTACAACCATGATTTCCAAGAGGTTAAGATGTGATAAAGATGAAGAAAAGTCAGAAGTTGTTCAAAGTTTGCTGATGAGCATTTTTGAGCAATGTGAAAGAAAAAGGAAGAATAGATAGTGAAATTTTTGGAAGAGTTCCCTCAAATCCTCAAGGTATGGATTTTATTCATAAGAACTTGTGTATTTTAAAGGAAATAACAAGTTTAGGGGAGGATTGTTGGGAATAAAATGCTTAAGACAAAGAACCTGCCAGATGAAGTATTGAGCCTGCCAGCTCTTTTTGAAGAAGTTGAAGATACACTAACAGTACCTTCTGGGTGAGAAGGTACTGCTAGTTAAAGAAGGTCCTGCCAAGTTGAAGGTCAAGTTGATAGATATTTATTTGTAGATATTTTAGTTGTATTATTAATCTTTGTACAATGTAACACGTTAAGTATAAGTAGTTCAGTCTTCCATGTTGTGCAGAAGATTATACTGAGTAGTTTACATTGAAAGTTGTAATTAGTAGGTTAGAAAAGTCCAAGTATCTTATTATAATACACAACTTGACAACTTGTAATAAGGGGTCCTTATCCTATAAAAGGATCCGTTAGTCACCACCTTAGAAATCAATCTTTCCAACAAAATACTTAGCAATATCCAAAACCCTACAACCTCTCTAGTAACTTAGTTACTGATTCACAAATCCTTTAACAAACCAAAGATTCAAGGTCACTTTTGTAATCCTGATGATAGTTTAGATCATCCGTATTATCTCATCAATAATATTGAATCGTTTTGTGTTACTAAAGTTGTGTTCATTGTTCA
Organism: Artemisia tridentata subsp. tridentata; assembly: GCA_021014915.2. NCBI lineage: Eukaryota > Viridiplantae > Streptophyta > Magnoliopsida > Asterales > Asteraceae > Artemisia > Artemisia tridentata. The sequence continues at coordinate 248,056,394 of CP139506.1, read as the reverse complement.
TTATAACTCATGTTTGCATGTTTACCATCTTTGTTCCTTTAAGTGTGTTATAGTAAATTCCGCGTACTACATCACATTCATTCCTAAATAACTCAAACACATTATTAAGATCAACATCCCAAGTGTTTGTATAATCCTTTACAAGTGGTATCAGAGCTAGGTTGATATTTACGATTTAAAAGAACAATGGACGTTGAACATATTCAAACCAATGTGGCTGCGAAACTTCCATTACTCAAACAGAATGAGTTTGATATGTGGAGACTGAGGTTAGAGCAATACTTCCAAGTGCAACACTATGCACTTTGGGAGATTATTGAACAAGGAAACTCATTCAAACCTACAATCACCACCTCCACAGTGAACGATGCAATAGTAACAAATATGCAAGTAAACCCAACAACCGCAGAAGAAAGAATCCAAAAGAGAAATGATCTTAAGGCCAGGAGTATGCTTCTCATGACTATTCCAAATGACCAGCTTTTGATCTTCAACAAGTACAAATGTGCTAAAACCCTTTTTCAAGCTATTGTGGCTAGATTTGGTGGAAATGATGCCACCAAGAAAACTCAGAAAACTCTCCTCAAACATCAGTTTGAAAACTTTACAGCCACAACAAATGAGTCTTTGGACAGCATGTTCAATAGACTACAAAAGCTTTCAAGTCAGTTAGCCATTCATGAAGTGTTGATATCTCAAGAAGACTTAAACTCAAAATTTCTTAGGAGTTTACCCTCTGAATGGGCCATGTATGTCATTGTCTGGAAAAACAAACCAGATATTGATCAAATGAGTCTTAATGATCTTTACAACAACTTCAAGATAGTAGAGCATGAAGTAAAGAAGTCTACTAGTTCAAGCTCAGGAAATATGGCCTTTGTGTCATCTCCCAGCACCTCAAGGATAGTAGATGAAGAAAAAGATGGTAGAGAAGAAGGTACTGCCAACACAAATTTTGGTACTGCCAATACTTCTAGCAGTACCAAAACAATTCTAGATGGAACAATTGGTTGTGCTTTCCTGACATCACAACACAATGGTTCCATATTGACTTTTGAAGATATTCAAGAGATCAATGATGATGATCTTGAGGAAATGGACATAAAGTGGCAACTTTCACTTCTGAGCATAAGGGCTAAGAAATTACTGATGAGGACTGGAAAGAAGATTACCATAAATGGTAATGAGCCTGCTGGGTATGACAAGTCTAAAGTGGAGTGCTACAACTGCCACATGAAGGGTCACTACTCAAGAGAGTGTAGAAGACCAAAGAAGCAGGATGATAAGGGAAGAGGTTTTAAGAACAAGAACAAAGGAAGCTTTGAGAACAAGAGCAAGGCTGTGGAAATCACTGAGCCTAAAGCTATGTTAGCTATTGATGGGATGGGTTTTGATTGGAGCTTTATGGATGAAGAGGAGTCAACTTCAGATGAAATGGCTTTAATGGCTTTCTCCAATCCTGAGGTACAAATTACTAAATGTTCTAATACTTGTAAAGTTTTTGAAGAATTACAAACTTTAATAAAACTTTATGATGAACTGAAAGTAGAACAAAGAAAAACTCATCAAGACCTAGTTAATCATAAGTGTGGTATGGCTAAACTTGAAAAACAGATAATCCATTTTAGGGAAAATGAACTCACTTTTTCTGACACAAAAGCCATTCTTAATAGGGAAATATTTTTGAAAGATGCTGAAATAAACCTGTTAAGAACTGAGTTTGCTAAAGTGAAATTGGCAAAGGACAATATTCAACTAACTGTTACCACATTAGAAACTGCTTCTGACTGTACTAGAAGCATAGTTGAAAATCAAATGAACAAGAGAATCAAATCTGGGATTGGATACAAGACTTGTCCACCTCCTTACAGAGGAATCCCTTGTCCCCCAGGATTAGATCTTGCAGAATCAGGTTTACATGAATTCACCAATAAACCACTAGAGAAACCTGTAGAGAAAAGTGAACCTTTTGAGAATGCTAGTGTTGTTTCACTCTCTAACAAAAAGGTGCTCACTGATAAGAGCTCAGATGCTCCAATTATTGAAGATTGGACATCTGATGATGAGGAAAAAGAGACTGTTTCAAACAAAGGAAACAAAGTAGGACCACCCAGTCCTAAAAGTGAAGAAATTATAACAAAAGCTAAAACTGTTCTGAAAATAGTTGAATGTTGTGCTAAGTGTAATAGCAAACCTAGAGGTAACCAGAGAAATTGGAACAATCTTAAGTCACACCAACTTGGTGATGATTTTGTTATGTACAATAAGGCCTGCTATTACTGTGGTAGTTTTAATCATACTCATGCTTATTGTAACAATTGGGTTTCTGGGAGTACATCAAGGTCTAAAACAAATGGAACAAACTCCAGAAAAAGTTTTGTGAAGTCTAACACACCAAAAGTTAATCATACTGTTAGACCAAATAAGCCTGTTAACTCAAAACCAACTACTAAGGGTGCAAGAAATACTTTCAAACATGTACCAAGAGTTGTGAAAAGTCCCATTGAAAAGAAATCTGTGGTTAAAACACAAGATTGGAGACCAAAACCAAAAGGTCCTGCTAGACCAAATGGTACTGTCAGACCAAGAACCACAAAATGGGTTAAAAGGGAAAATGCTGTTAAGTCCTCAGCATGTTGGATATGGAGACCACTCCAATCAAAAGGTGCATCAACAGTCCTAAAGAGGTTTGATTACATTGATGCAAGAGGCAAACCCAAGTCAGTTATGGCTTGGGTACCCCAAGGAAACTAATATGTTTATATATGTGCAGGAACATTCAAATGATATTGCTGATCAAGGATATGTAGATAGTGGATGTTCAAGGCACATGACAGGCAACATGTCTTACCTCACAGACTTCAAATCATTTGATGGAGGATATGTTACCTTTGGGGGAGGAATCAAAGGAAAGATTACTGGTAAAGGTACAATCAAAACCAGTAAATTAGATTTTGAAAATGTGTACTTTGTGAAAGAGCTTCAGTTTAATCTCCTCAGTGTCTCACAAATGTGTGACAAAAAGAACAATGTTCTCTTTACTGACAATGAATGTATGGTTCTTTCTTCTGATTTTAAAATTCCTAATGAAAGTCAGATTCTTCTTAAAATCCCAAAAAGGAACAATATGTATAGTGTTGATTTAAAGAACATTGATCCTAAGGAGAGTTTAACTTGTCTAGTAGCAAAAGCCTCATTGGATGAATCTATGCTTTGGCATAGAAGGCTTGGTCATATAAACTTTAAAACAATCAATACAATTGCAAAATATGATTTGGTTAGAGGTTTACCCAAAAAGATTTTTCAAAATGACCAATCCTGTGTTGATTGTCTTAAAGGCAAACAACATAGAGCTTCTTGTAAGCCCAAGACCCATAAATCAATTTCTTAAGCTTTATACATGCTTCATATGGATCTTTTTGGTCCTACTAATGTGAGTAGCTTGAATGGTAAAAAATATTGTCTTGTAGTTACTGATGATTACAGCAGATTTTCTTGGGTTTTCTTTTTAAGATCTAAGCATGAAACTAGTGAGATCCTTAAGTCTTATATAACTGAGGTAGAAAACCAAGCTGATAAGAAAGTGAAAGTAATCAGATGTGAAAATGTGACAGAATTTAAGAATAGGGTTATGGATGAATTTTGCAAAGAAAAAGGAATAAAAAGAGAATTTAGTGTAGCTAGAACCCCACAACAAAATGGAGTAGCAGAAAGGAAAAATAGAACACTTATAGAGGCTGCTAGAATAATGTTAGTAGAATCTAAGTTGCCTATTTCATTTTGGGCTGAAGCAGTAGGTACTGCTTGTTATGTGCAGAACAGGGTTCTTGTGATAAAACCCCATAAAAATACTCCTTATGAACTTTTCTTTGGTAGAACACCATCTTTAAGTTTTATGAGACCTTTTGGATGTCATGTCACTATTCTCAATACCAAAGATCATCAAGGAAAGTTTGAAGGAAAAGCTGATGAAGGCTACATGATAGGGTATTCTTTGCAAAGTAAGGCCTATAGGGTGTATAATAGTTGCTCTAGGCTAGTGGAATAAAATATGCACATAGAGTTTCAAGAGAAACTACCAAATGTTAAAGGCATTGGGCCAGATTGGATGTTTGACATTGATAGGCTTTCAGAATCTATGAATTATGTGCCTGTTACAGGTACAAATACTAATGATAATGCAGGTTTTGAAGACAATGTTGAAACACCTAAAGATCAAGATTACATCTGGATGCCAATTTGGAAAGGATTGGATTTATCTTCAAGTCATGAAGAACCATCTAATACAACAAATGAAGGTGTTGAAAATGATCATGGAACTCAGGGTCAAGAGAATCAAGAAAGTAGTGCAAATGAAAATGGTACTGCTAGTTCACCAGATGGTACTACCAGTTCACAAGTTGGTACTGCTGAAACATTAAATGTTCAATCAGATGATTCTTTACCAGAAGAAGTGGGGATTGGCAATCTTCCACTTACCTATGAAGTTCCTACAACACACAACATAAGAATTCTTAAAGATCACTCCATTGATAATGTGATTGGTAGAATTGATTCTGGTGTTAGAACAAGAACTCAAGTCTTAACTTCAGACCAAGAAGGGTTTATCTCATCTGTTTATGAAGAAAAGAATCATGAAGTTGCCAACATATGCCTATTTTCAAGTTTTCTCTCACAGGCTGAACCCAAAAACATTAACAAAGCCTTAGATGATCCAAGTTGGGTTGAAGCAATGCAAGAAGAGCTTCTTCAATTCAAGCTTCAGATGTTTTGGAAACTGGTTGATTTGCCCAAAGGTCACTGGGCAATTGGAACCAAATGGGTGTTCAGAAATAAGAAAGATGAAAGGGGAATTGTGATCAGAAACAAAGCAAGATTGGTGGCCCAAGGGTATACTCAAGAAGAAGGGGTGGATTATGAAGAGGTTTTTGCTCCAGTTGCAAGACTTAAAGCAATTAGGCTATTCTTGGCCTATTCTTCCTTCATAGGCTTCACTGTTTACCAAATGGATGTCAAGAGTGCCTTCTTGTATGGTACTATTGGAGAAGAAGTGTATGTTTCTCAACCTCCAGGCTTCAATGATGCAGAGTATCCAGACAAGGTGTATAGGGTTACCAAGGCTCTTTATGGTCTACACCAAGCTCCTAGGGTATGGTATGAAACCTTGGCTACTCAAGTTGACAACAAAACAAGGATAGAGTTTCCAAACCAGGGGAGGAAATAAAAGTTATTTATATCTCAGGGGAGGTAACAAGATGATGTGAAGGTTGAAAATAAAAAAACAAATAGAGTTTATTCATTCAGAAGGGATGAAGCATTCCTAAAGGAGAAAGTTCTATCTAGATCAATCCAAAGAAAGTTTCAATTTTCACTTCAAAGGCATGCTGATAGATGATTTCACTTGTTGAACCAAGCATCCAAGATACACAGCATCATTGCCTCTTATAATCCCTTCATCCAAGGAAATTGCACCATCTTTAGATCAATATGGAAATGGTATTCAGTTCACCAAGTTTTACAAACTTAAGAGCTGGCTAGTCCATAAGCAAACGGCTTTTGGTAAAGACACATCAAATCCGTTGATGGTTGATAGTTTACCAAAAACTATATGGTATTTAACTAACCATACTTTACAGTAAATAGTTAACTAGTCCGAAGCAAAAGGCTTTTGGTAAAGACAAATCAAATCCGTTGATAGCTGATAGTTTGCTAAAAACTATAAGGGATTTTTGCTAAAATTTCAAAGATACTGCCAAGTAAAATTTTCTTTAAAATCAAAGGTACTGGTAGTTCAAATTTTCGTACTGGTAGAGTAAAATGGTACTGCTAGATAACCGTTGAGTCTGTCAGATAAAATTCTAGCCGTTAGGCCTGGCAGTTACAATTAGCCGTTGGGGTAATTCTGTAAATTTCTGATGTTATATTATATTATATTTCACACATAAAAGATCTTTTTAACCGCCTCTTCATTTACTTATTATAAATTTTCTTATTGTCGGTTAAAAGTAAAACTCTCATAATATCTTTCATCAGTCCTTATCACAATTAACACTCACCTTTCATCTTCTACCAATACCACACTCAAATCCCACCATCATAACCAAGTTTTTCCTTACCTTTCTCCATGGCTAATCTAAATTTTGTTAAACGTCACAACCAGTTAGCATTTTTGGAAAATTCTGTGGATAACGAATCTTTTCATCAAATAGTGGACTTTCTAAATGATTCTTACATCAGGTTTGCTTTACTTGTAAATCCCACTATTTATGAATCACAAATTTTACAATTTTGGAAAACGGCTAAAGTTAAAACTTCTGAAAATGGGGACAAAAGGATAAAAGCCAAAGTGGATGGCAAAACCTTAACTCTTACTGAGTCATCCATTAGAAGACATCTTCATTTAGATGATTCAGATGGTATTAGTCAATTGCCTGATACTGAAATTTTTGAAAATTTAGAAAGAATGGGGTATAATGTTGATTCTACAAAACTCACTTTTCTTAAAAAGCATTTTACCCCACAATGGAGATTTTTGATCCTTACAATCCTTCATTGTTTAAGCCAAAATAAAACCTCATGGGAGCAGTTTAGTGGTAACATGGCTACAGCTCTCATTTGCTTGGCAACAAACAGAAAATTCAACTTTTCAAAACATATTTTTGAAGGATTGGTTAAAAATGTGGATAGCCAAACAAAGTTTTTTATGTATCCCAGATTTATTCAATGCATCATCACAAAATCAAAACATTTGTTAATTCCCCCATACTCTCCTTATGAAACACCAAAACTTTCACACAAGGTATTTTCAAACATGAAAATTGGTTTTAATGGGGAAGAAATACCACTGTTTGAGGAAATGTTACCACAACATGCTGAAGAACCAACACCATCATCTGAATCACCATCATCAAGTTCTTCACCTGGTTACATATCACCAAGTCATCTTTCATCACCAATCCCATCACCAGTACCATCTGTACCACCTACATCACCATCATATCATGCATCACCATCCCAATCACCTCAACATCAAAGTCTGGATTCTCAGAAAGTGAAAGAACTAAAAGAGAAGGTGTAGCTCTTGGAAAATGCTCTTAAAAGTCAGAACACAAAATTTTCTGAGATCAACATCAAGTTAGTTAAGAGGGTTAAGAAATTGGAGAATGAAGTGAAGATGCTAAAGGGTAAAAGATCTTCAAGGTTGGTTTTATCTAGTTCTTCAAGATCAGATGCTGAAAGTTTGGGTCACTCTTCCAAAAAGGGGAGGATGAGTAGCTCAGAAGCTGAAGAGGAGGCTCAATTTCAATTTCATGAAGGAACTCAAGTATCTGATGAAGAGCCTGCTGGTGCAGAGCAAGAGCCTGCTAGTTCAAAAGAGCCTGTTGAAGCAGAGCAAGAGCCTGCTAGGATTAAGAGGTTGTTGGCTATGGACTATAAAGGTACTGCTGATCATGTGTACAAATGAAAGAGGGAATCACAGCCTCAGGGGAGGTTGTTTGTTCAAGGAAAGGTATATGTTGATGATGAACAATCTGCTGCTCCATCTCAAAAAACCTACACCAAAAGATAAGGGCAAGAAAATTATGGTTGAAGATGAACTTAGGCCTAAAAGGTTGAAGAAAAGAGAGCAAGTGCAGATGGATTTAGATGAGGAAGTCTCCAAAAAGCTTCATGAAGAAGAAATGCAAAAAGCTATAGAAGCTTCAAGACTGCTTGCAGAAATGCAAGAGCAAAAAGATGCTGCTCAAATTCTTCTTGACTCTCAAGCTGCTCAGGAAACATTTGATGCTCAGATGCAATGGATTATTGCCAATAATCCAATTGTGAGAGGTCAGGCTTCCATAATTATGGATGACAAGAATCTTAACACTGAAGAGAAAACAGCAGAGCTTGAAACCTTTATCAACAACAAATATAGAGAAGCAGCTCTGGATGATATTTTTCAAAAGATTAAGGAAAGCCAGAAGAGAGGTTTTAAGGTGGGCTCATCTCCAAAAGATCAATTGAATTTCATGAAGAAGTTTCTAAGAAATCAAGCCAATTGGACTGAATCTCAACTGAAGAAGAAAACTCCTGAAGAAATCCATATCCTTTATCTTAATGCCTACAAGACATGTTACTACAAGATCCCATCTAATGCAAAGCCTTCAATGAAAAAGAAAGATGCTCAAAAGAAACAAGAAGCAAAATTAGATCCAGAGCAAGTAAGTAAAATGTTAATTGCTTTACCAACAATTATACATGCTGATCCAATTAGGTCTAGACACCCTATTATTGATTGGGAGATTCACCATGATAGATCAAGAAAGTCATGGAAAATAACCAGGGTTGGGGGTCAAACTGCTATCTTCAAAAAATTTGAGAATCTAATAAGGGCATGTGATAGAGCTGACTTAGAAGAATTGTGGAATCTAGTTCAAATTAGGCTAGACATAAATTCTAACACTGATGTTAAGGAATAAGAACTTTGGGTAGAGTTCAATAGGATGTATGATCCTGATCCAAAGGATGTTCATTGGAAGTTTCCATATCATGATCCTACAAGCACATGGGAATTCCTAAGTCTTAGCAGTGTACATCATCTTTTTACACAAAGTGGGATTGAGCTCTTTATGTTAGCTAAAAAGAGTATCCTCTGAGCTATGAAGTTCTTACAACCATGATTTCCAAGAGGTTAAGATGTGATAAAGATGAAGAAAAGTCAGAAGTTGTTCAAAGTTTGCTGATGAGCATTTTTGAGCAATGTGAAAGAAAAAGGAAGAATAGAGAGTGAAGTTTTTGGAAGAGTTCCCTCAGATCCTCAAGGTATGGATTTTATTTATAAGAAACTTGTGTATTTTAAAGGAAATAACAAGTTTAGGGGAGGATTGTTGGGAATAAAATGCTTAAGACAAAGAGCCTGCCAGATGAAGTATTGAGCCTGCCAGTTCTTTTTGAAGAAGTTGAAGATACACTAACAGTACCTTCTGGGTGAGAAGGTACTGCTAGTTAAAGAAGGTCCTGCCAAGTTGAAGGTCAAGTTGATAGATATTTATTTGTAGATATTTTAGTTGTATTATTAATCTTTGTACAATGTAACACGTTAAGTATAAGTAGTTCAGTCTTCCATGTTGTGCAGAAGATTATACTGATTAGTTTACATTGAAAGTTGTAATTAGTAGGTTAGAAAAGTCCAAGTATCTTATTATAATACACAACTTGACAACTTGTAATAAGGGGTACTTATCCTATAAAAGGATCCCTTAGTCACCACCTTAGAAATCAATCTTTCCAACAAAATACTTAGCAATATCCAAAACACTACAACCTCTCTAGTAACTTAGTTACTGATTCACAAATCCTTTAACAAACCAAAGATTCAAGGTCACTTTTGTAATCCTGATGATAGTTTAGATCATCCGTATTATCTCATCAATAATATTGAATCGTTTTGTGTTACTAAAGTTGTGTTCATTGTTCATTATAACTCACATTTGCATGTTTACCATCTTTGTTCCTTTAAGTGTGTTATAGTAAATTCCGCGTACTACATCACATTCATTCCTAAATATCTCAAACACATTATTAAGAACAACATCCCAAGTGTTTGTATAATCCTTCACATGATGGTCATTGAAACCACAATGTGGACAAGGTGAAAAGTCTTTGCTTTTTTGCCTTTATATCTATTTTGAACCAGAAAGATATTGAAAAGCCTGTGCTTTAAAGTGTGTTGCAACATTGGATGAGACTGTGTATGATAAGTGATCAGAAGTCCTGTGATCTTCCTTTTTGCATATCATGCAAAAGAGGATTCTATAACAGTCATCAATGGAATGATTTGTATAGTTACACAGTTCACATCTTTGTTGAGGTTTTGGTGAAGATTTTGGTTTGGAGGTGCTTAAGGAAGCTGGTTTGAGTTCCTTAATCTTAGATTGAGGAGGTTTTTCAGATGATTTAATCTTTTCACTCAGCTTCCTGACAAGCTCAACCAACTGATCATATTTTGAATCAAGGCTTTCAGTGTTCACCTCAGTTGAGACTGAAGGTGTTGAGTCATCAGTGGGAACTGAGACTTCAGGAGTGGGTCTCTTCAAGATTTTTCTATCCTATCCTGACTTCTCTTTTGGAGAATGTTGAGAGTAAACTAAAGGTGTTAGTTCTGAGCATGGTGCTGCTCCCTGAAGGACTTTTAGTGGTGGGAGAGGTGTTTGTGATTCTGATTCAGACTCATTGATAGACTCAGTGTTACTGGGTTTATCAGTGAGTCCAAGTATATCTTTGATAGGCTGACTTTCAGGTTGCAAGATTTTCCCAGTCACAAAGTTAGGTAACTTACAGCCTATGTTGTTTCTTTCAACCCAGTCACCAGACTTAGGTTCCATTTCATGTTCAAAAGATATGCCAGCTGGTAAAAAGACCTTTTCACTATGACTCTCACTGAAGGATTCAGTGAGTTGGTCTTCTCCTATGATTTTCTTTTTAGAACTAGGAATAAGACTAACAGTTTCATAGACTTTAGGATTCTTTGTTGTCAAGCTTTCAATGACAGCTTTTTCTTTCTTGAGTTCTGTTTGAAGAGCTTAGTTTTGTTTCAAAATTTTAGTGTTTTAAATTTGAAGTGTAACAGCTTCTAGCTTGGCTTGTTTTAAGACAAGTAGTTCATCTCTACACTTATTTAATTCTAGAACAAGTTTATTGTATTTTGAAAACAAATTAAGTCTTTGCTCTTCAACAAACTTAAGATCAACATTTATATAATTCAAGTAAGATTGTCAGTCAGAATCATCATCCATAGATAGTAATATATTTACGTTCTTCATGGTGATGTTAACCTACTCTCCATTTCTTGCATGGCTTTTTCCAACAGCCAGCTTGTCATCATCTGAAAGTGCCATCAGTGCACTGACTCTTACTTCTTCATCATCTGAGGAGACATCTTCCTCATCCCAGTCAAAGGCTTCAGCCACAAGTACTTTGTTCTTTGTTTGAACAGGTTTAGTGGTTTGAGCAGCCTAAGATACTGAGGGAGTGGCCTCAAGGAGAGCAAGTTTAGCTTTAGCTTTTTTTGTTGAAACTTGCTAGTGCCTGAAGAAGAACTATTACCAGAGAATTTGTATGAGAGTTCTGAGGTAGTTTTTGAAAAATAGTCTTTTGAAACATTCAGTGTTTCATTTGCTTTTGCTTTAGAAAAATTTGATTGATTTCTTTTAATAAAACGTTTAGAATTAGCAAGGAGTGCCCTTTCTTGAAATTCAGTGTGTAAGTCATTAAGGTACTCCTCACTGGTTCTCTCATCAGCCTCATCATCAGAATTCTCTTGGAAATCCTGCACAACACCATTAGAATAAAAGGCAGTAGATAAGGGTGTGGTTGTCAGGGCCTTTTTGATCTCATGAGCTTTCTTTGAGTCAGGGTATCTCCTTGAGATTAAGTTGTCCTCATAGACAAACTTCCCATAGATCTCAGGGAGCTCAAGATTTTGAATGTGGTTAGCATTCCTGAGGTCCTGAGAGAGGTTTAACCACTTCTCAGGGAGACTGTTGACAAAGCCAACATTGATTTCATGCTTAGACAGGACTACACCATCATTTGATAGTTTATTGATCATGGTTTTGGATCGTGTATAGGTCTAAGAGAGACTTTCAGAGTCTGTGGCCCTGAAAGTGTTATACTCAAGTTTCAGGTCCATAATCATGTTTTCCTTGGTATCTGAGGGACCTTCAAAGCTGTGAACCAAGTCAAGCCAGGTTTGTTTGGCTATTGTACAGTTAATGACTGATTCCATTGTATCGTCAGGAAGACAAGATATAATGATGCTTTTTAGGCGTTGGTCTTGGTTAACCACCCTCCTCTCATCAATTGTCCACTGAGCTTCAGGTTTGGGTAACCCTTCAGCTGTCTTAGGGACAAAGGGACCTTCATTGATACATTTTATGTAGTATGGTTCTATACCAGTCAAGTAGCAAAGCATACGCTTTTTCCATTTGCTAAATTTACCAGCTTCTAGTCTAGAAGCAACAGCTGAATAGCTTCATCCCTTTTTGTCAACTAGCTATGGTACATTACTGTCAGCCATGGTAGGGTCTTGATTTTAAAAACTTTTTTGAGCACTCTTTAATTTTTGAAAAGTTTTATAAACCAGAGGCCCTGAAACCACTTGTTGTTCCCGTTACACGGTTAAAATTAACTACAAAGTTAAGCTAACCGTGTTCCATAGCTTAGTAATGTATTGATTAACTTGAAAAATAAGTAAAAACGTAAAGGATAAAAGACAAGGGTTTTTCAACGTTTAAATTCTTATTAGAAGTTAATCAAAAGAATCTATACCCAAGTGTTTGCGGAAAAAACACTTGGGATTGAAATGAAAAGTGTGGTATGTCTCATCTCTAAACTTAAGCTAAGCTTAAGTGGCAACTATAAGGAACCACTGAGCTATCTCAGGGACAAGGTTGCTCTATGGAGGAGTAAAAGCGTTTTGTAAATGTCTAAGCATTAATTGTACAAACTTGTACACTTTTACTCCATCTTATGATCCTATTTATAGACAAGTAAAAAGATCAACCGTTATGTACAAGACAAAAGATGACCTAAGCTAATCAGGACAAAATACTGATGTATTTTGTCACTGTTACAAGAACCTATTTTGGGTATAGGACAAGAGTGCTTTCTGAGTAACAGTGATGACAGTATTTTTGTTATGAAGCCTTTTAGGGAAAGTTTGACCTTAGAGTGATAAGGACTTCTCTAAGTCAGTTCAAACATTTCCCGCCTTTCTTTCAGTCTCATAGTTCTTCAGTCTTTGGTCTTTAGTCTTCAGTCTTCATTCTTCATAGTTGTTGAGGAGACTGGGGTTCAGTGAGTTATTGTCATCACTCACTAAACCCATTATCTTCTTCTTTGGCTTAGGTGCCATTCAGGGAGTTCTGCCTCACTGAATGGAGAATCCTTCTTCTTAGACTCGTCCTAGGCATCATGAAGATAACTCACTGAGTGATTGTTCACTCAGTGACCTGAGAACGTTTAAGGATATACGACACTTAGGTTAATTTCTATTCAAATCCTTGTTTAAGAATGCTTGGGTACTGAATGGACCCAACACAAACCAACCTCGACTAAATCATGGTTATGGTACAAACGACTTTCTCACCTAAATTTCAAAACCATGACTGAACTCGCACGACATAAGTTAGTTGACGGTCTTCCCAGATTCAGGTATTCCAAAGATCACTTATGTACGGCATGTGAACAAGGAAAAAGAAAAAGAGCAAGATTTCAGTCTAAACAGGAATTCAGTTCATCTCATGTGCTACAACTTCTTCATATGGATTTGTGTGGTCCAATGCGAGTGCAAAGTATGAATGGAAAACGTTATATCTTGGTAATTGTCGATGATTATTTCAGATGGACTTGGTTTTATTTTTTTTTGAAGTAAAGATAAACCTCCAGCAATGATTATCACCATTTTTGGGTAAAGGGTTTCCCTGGTAAATGTATAACTCCAAAACCGTTAAGTACAAAGGATATGGGTGAAGTCCCATTTATCAGCCCGTTACATAGGCAGAAAAGCTTACATAACAAGACACTTCCTATTCTTTAAACGAGAAAACAAATCACTACTCACTAGGTTAGATAAGACACCTACTAAAAAGAAAATCACTGCCTACCATGACCTTGAAGCTTGATATCATACATGTCCTAAAAAGCATCCAATTTCCCTGGTAAATCGTGGACCTAATCCGCATAGTCATCATAGTAATCTTCAAGCTCGTGCCCATCGCTTGTCGAAGCGAGAAAATTAGCCATAGGATTATCTGGTGGAAGCACCTCCTCTTCATCACTATCTGAAACAACCACTTCCCGCACCTTAGAAAATAGGTTACCCACCTTAGCATACAGAGAAGAAGAGGAACTAGGCTTAGAAGCCGCAACCTGCTCCTTCTCTTTCAAGTCACTCACAAGCTGCTTTTGTGAATCCTTACCAGTCTTTTGAGACCCAACCACCTTAGCTTCCTTTTTATTACCCGGATAATCAACCTTTCTTAGAGGATGACCATCATCATCCACAAGAGTAGCTTTCTCATCAATAATTAGCTTTTCAAGAAACTTATAACATTTTCTTACTCGGAAACATTGTGAACAAAATCCTTACTCGAATAAATTCATATGGTTACTCAGAAAAATTCATATTTGTAATGCTTACTCGGAGATCTTCAAAAATGAAACCTAGATCTTCATCCTTACTTGGTAAACATCAAAATATACCCAGAAAAGTCATTCGTACAACATGACCAAAAATACGTTTTTTGACCATAAACCCAGAAAACGAGATGTAACAGACCATATCTGGCCACTTTTAAACTACTACAACCAAAAAATAATAACAAACGGTACAAAAATTATTATACTAGTTTAAAAGAGACGTTATTGACAAGATTTGACAACAAAAAATCAACCAATAAATTAACGAGGCTCTGATGCCACTTGTTGGATCGATTGTTTTAGTTGATTATATGATACGGGAGGTCAGGGATGATGAAAGTAAATGTTAGCCATTGTAGAGAGAGAAAGTAAATAATGTGTGTTTTATTGATAATTGAAAGGATAAGGTTTACACATTAAGCTTCACCCTCATAGTAAAGTCTAGGAGGGCTAATATAGGGCAACATACATACTTCTTTACAATAATGACGATTTCAGTAGCTGTGTATGCGCCTTACATCATAACTAATGTAATCCCGTAAATGTCATTCCATTTACATGTAAAGCAAGATCTTGGGTACAAAAGTTCTCAGCATTGGAAAGCCAAAGCACACTCCACCTAATATACTAGGCACGTGCTATCTACTCCAAGGCCGGCTAACTACTATACCTATGTGCATCCACAGTATTCATTGGCATATTTAAACGAAAGTTTGTAACAGGGATAAGTAGGATTATAAACAAACACATAAAGTAATACTTAGCATTACGATTGATAGAATCCCCTCTCCTAGGAACGTCTAAGCAAAGCTAGCTGCCTCTAGTCGTTCCCAAAGGAGTGTTTCATTTTTTGCTCAACCGAAATACTTTTACCGAGAGCTATTCCACGTTGAAAAGTACAAAAGGTGTTATTATAGTTTTGGGTTATGTTGTTACTATCCTTGTTATTAGTAGGAAGATTTTGTCATTTACTCAAACCTTGTGGACCAACAGCCTTCTTTAATGAATATTGTTGAGCCATCGTGCAAAAAAAAGTCCCGCCAAAGTTTGGTTAGCCTGGAAGTTTTATGATTCCATGCACCTCGGGAAACTCAATAAGGTGTGATACTCAAGCCGATCTAGGCGCAAGTATCAACCTGATGCCATAGTTGTTTTATTCAATATCCAATTGGGATTGCTGAGAACATGCTTGTTATGTTCGGGTAATGTTAGGTCACAAATCTTATCACATAAGCTACGAATCTAGAGAGAGAAAGTTAGAGAGAGAAAGAGAGGAAGGAACATGCATAAGAATAATGAAATGTATTAGAACATGAACCAACACCGTCTCCCATCAAGGGAGGGGGTATTTATAGTTTTACAATATGTTGGGGCGTTGCCCTAATAGTACTAATAAATAAAAGGCCACGGCCCATGGGCCTTCTACATAGGCCGAACCTTAATAACAAACATAAAGGCCTAAATAATAAAGCAACCTATTACATTAACTATGACCGATACTTGATAATATGAAATGTGTTCCCAACAATCTCCCCCTAAGTATTGGTCATCAAGGTTGCTTGACGTCATCTTTGCTTCTTAGACTTCGACGTCTTTCGTATCTTTGTTCTTTGTTCTTGTTGTGAGTGATTAGGTAATGTAATGATCAGCCTTCCACCAACGTTCTTTAATCCTGGTGTCTTTACATCTTTTCCACCATGCTCATACTTCTTTTAACTTTTGATCTTTATACTTCAATTAATTCTCATTCTTAGACTTCGATCTTTGACTTTTGAACGTTTGCTTTGCTTTGATATTTGTGAGAATTTCTTTCGTGATGTTAGCATGAGCATGATGGAAATGGTGGTGGTGGAACTCCTGGTCTCCATAAGTACCTGCAAGTAATCAGTTAGCAACAAATCATCCGGCACTTACAGGGTCAGACTTCAAGATCGTTAACAACATAGTGTGAAAACTTTCTCTAATCCTTGCCAAGGTCGTTCCTGAACCGGATGCTCCCAAGAAAGCTAACTCAGATACACCAAAGTGTATCAACGATTCAGGTGAGCCGCTGAAGTATACCGAAGTATCACTCCACGACTGTAGACCGTTTGGAACCACCATGAACACTAAGCATAACCCACAAGGGATTACCGAAGTGACCTGCTGTTAGGGCTGTTTGATATTAACCTTGGCAAGAATTTCCACTCAATCACTGAGAATCACAATTGTGAGTTCCCTCATGAATGTTCTTGGCAGATTACTAAGATCTGCGTAGGACTCTTGTAATTTACAACTGGTGTCCTTATTGTTGAACAACCAGTGTAGAAATATTAAGTGTTCCTAAGAGATCTTTTGATGTATCTCGCGGCTCTAGACTCGATTTAGTGCTCTTTAGTTTTAGTCATCGAAGGCATAGAGCAGAGTGCCTCCTTTTCAATATCAACTCATCTCGGAATGAGAGGTTGATAGATAATGAAGGGTTCTCCGTGAGAAATGAAACAAGTATCTTTTAAGAGACACTTGAGTGGCTTGAAGATTTAGTCTTCAATACCGGTGTCACTTGTAGTGACATCCAGTAGCATACGAATTGCTGCCCTAAGGTTGAACATATGGAGGGCTATTTCTTTTCACCCTTTCTTTTAATTTTCTTTTTAATTCTTCAGCCCCTTCTTTCTCCTTTCATTTCTTTACCCCTTTTTTTCAATCATACCTAGGACTTTCTAGTTCTAAACTATTGGTATTGTCCATGGGTAGATCCCTCCGGTTCTGGCGGATCATTGGACGGTTTCCTAACCTTAGTCAAATTATAACTTCATGACACTACTAGAAAAAGGTCTATCCTTGACTCGCATTTTATGACGCACGCTACAAGATGACGCGCAAATAGCAAAGTCATAAAATAAGAGTCATAACGAGTAAATTTTTTATTGGGGATGACTCGTTTTCAGAAGCGTCATAACATAGAGTCATAATCAGTTAAAATTTAGCCAGCTAGATGACGCTCATTTTGCTTCATCCTAAATAGGGGTCATCTATGTTTTTTTTTTTACCAAAAATCTATTGTTTTTTTCCCTTGCACGTCTTATAACCTAATTAAGGTTACCTTGTTCATTTATAACACTCACCTCACACACACATCTTCTTTAACCAAACCCTAGCCCTCCCCCTCTTATCTCAGCAGCCGCCACCCACATCTCCAGCGCCACTCCTTTTTCCGGTGACTCAATCTAACCACACCATAACCACCAACACCCCTCACTCATCCCTCTCACCTCTCTCTTGATAATACCACCATGGCCACCTCCTGCTGCCGTATTCAACATGCGCCGCCAACACCTCGCCGCGCCGTCATCATCATCATCATCACAAGGAGATCAAGAGACCAAGGGTTCGTGTATTTAGATCGAGTTTAAAGTGAAGTTCGATTAGGGTTTTGTTTTGTTGTGTTTGTGAAGCCGCCGTAGCAGTCGCTGTACCACCGCCGTGACACCACCACCATCCACCTCTTCCTCATCTCTCTCGTTCCTCTTGATCTGTGGGTATGACATACACATAAACCTATTTTATCATATTTTCTTTTATTAACTCGAATATAAAATAATTTATTAATGTTTCGTGGAATAAATTGGATTAAAAATGCTTTTGGAACTATTCTCGTGTGGTATTAATCTATTAAGGTGATGTTTGTTTGACACGTTGTGAGTTCGCGTCGAGTTAAACCCAACTGAATCCGGGTCGTGACCATACTGGTCACGAGTGACGTTTGTTTTGCTCTTCATTTGGTCTAGGTCTTGGTTTGGATTTACTATAAACTTGGTTGTGTTTCGGATTTGGATTTGGATATTATTTTGGTTATGATTGCGCTATTTGATCTCGGTCCGAGGGTGGTTGTTTGGTTCAAGCTTATTTTTGTTAACTGTTTTAAGTAGTTTAAGTAGTAATTAACTGTTTCTAAAATGTTGTTTTATTTGACTAGATTGGTGGTGATAGCAATGCGTGGTGTTTCGTTTATTTGGTTATCGGCTGGAAATACCATCCAAATAGGGTGTTTATTTTTGCGAGTCACAACCCCAACAGTGGGCGTTTGTTTGCTGCAAACGCAACCCCAATAGGTGGTGTTGCTTTTGCATATTCCCAGCCCATCAGGGGCAGTTATATCTGTTTATTTCAGTCCCGAAAGGGTGCGTTTGCTGCAGATTTTCTGCACTAAAAAGGGTACTTTTTTTGCTGATTTTTCTGCGCAAAAAGGTGCGTTTGGTTTGGTTGCTGTCACATAGATAAGCGCCCCATCCAACAGGCCTAGCTAATTGTTTGTTTGTTGGTCTATTTGGTGTGAAAAAGGAACCCAACAGGGGCGTTTTTGTTATGTTAGAATTGGTGTGCAGGCATTGTTTGGTTTGGGCTTTTGTTATGATATAAAAGAACTAACGTTTATTTTTCTTTCATTACCAGATTTGAATTTTATCAACCATGGCTGCTGATGGAGCCGCTGATGCTCTTGGGTTCGTTATGCCCCACCTGATCCGACCTTACCCGAACCATGGAAGGGTTTGATTGATGGGAGTTCAGGAGTGATGTACTATTGGAATCCTGAAACTAACGTCACTTAGTATGAGAGACCTGCTGCTTTGGTGCCACCGGTACCAATAGGCCCACCTCAGCAAGGAAATAACTTGCCTCAGTCTTATCAGGGTGCTCGTATGGACCAATCACAGGGCTACCAGTATCCACATCAACAACCGATGCATCACATGGGGTATCAGCCGATTATGCCTCAACAGAGGCCACCAAATGTCATGCAGCAGCCGCAACATTATACTCGGGTAGTCTTGTTGTATAGGCAAAGTTAGAGATGGTGTATAAGCGGGTTTTTAACATAGGAAAAGTTAGGTTGATTTTTTAGTTCTAGCAGCAACAAGGAAAATATTTGTGTTTTTAATTTTGTATTATCAGGTTTTTAATATATGAAATGCGTTATTTTGATATTTGTGTTTTTAATTTTGTATTATCAGGTTTTTAATTGTCATTTAATAGAAAATTAGGAACTGAAAAAAATTAATTTTTTTTAAAAAAAAATTAGGTTATGACACGCAAAAAGGAGAGTCATAAAACGTGGGTCATAAGTGCGCGTCATAGAGGGATGACGCACAAATGCGAGTCATGAAGCTTTATGACTGGTCCATCCTTGACGGGCATTTGCGCGTCATAAGACCTCTTCTTGACTCGCATTTAGAGTCAAGGATAGCCCTTTTTCTATAGTGTGACTATCCTATGTTGCCAATTACCAATCATTTGAAAATCTCAAAGTGTTTATGACTGTAAAACATATATTGTTTACACTTTGAGAGTTTTGCATTTTTCAGAAATACTCCCCCTTCACATGTGCTCGTAAGTTTTTAATATAAATTTGCACATGTCGGGTGGAGTTAGCACTTTTGAATTGATTGATTTTCAGTGAATATGACCATTGTGAGACACGTTTACATCACTAGTTAAACTAGTTTGAAATTATTACCCGTCCAAGTCATATTCAAAGAAGAATCTCTTGAAAGTGGAACACTCTACTCAGATAAGTCCTTTGTGAGACATGTTTACATCACTGGATAAACCATATTGAAATTATTACCCATCTAGGACAAGTCTTTTCAATTAATGACATTTAACTTTCGTCAATTCAAGGGTACAATCTGAGTCGAGCTCATGCGAGATTTCATACTTTTAGATACCATATGTTAATCACATACTTATTTCCCCCTCAAAAATAGCATATTCATGTTGTTTTTGGAAAACTTTTGATTAAAATATGCTTTTGAGGTTTATGGAAAGAATTTCAACAAGAACTTTTGTGTTTGAACAAAGATAAGTTTTAAGTACTCCCCCTTAACAAGGGAATACTTGTTCTTTTGAGTAGAATTTTGAAAAACTTATCAAAATTTTGATTAATTCTACTCAAAAGTAAGAAGCTTTCGCTCAGTATCTTAGGATTGAGGCACTGAAGCGTACCTCAGGGTCCTTTCTTTACAAGTACGGGCTGTGCACGATTATCTGTGCACAAGCCATAGTCATATATATAAACAATTATGAATGATGACAACCATATGACAATAATACCAGTGGTTTACTCCGAACAACGGAATGTGAGAATATTTGGATCTTTAGCTCTTCCACCCACATAACTTTCCAACCTTCTTATCTGAACTCGATGCTTTAGCCTGTAGCCAATCCGTGCCAAGAACTTGACCGCCTTCTTCACATCATTTCTTCTCCAAGTCATGTGCCTCGACCAACCCTGCTTCCTTCCTTGTGTGTGATTTTCCAGAATGTGATCAAGTTCAGCCCTAACTTGTATCAAAGATTCATCGCTAAACTTGTGAATATCTTGGTAGCCCATGAACTTTGGTCTTCCAGATCTCACGTACACTACTCCAAATGGTCTGTTGCTGAAGGAATATGGCTTCATTTTCTAAGATCAGGTTTGATGAGGTTAAGTTGCTCCTAGTAGCTTTCAACACCGAGATGAACATCTTCGACTCTTGTCTTTATCACTATTCTTCGGATGTAAAGGAGTAAAGAGTTTATGATGTCGTATTGAAGGCTGCCAGGGAGATGCTCGAGTTTTCCTTGTATCTTGAGCAGGTACATATCTTCAATATCATTCAGATTCAACTGAGGATAGTCTGCTTCGTTAAATGAGTACTCCTTGTCATCTTTCCTTAAAACCATTATCTTAGTCAAAAAATTGTATCCATATTTTGACTTTGTCTCAGCACTCTTAATGGAAAGAATCTTATTTTTGTAGTATACCTTATGTTTTGAGGTAAACGTAAGTTTTCATTTGTAAAACCATTTCCTCATGTTAGGCCAATGAAAGATTCCTAGAATAGAATCATCATTGTATTCAGCAATTGAGGTGCTGAACAAGTCTCCGATCTGTTCTTCAAATCCTTCTTGCACATAGGTAGCGGCCTTGAACTTTGTGAGAGATGTAGCATACCGCTTTTCTTGATTAGTGTTCCCATATATCAGATACTCCAAATCATTGTTGAAGAAATAAGCTTTAGGTATCTTGGGATTATAGGCATGACTAATAAGGGGTAAGGGTTGTGAGTAGTCACGAAATTGGAATGTGTTGGTTTGATGAGAAGATCTTGCATCATCCCAACTAACGTTCTCAGATAAAGCTCGTGCAACTTGTTCCAGGTTATACTCGAATTCCAGTTGAGAAGTAGTGGAAGTCTTTAATTGTGAGAAACCTGCTTTACGGATTTTGACAATATCGGACAGTTGTAGTTTCTGGATCTTCATTACTTTCTTAAGTTTCTTTGTGAAGTCCACAACTGAGCCTTCTGCAGGAACTTCATCTTCTGGAATGTCTGGGTATGCATCCACCATATCTTCAAACCAGTCAAACTTTTCACCTTTAGGATTAACCCATTCAAGAGCGGGTTTCAGTGGTGCATCCGTAGGTGGTTCTGGATAGCTTTAGCTTTGTTAATAGTGATTTAGCTTTGTTAATAGTGATGTCCTCATGAGGTTCAGCTTCATCAATGGTTCCAGTCTCTTGAGGTACAAGTTCTTCTTCACCCGTTTTCTGAATGTTAGATGATGGCAGTGTAGCAGTAGGTCTGGTCATTCTCGTACGTTTCTCGCTCGGCTTCGCTTGGTCATCTTTGTCATGATCATCACGATGACGTTTGCTAGGATTGATCTTCTTGCACGACTTATCCTTCTTTTCAGATTTCTTCATTGATTTGATCAAAGCTTTGCGAAGATCATCCTCCTCTGGATCATTGATGATAGCCTCTAGCAATTTTCCTTTAAGATCGGCGGCGGAAGGCTTTGATGGTTTTGTTTGAATTGTGAGTGGTGTTGATTATATGTGATGAGCTACAATTCCATCAAGCTTCCTCTTGACATATTCCTTTAGAAGAGTTGGAAGTGTCTCCTAAAGGTGTCTACCGATCTCTTCTGGTAAATTTTTGTTGAGGTAGTCTTCCATTGCTAGAGAGACATCGTATGTCTTGAACTCATTGATGTCATTTTGCTGCATCGTCACTTGAGCTTGTAACGCGCTGAATTGTTCCTTAAGGGCCGTGAGTTCACTATTATCTGGTTGTTGCGGTGTAAGTATTGGTGAGGGAGGCTTGGTTTTGTAAGTTTGATCCACAGATGATGGTATAACAGGTGGAGCAGGTATACGGTCATCATCTTGATCATCATCATCTTGGTCATCGTCATCCTCATCACTTTCATTGTCTTTGTTGTCATCACTTTCATCATCTTTATCTTTATCTTCATCATCTTTGTTCTCTTCTTCATAAGATTTGTTAGAAGCAGATTCTGAGGGTGTGTTAATGAGTTGTTCTAATTCTTCAGATTCACCATCAGATTCACTCATAGAAGCACTTTCTGATTTTGACAATGTAGCTTCAGTTTCATCTTTGACTGAGACAAGGTTTCTTCTTCACTAACCTTCGATGCGGATCCTTCACCTTTCTTCCTTTTCTCAAGTTTCTCAATATCAGCCAAATACTTTGCCTTATTTTCTTGTAGGGCTCTCTTGAGTTGTGAAATCTCCTCTTCTTTAGTCTTAGGTGGTTGAAGGGCGTCTTCGGGTTTGTCTTGAATCTTTATTGATTTGCCCTTGCCTTTTCCCAGACCTTCCTCATGCATTTCTTTCTTAATCTGCATGATTCTTTTCATTTCATCCCTCAAGCTCGGTTCCTCTTCTTCTTCTTCAGTAGATTCATCCCTGAGCATTGGTTTCCTCTTTGTAGCTTGGGAGATCTTCTTTGTTCTTGTTGATCTGGCTTAGATTCCTCTTCCTCTACCTCTTGTTCCAGCTGTACCCTTCACGGTTATCCTCACTGTTCCTGTCTTCTCAACTTCTTCATACCTTTCATATGCTTCAGTAGCATTCACTACCTCTGTTATTAATGTGTCTGGAATTCTAAGACCTTGTTTGGTGGTGTTGGTGGTATGAATTCTCACTCTAGAAAGAACATGGTCCATTTGTATTGTGTGAGCCTTTTCATTTGGACATTTATCAATTTCTTGTTCTCTTTCCATGAAGTGAGCTATGAGAAGTTTGGTGAAACGTGGAAAAGGAATCTTGTAGCCCTTCTTTTGTCCAAACTAGCGAGCTTGATAGATCATGTCTGTCCAGATGTACTTGGCATAATCCATATTATAACGGTTGATGACTCCCCAGAAGAACTGAAGATGTTCAAGTCTGAGGTGCTCGTGACCCATTTCCTTTCCCGTGATACAGTGGCTTAAGATAGTATACATGGTCAACCATGGTTGAGGAATGTATCTTTTGTCCACCTTTGAATGTGATGTGAGCTCTTCAAATGAATCGTCATAGCCAAGGTGTTTTAATGACCAGACTATACGTTCAAAGGTTGGATCTTCGTGAAACTTTGTGTGCTTGATAAATACAGTTGGAGAAAGCTCAAGAATGGTGCAAAGAAGATGAACATCGAACTTTATTTGTTTCTTTTCCAGGGTGACTGTCATGGTCTTTGAGTCCCGACTGATCATCAAAGTGTGCCAAAACTGGTTGAGGTAGACTTCTGGAACTGTAGCGGATTTTGTCGAAACATGTCTGCAAAAATGCCTCTTCAAGATTTCAACCATAATCTGACAGGAAGGATGGCATTGTAATTTCTCCAAATCAACTCTGGAGCTGGATTCTCCAATCTTTCTTTCATCACCTTCTGGTATCAGGTCATTCCTTGCTATGGATTTTTGAGACATTTTGAACCTGAGTAGCACAAACACCAACAAAGAAACACAATGGAAATTGTATATATGTGTTAGTGTATGTCACTTATTACATGATCTATGCCTAACTGATATGATGCACCATATAGAGAGACATGTAAGATGATCATGAATAATATGAACACAGTAACCAAACAACCATATTGGAGCAAACACACTTTTTCAACTTAACTCACTTCTATACTTAGAAAAAAAATTCACTAAGTCTGAAAACTTGGCTTACTTGAAGGAAATGGGCTTACTCGAAGAAAGTATGATAAACATCCTTACTCGAAGGATTTAAGAAATTTTTTGAAAAGAACAGGCCTTAAATGGAAATAACTATTTTCCTTACTCGGAAATTATGAAACCCTCCTAACTCGGAGAAATTGGATACAATCCTTACTTGAAGAAATTTCACACTTGCTCGAAGATTCTGAACAAAATATGCTTACTCGAAAGATGTTGCCTTATTCGAAGAATTCAAGAAAAATTCCTAAGTAGTAGAATGTTTCCCTACTCGAAGAGTTAAAGAAAAATTTCTTAGATGAAGAAATTTTTCGTTACTCGAAGAATGTAAGGAAAAATTCCTTACTCGAAGAATTCTTGCTTACTCGAAGAATGTAAAGAAAAGTTTTCTTAGTTGAAGAAATATTTTTCTTACTCGAAGAATTTTATCAAATTTTTCTAAGTAGAAGAAATTGATCCGTTACTCGAAGAATTTCACAAAAAATTTCTAAGTAAGTAACATATTTCTTCTTACTCGAAGAACTTCATCCTTAGTTGAAGACATTCATACTTACTCGAAGACATTCAAACTTTCTTAAATTCTATATTAGACTGTTTCAGACATCAAGCAATCATTTCTTCCTAAACATATTCTAAACATATCCTAGCATCCAGAAATCCAAACAAACATGCACATTTGTCACCACAGATTATTATGCCTCATGGAATTCTTCGACTAAGACCATGTGTTTGATTTAAGCTACAAGACTTATGGCGCATTGTTTAGGGACATATACAAGCACAACCAACTACTCAAAACAAATATACACTTCACCATTTAGTAGCAACAATCATATTGACCACATAAACCCTAAAAAACTCAACTTGCATTCACTGATGTTAATCAACACAATTAAGCATTTTAGAGCAATCCTAAACATAATGTTAAGCTATAGAACTAATTTAATTAGACAAAAAGCTAACACACAAGAAAAGCCCAAATCGAAACCTTAAACCCTAATTCCTCGTATGAACAATTAAGCCACAGAAATGGTTCAAGAATTCATGTGAGTGATATACATGCATAACTGAGTGATTATAACACTTACAATCGTGAGATTAGAGAAAATCAAAAATCTTGAATGAATGTGGAAAAAATGGCGGTAAGATGTAACGGTTTTATGTTTGTGTGTTTTTTAAATTCTGAGTTGGGGGCTTATATAGAGTTTAGTTTGGAATTTTGTCACTTTTAGTCCCTTAACTCGTATCTCAATTCACACACAGTCCTTATGTAACAATCTTTTGAAAATTGACAATAACAGTCCTTGAGGTTTGTTATTGTTATAACCTTGGTCCAAATGTTTGTTAACTTTTGTAATTTACATTTCTTCCCCTTAAACTGACAAATACTTTTAAAATTTTGTCAAAATTTTAGTTCAAGAGATCATGGAAATGTTGCACGATGAAGATTTTTTTGTAAATGATGAAGATTTTGATAAGAGTGTGCAAAAATTATAAAAATTGTCCCCCTCAAAATATGTTTGTGATTAAAATTGATTAAATGTGAAATTCAAGAACATATTTTGATTCGTGGAAAATCTTTGTGTTTTTGATAAAATATGTTACAAAGATAGTTTTGGTGTTTGACTTTCTTAATTGTGTTTAAGAAAGTTGTTTAAATCCTCTAGAGTCAAACACCGCATACCAATTTTGTGAACTAATTCAACAAATCTTGCATGAGGCAAGGCTTTGGTGAATAAATCCGCTAATTGGTATTCAGTACCCATAAAATATAATTCAATAGTACCCTGTTCCACATGCTCTTTGATGAAATGGTATCGAAGTGCGATATGTTTGGACTTCGAATGTTGAACCATGTTGCATGAGATGGCAATGACACTCTTGGAGTCGCAGTACATGGGAATCTTGTTGAAACTGTAACCATAGACCATCAGCTGCGACCGCATCCAAATGACTTGAGCACAACATGCTTACATGGCTACATATTCAGATTCTGTAGATGACAAAGAGGTATAATCCTGCTTCTTTGACTGCCAAGATACGAGTTTGTCTCCTAGAAAGTGCACTCCCCCAGACGTACTTTTACGTGTATCTAAACATCCTACATGATCAGCATCTGAAAAAGTGATTAGTTCAAAACCAGAATCCTTTGGATACCAGA
Organism: Artemisia tridentata subsp. tridentata; assembly: GCA_021014915.2. Classification (NCBI taxonomy): domain Eukaryota; kingdom Viridiplantae; phylum Streptophyta; class Magnoliopsida; order Asterales; family Asteraceae; genus Artemisia; species Artemisia tridentata. The sequence goes on along the minus strand of CP139506.1, from coordinate 248,030,053 downwards.
TCCCCAAATGAATGGTTCCCTTTATGTATCGAAGGATTCTTTTAACCTCAGAGAGGTGTCTTTCAGTTGGCCGAGACTGATAACGGGAGCATAGATATACAGCAAATACAATATCTGGTCGGCTGGCTGTTAGATACATGAGTGACCCAATCATACTCCGGTATTTTGTAGGGTCAATTGGTGTCCCATGTAAATCAGCATCCAGCTTTGGAGATGATGCAGACATAGGAGTATTATACGTGTCAAAACTTGTGATGCCATGTTTCTTTAAAATCTCAAGAGCATATTTGGACTGATTTAGAAAAATACCACGGGGGGATTGATGAACTTGAAGTCCTAAGAAGAACGTAAGTTCACCCATCATAGACATCTCAAAATTTTGTTTCATTAATTTTGCGAAAGCATTTGAGTACTTTTTATGTGTTGAACCAAAAATGATATCATCAACATAAATTTGAACAATTAAGATGTCCTCCAGGTATTTTTGAATAAATAGTGTGGGATCAACTGATCCTTTGGTAAAGTGATTAGCAATTAAGAATGCGGACAGTTTGTCGTATCATGCCTTCAGAGCTTGGTTAAGGCCGTAAAGGGCTTTCTTGAGTCTGTACACATGATTAGGATGATCTGGATCGATGAAGCCCTCTAGCTGTGTGACATACACTTCTTCACGGAGTTGTCCATTCAGGAATGCAGTCTTCACGTCCATTTGATAAACGGTGATGTTCTTGTGGGCAGCATACGCCAGAAACATGTAAACAGCTTCAAGTCGAGCCACTGGTGCAAAGGATTCTTCAAAGTCAATGCCTTCTTCTTGGCTGAAACCTTTGGCTACCAGACGTGATTTGTTACGAATAACTGTTCCATCAGCATGAAGTTTGGTTTTTCAAATCCATTTAAGTCTGACAACATAGACACCATCGGGTCTTTCTACCAATTCCCAGACTTCAAGACGTTTGAATTGATCGAGTTCTTCTTGCATCGATACAATCCAATTGTCATAATTCATGGCTTCTTTAATGTTCTTTGGTTATGTTTGACCGACGGTAAGTGCATAAATGCATATGTCACCATCCGTGTGAAGTCGTTGTCTTGTCATGACTGGATTATTCGGGTTACCAATCACATTTACTAAGGGATGATCTTTTGTCCATTTGTGGGTTGAAGGGTAATGTTGAAAAGTATTGTGCATATTAGATGGATCCAAGTTGCTCGTAGACGACTCAGCAATATCGGGAATGGTTGGAGCTGGAGCAAATGGATTAAAGAATGCATTTCCGTCATAATTTGCAGGTGCGTGTACTTCTTATTGTAGGAGATCTTCAGCTGCATTCTCAGTATTGGAAGAGTTTGTTCTTCTGTTGATGGAGATTCAGTTAGAGGTGCATCTGCAGCAACTGTTGTTGTTGTAGTAGTAGGTGTATCAGTTACTGGATTATGATCAGGTTGTACAGCGGAACTTGTAGATACATCTGGTGCACGACTTGCAAAAGAATCATCGAACAGTGGAGCAAACAAAGTTTCCAATTCCTTACGGTTGAAGGAGAGTGGTGCAGCTGATTGATCTGGGAAATTAAGACGGTTAGTTGCGGGTCCTAAGCTGTTTTGCTCAGAAGCCATTTCTGAGAGCTCATCGAAATTAGCATGTATTGTCTCTTGAATTTCTCTAGTGCGACGGTTCCAGATATGAAAACCTTTAGAGTTCTCACATTATCCAATAAAGATACCAAATACATGAAAGTAATTTATGTTCGGTTTACGGTTGCGAACAATCTCATATGGAGTTTTGTGATGCCTTTTGGTGATCATACAACGGTTTTGTGTGTAACAAGCAGTGGAAACAGCTTCAGCCCATAGGTAATCAGGTAATTGAGCGTTGATTAACATCGTTCTTGCAGCTTCCACTAACGTCCTGTTGCGTCTTTCGACAACCCCATTCTGTTCTGGACATCTGGCAATAGATGTTTGGTGTTCAATTCCCACTTTCTCAAAGTAATGTCGAAGAGTTTGATTCTTGAATTCAGTTCCATTGTCTGTTCTGACTTTTCTGACTGTATTGTGAAGCTAAACCTGAATTTTAGTGAGAAAGGTGATGATCATCGAAGGAGCTTGATCTTTGTTTCGTAAAAAGTAGACCCAAGTCCATCTGGAAAAATCATCGACAATTACCAATATGTAGCATTTACCGTTGATTGTTTGAACACGCATTGGGCCACATAGATCTATATGAAGAAGTTGAAGAGCATGATCAGTATTGTGTTCGGTTTTATAAGGGAAATGAGCACGAGTACTTTTTCCTTGTTCACATGCTGGACATAGGTGATCTTTTGCATACCGAAACCTTGGAAGACCGTCGACTAGTTTATGACGAGCAAGTTCAGTCATGGTCTTGAAATTCAAATGTGTAACACCCTCGTTTTCGATATACGCAGCGGAATATAAGTTGGGGTATTACTTCAAGTATCACAGTCATGAAAATAGAAAACGACTCGAAAAGAGACGTTTTAGATAAAATTGTTATCATTCATTTATTTAAATCAGAGTTACATAATAGAGGTCCCAGCGGGAAGTTCTGAAATACATTATAAAAGATACGTTATTTGTTGAATGATAACAAAATGGACACTATTTTTATAAGAATAAAATCCATTGCCACTCCATGCCAAATCAAGCTTCTAATTACCTGAGATAAAACATGCTAAAAAGTCAACACAAAGGTTGAGTGAATCCATAGCGTTTAGAATTATAATGTCACACCCCAAAAATGGCGCAGCGGAATGGCATTCATGGGGTATGACCTCATTGTCAAGAACACAAGGCGTCACAATAGAGAAATACTAAATGTAATACATTGATCTGATAATAGTCACAAACTCCCGTAACGGGTTAAGTACAAAATACAAAACAACATGAGTCTCAGAGTTACACAACATCACTAAACAATATCCAAATGCAGCTTCACGAGCTATAACCCGGAAGGGTCTTGTCTTAAGTCTTGCTAAGTCAGGTCATTACTCAACCTTCTATGGTACCTTCATTCTTAACACCTGAAATTGGATACTCGAAAACGTCAACATAAAGTTGGTGAGCTCGTAGGTTTAGATGTTAAACCACGAAGCTGTGAATAATAGCGTAGGACAATAGTGAGCAAGATATACAAATGTGAGTACTTAACAATGATCACAAATAGCAACAACTGAACCTCATACCATAAACACGCATAATTGATCCATACATAGGCTGGGTGCCATATTCCCAAAATGATATACTGGGTGCCATATTCCCAAAATGATCTACTGGGTGCCATATTCCCAAAATGATATGCCCATAATGCATCACAAAATAGTTCGCACGTTCAAGCTAAGTCACACATATTGTCCAAAAACATGAAAGTGGTATAATCACAGCATGAAAACAGTTAGAATATCATTTGAGTACCATTTTCCCCCAAGGAAAAACATAATGAAAAAAGGGCTACGCAAACTCACCTCAGCAAAAGTAAATCCCGAATGATAAATTGTAAATGGCAAGTTTAGTCCGATAACTCTAATCGCAACCTAAATATTACATACGTCTCAGATTCGAAAACAAGGTCAAGCATGCAAGATCATACTCTACATTATCACTTGTACATGTTGTTGTTTTAATTGTCGTCAAAATATTGTCGAGTCAACTTGATCCTTTAATAAGAAAATTTACCACTTTAGAAAATGTAACTTGTTTATCTTGCGACCAACTTTTTGTCGTCACGTCAACGGTTATCTCAAAAGTCTCTAACGCGTCTAATAAGTATACACATGGTTCTACCATTTCCGTTTACTTCATTTTAACCAAAATGTACTCAAAATGGTCTAAAATTCACTTTTAAAAATTCTAACAGCTTATTATTAGGCTGTCAAAGTTTATATGTTGCCGCAACACTCTTTTGGTCATAACTTTTGCGTCGTAACTCCGTTTCTTAAGTTTAACCTATCCACGCGAAGGTATTTCAGTGTACTCTAGGCTTTTCAAGGTCTCGGCTAGCCTAAACATCATTTAATTCTCAGTTTTCCGTTTCTAAAAATCTTGACAGGATGTATTTTCTGAAAACAGTTGTTTTTGTTGTCTAACTTGAAAATAGCGTATCTTTTTCGTTATAAGCCCGTTTTAACTCATTCAAGCGGCCATATTTTCGTTATTAAGTCTATTTGCTATATTTCTAGCCTATTGATACCCCTAAGCTACTGATTTTTCCAGTTTGTACGAAATGAGACAGATTGTATATATATAGGGTTTATTTTGTAATAAGAACTTGTTTAAAACTTAGACTTTGTTAAAGGATCATTGTAAATTTCATCACCATGTACTAAGTGATAAATAGGTATATGCAACTTGAAACTAGATCTCATGATATAAAGAGTGTGAAAATAGATCTTGGGCTTACTTGAAGAGGATGAGAATAAGATGTGAGCAAGAACAATAGAACCCCAATGGTTACTTCAAATTGATTTATAGTTAGTGTAAGGCTCGTGAGTGATCGTTAAACACTTGAAATAATCAAAAACCGGATCTCCCTCTTCTTTAACAATTTGGTCAAACCAACAAGGAGAGCAAAAGGAGTTTTCTAGGTGAAAATTGCTACGAGGAATGAGCTAAGATCTCATCTCTATTTATAGTGCAAGGAGGGGCGATTTGGTAATTTACTTAAAAGGGCATTTTGGTCATTTAAGATTTGGTCAAAGTCTTGGTAAATGGACCTTGGAGTAGGCCGGCTAGGAGGGGGGCTGGGGGGACAATAGGGCGGCTAGGGGGATCAATAGGGCAGCTAGGGGGGATAAAAGCTTAGTCAAGCCTCCTTTGTGTTTTCTTGTCTCCATGTTTTAAGCTTTATGTCCAACATTAATTATAATATAAAAGTGTTAAAAGTTGTCTTATATCAAGAAGACATGAGAGGGGGAAAGGCGGCACAATACATAAAATATGATTAGATGAGTAGTTTTGATACAAAAGTGTATGTGTTGTATGTATTGGGTGTTAAAAATATGCATTGGTTGTTGTTTTGGTAATTAACGAAAGTTATACGTATTTAAACGTAAGTTGTAAAGAAATTACTTTAGGTGTCAAAATATATTTTTGGAACTTTGGTAATAATTTTGGGAGTATACAAAATACCTTGAAGATAATCGTTAAGAGAATCGGGTATGTCGGGTCTTAAATATTGAATAACAGATAACGTTTGTTGAATTCCAAAACCGTAAGTAGTTAAAGAATAGAAAATTGTCTTATAGTTTAAAATTGTGAAATGGAGCAGGAGCAAGATACTGGAGCGTTGTGGACTAAATTTAACCTAAGTCCTAGTGCACTTGGAATTTATTTCATGTCGGTTCAAGTAAAAATTATATGTGAATTGTTTTCGAATAAATGTCAAGAAAATAAATTCGAGTTTGGAAATAGTATTGTCCTGTAAATTAGCGGGTTATTATATATAATCAGTTGAACACAATCTAAGTAGAAAGTAAATCAGTAATATTGCAGTTCGTTATATATTGCCCTAATTCTCATGACACGCAAAACGTTAACAGGTTTACTATCATAGTTATAAACTAATGATGCATATTACTACATAATTAAATGCAGTAATTTTGCCACCGAGTAGGAGATTGCCGGTCTCTTTATTGATCTCAAATAAAATGCATTTGGTCACGTTACGGTAACACAAAGGGGTTGTCAAATCCAATACATTTATTCATTATATTCGCACTCACCCGAAAGTGATTAATGGTCCATGATGGGAGGTCTTTTAGGCAATAGCTAACTTAGGCAATATTAATCAAGAAAGCATACAGAAAAATACCTGTGTTCGGTTTTGTAGCATGTATCTCCCCACAAGTTTGGAAAATGTATAAAAAGTGGGACTATGAACTAACCTTAGCAGTCTAGATGGAAAATAAAATTAAATAGAGTTGATAAACGTCTCCGGCACGCAACCTGGGTTGTTATGTCAAGTTTCAGTAATCGTATTCCAATATATATATATATATATATATATATATATATATATATATATATATATATATATATATATATATATATATATATATATATATATATATATATATATATATATATATATAAGTTTTAATATTCGTATCGTAACGCTTTGGTTGATAGTTAAATGTTTAATTGAGACAACATGAAGTCTCTTCAAAAGTTGGATAAGATTTTATCTTATTTCTCATTTTTATGTTTCCGTTTGATTGTTATTGAGATAAGTGTATTTTGTTTATTAGTTTTTATTATAAATATATTTAAAATATTTTTCTAATGATAATTATATAATGTTACGCTTTTTACCCTTATAATTTCATATATTGATAGTTTATACCCCTGAACTTTCATAAAATGACAATTTCCACCCCTCAACTTTTGTAAAATGACAATTTTTACCCCTGTAGTTTCAAAAATGACAATTTATACCCACAACTATAATTCGTTGGCAAAATTAGTCCTTGTTTTAATAACTTTGGATTATTTACATTTTTGGCCCAATAAAACTCTATCTTTCAAAGTTGACAAGTTTTCCCCTTAAACTTTTGGGTCGACTTCATTCTAGGTCCTAGTTATAAAGATAAGTGGAGTTTTGGCAGCTTTGGCCCTCAAAGCATTTTTGCAATTTCATTCGTGGTCCTTATTTTATTTTAACGCGTCCTAAGTTTCGGGAAAAGACACGACTTGCTACGACTCTTTTATACAAGTTATATTAAGATTGCAAATAAGCTAATAAGGGCTTATTCGATTATATTCTAGCTTATAGCTTTTCAAAATAAAAACAAAAGTTTAAAAAGGGTGCGTTGGTATTTAGTCCAAACCGCCCCAAAAGAGAAATTTTTATAGGCGAGATCTTGTGATGTTTTTGCATCGTTCTTATTTCTTTTAGTAGTTTGCTAGGTGGTCTTCTTAATGATTCTAATCCCAAGTCCTAAGGCTATGTTGTTTACTCGCAATATTTATTCAAAGTGTGAGGGTTGGGCGTCTTTTAGGGTGCGTTTGGGTTCTGTTAGCGACCAGCCCATAAAAAGGGCGCAATTTAGGACGGGGCGAGACAAGGTTTTTACAACGCTTTTGTTTCTTTAATAACTATGCTGGGAGGTCGTTAAAGTGGAAAAGTTCCAGATTTTATGAGGCTCGTTTGGTTGTCGAAACAATTGTCAAAAGTTGGGTGTTTGGAAACTTTGCTCGATAAAACTAAAAAGGAAAAATGGTTTGGTTTTCGATTTTTAAGTTTATGCCACAACTTTTAATACTTGATAACATGATTATGGACCTATTAAATCTATCTCTTAAGGGTTTTATGGTGTCTTGATTAGAAATGTGAAAAATATACAATTAGGGTGTGTTTGGTTTTAATCGACAAAAGAAGAAAAGAAAAGGAAACATCGATTTTTGCCCTAGCCTTCATTTACCACTTATTTAATATCATGTGTAAGTGTTTTTAAATTGTACAACAGAAATGAAAAAGGGTTAAATACACTTACTTGTTATTAATCCGAATTAGAAGAGGTTTTGGCGAAATGGTTTGGAAATGGAATACCAAGGTTTCTCCTCCTCCCTAGACTTCTTAAATCTTATTCTTAGCTTATAGTTGGGCTGCAGGATCAGTGGAATAAGTGAGAGTGGGCTGTTTGATGTGGTTCGAATAATGGTGGGGAAAAAGAAAGAAAACATGGGTCGATATATATAGAGAAAGAAAGGTTAGGGTTTTTGGTCACTTTGTGGTGTTTTAGGGGGACATGTTGATGTAGTTAAGGTCATTTGAAGCCAAGTGGATGGAGGGGGAAAGAGGGCATATGTGGTTCGAACACTAGCCATATATGTTACCTACTTTATTTGACTTGTATGAATATCTAAGTAATAAGATGATGTGGATCTTAGAAGGACTTGTATGGTGTAAGACTTGCTTAGAATTAAATAAGGTATTAGTTTAGTTAGCTTGTAGTTTGGTTCGAACTAGGGAATTAGGAATAGAGTCGAATGGCTCCAAGTGATGTACATAGGGCTATGGTTTGTTGTACACTAGGGTTTAGGGGAGTAACAAGTTAGGTTTAGGGTTTTGTTTAAGGATTGGTTGAGTAGTAATTAAATTAGGGTTTCCTTATTTATATATATGTCGAATTGTATGTATAAAGAAAAGAAATCATGTTGTGCTTTTAGGGGTTGTACCTTGGGCTTAATAAGGTTGTACTAAGGTTTAAGAAATATGGAAAATATATTTTAAGGGTTTTCTTAAGCTACTTTAATTATTTGTTTAATTAATTAGTTTAAAAGTATATAAATGAAAATTTTGGTTTTTATGCATTGGATGCTTGTACATTAGGTTTAGGGACTTGTACTTATATTCAGTAAGTTTAAGAAATCCATGTTTAAGATTTTTGTATAAAAAGACTTGTATAATGTGCTTTAAAATGAATACATTTAGGGTTATAATGGGATTTTTATTAATATTTTGTTTTTATGCATAATTGAGTTGTACCTTGGCTTGAAAGACTTGTACATTTGTAATTTGTAAAAATTATATATACATTAATTAGGGTTTGTGATTTTATTACATAAAATCATGATTGAATGAAATTAGGGTTTGTATCGGGAGTTAAAGTGGATTTAAGGTTTCTGTGCTTTTGTAACTTGTACATTGGTATAAATGAGTTTTACTTTTGTGTTTTAGGGTTTAGTTATTCATATTCATTGTTATAATGATTTAGGGTTTCGTAGAAACTCTAATAGATAAGAAATGTTTAATTTGTACGTTTGTTAACGAATTAACGTAAAGTGGCAAATGGGATATCGTATAGTTTATAGGGAAATGTTTATATAAAATAAACATTAAGTAAGTTGATGTTGGTCCGCGTGAGAGCACGTTTATCGAGGATGTGAGTTACGTCACATTAGATAGTAGTTATGATCATATAAATAAATAAAAATTATACGTAGAAAAATGGATAAGTATTCTGTAAGATAGTTTATTATAATGTGGGATTTTACGAGTGGTTTCAGTATCCCCCCGTTGAGGGAATCTCGTCCCGAGATTCAGTCTGTGTTGGTCGAGGTGTTGGGAAAAAGTGAAATATAAAAAGAGTTGGGCTTAGATTCTAGCTTATTCGAATAGTGAATGTGAAAATGAGAAATCGTATAATGATTTGATCGGTGATGTAAGTTTGATATGCTTAAAATACCTAAAGTTTAAAAAAATAATATTATATATAATATTATCTTGTTTTTATGTCCTTTATATCCAATACTATCGTTTCACTGTTAGTCCTTGGTTATACTTTTAGTCCAAAAAGGGTTGTCTGGAATTTCCATTCGGTACTCAAGAGAACGTAATTTCGTTAGTTTTATTCACACTAGATAAAATAAATTTGAATGTTTTGCCACCTCATAAATCTAAGGGCTGTGAATAGTGATTTCCAACGGTCATAAATAGTACATTCTAATGGCTATGAACAGTGTTTTCCAACGGTCGTGAATAGTGTTTCCAACGGCTAGTTTTACCTATATATACTCCATTTTAATTTCCATTCTTCCACAAAACATATATCCCTCATCTAACACTTCCAAAATGCCGCACCTTATTACAATCTTAGCAATCGTTTATGTTGTTCTTGCGGTTACTTATTTGGCGTATGTTCCTAATGAAGATCACGCATTCTTGGTTTGCGTTCTAGCGGTCCTTATGCCAATTGTGATCCTCGCTATTGGTGTAGAAAAGATATGGGGGTAATAGCCTCGAGTTAGGGTTCTCTGTTGTGTTTCTATGTAATCTTTAATAAAAGTGAAATAAAACTAGATTGTCTTTATGTCTAAGATCTAGTCTCGGTACTGTGTTTAATAGTTTGTTTGTATTTATCGCACAGGATCATCAAGGTGATTCATCCCGTGGTGGCTCTCGTTATTGCTGGATTGGTGGTGGTCTTTGTTGCTATGGCGGGTCAACCTATTTGCGATTTTATGCCTTTTATTGTAATCCTTGTAACATTAGCACTTCCGATGCTAATTATATCCCTATGTATTAATTTTCGTGGATTCTAATAAAATTTATACTATTTGTGTTTGCTATAAATCTTTGTGAATTCTTAGTGGTTTCCCTATATATTTTGTAAAAAACGTCAAATTCTCAGACTTCCTTATTCACCTATATGGAAACCAACTTCAGTAAACATTTAATACGTGGACCTTTAGAAAGCCCAATAAGCCATCTTAAATAAGCCATCCAATAAGCCCTTTAGAACAATTTTTAGAACCACCTAATGAGTCCAAGTCAAAGCCCAAAATCATTTTTAACCTAACGGATCATTTATTTTTAACGGGCCAAGTTAAATTGTTTTAAAGCCCACTTACGCAAAAATAAGCCAAACGTGTTATAAGCAGTTGATAAGCACTGCTTTAAACTTCAATAAACTTGTCAAAGTCTCGGAAACATATTCCCATTTATTTTACACCAAAAGGACCATTTTTGCAAACAATTTCAAACTCAGGGACTAAAGTTGTCCATATCGGAAATGTAGGACATAAAGTGTAGTTTCAGTAACTTTGGGATATTTAATGATAAAATAGTAACTTTGAAGTCTAAAATGACATTTTGAGAACTTTTGGACTATATATATATTTTAAGGGCTAACAGTGCAAAAAGTAATAGTTGTAGACATCTATTGTATTTAGTCAAAAGTGATGTTTTATGAACAATTTATTTTGTTTCAATATTTTGCTTTTAAATGAAAATTGTTATTAGAAAATCTGAAAGGATAACTGTTCCATTTATGACATGATTATTCCTAAATTAAACATAGTTGATCAGGCTATGTATAATTGAGGACCAAATGATGTGATGTTTGGTTCAGTTACTATGGTATTTATGCTTTTCAAAAAGTTTTAGATGGTGTTCAACATGTTGTTTTTGGAAAATAACAACATAATTATTTTTCAAAGGAATAAGAAAATTTTGGTTATCCCTATAGTGATGAATTAGGAATTTCTAGGGTGATAATAGGGTATCCTTGAAATAAATCTTAAGGTTCGGGTGAGAATCTTACAGGGTGATAATAGTCTATTGTTCGGTCAGAAATAATATTAACCAAATTTCTAATGGTTTATCAATGTGTTGCTACGTAATGACTATGAACAAGGTAAATGGAATAGAAACTGAGATTGTGATTATTATGGAAGTACTACAAAGTAGAGGTTTCATACAGTAGAAAGGTAGCTGTTACACTTAGGTTACATCCATCGTAACTAAGGTAAAGTACAGAAGGAAATACAACTTAGAGAGTTCTAAACTACAGTTTATTTATCTACTACAGGAATTTATCTTCTGCTTAAATACTGATGTCATCCTTTGACGTTGTTGGGATCTTAACGAGTTCTCATTCTCTTGTACTAGTTTTGTCTTTCCAATTGGTATTGGGGTTTTCCTATCATCGAGCTTTCGCTTTTGGCTATTTTTCTTGGGTGTAACACCTCGCTTAATTCCAAGGTTGGGAAATCCTTGGGTGAGGGTGATGGTAGGTTTAGTTATTTCTTCTGGACCTTTATGGTGAGCTGGTCTACAACCCGTGAAACTTTCATGGGTATGCTTACAAGACACAGCCGTCTTCTTTTCTCCTGTTGCCATATTATTGCTACTCAGGTGAGCTACTGTAGTCACTTCGAGTACTGCTGCAATGAGGTTGATTACCAACTTTTGGATAGCTTCAGGAGTCATTGGTGTGGTTAGTGCTGGTGGGGTATCTGTATTATTCATGCTGGCTATCTTCTATCACTATCACAAGAATCACGAATTTAGAACTTACTAAGTGACCATGTTAACATAATTCGAGTATACTTAGGGGGTGTTTGATTTCGACTTAATTGACTTAATATGAAAAAAAACTGAATTAATTAAGTCATACGAAAACTGTTTTGTTTGTGACTTAATAGACAAAGATGACTGAAAATATTAAGTAATTAAACTGAGGTTGTCTGTATTAAGTCATCTGTTAATTAACATGACTTAATGAAAAAATTAAACAAACAGGCCCTTAGTCCTAACAAGTGGTCACAATACGAAATCATATCCAATTGAGAATCATAAAATTACGATGTATCTGGTTAGTATCGTAGATAAATGATTAACTCTTGGTATGGGACTGCTTAAGAACAAACTAATTCGTCTACAAAAACTGAAATTTAGCAACTTTCTCTTCTTTCATCAAGTTTTCTTCCAAAATTTTTCTTAGAGAATTCTATGATTATAGCCTAGTTATGGTAGGTATAAGGAATCTTAATAATCATAAGAATTGTCGTGGTAGGTCTGGTTAGAGTTACTGAAAATAACATGATATTAATAACTTGATCGATTATTTTTGCAAAACAATTGATACAACGTCTTTTATTAATATTCCATGTGGTAGGTTAAGGATTTTCTGTCTCTAGCATAAGTGTTTGGTCCTTTGTTGACAATAGTGGTCCTAGTTTCTGTTACTTACTGTGCTACAAGTTGGTCGGTTAACTAGGTTTGGAGGAAAGGGAAAGTCACATTTATTGCGTGTCAAGTATGATTTGGTTTATGTGAAGCCATTTGTCCACTAAGGAGAGTAACAAATGGTGAGATTTTGCATGAGGTCATGAGAAATCATTACATGCATGCATAGCATTACAATAGGGCATAATAGAAAGAATTTATTTACAACAAAATATATAACAAAAGGAAATTGTTATAGACTTAAAAGTCGATTATAAATTCTGAAAGTTTCAAGTTTTTTGGATAATACAAGAAACACTAACCAAAAACTTTTTGGTTTAGTAGGCACAACAATGATACAAGTGAATTTAAGATCAGTTACGTCCTAGACGTAAATGCTTAACTTCAGTCTCAAGTTTCAGTTGTGTAGCTTTCATTTCTGAGAAATGTTCCTGGAATTCCTGATACATCCTCATTCGGTTGGCCAACATGGCTTCTAAGGCGAAAATCTTCTGACCCTGGTTTCTTGCCGTATCTCTGGCCATCCATAGGGTTCTTTCGATGTCTTCCACCCTACCATGTGTCTGACCGTGTTCTCTTCTCGAACTGCGGATTCTGGAATCTAAACTTCTAAATTCCTGGTTGTAAGTATCCTTCATCTTATCAATCTTTATTCCTAAGTCGAACACTGCTCGTCTTTCGGCATCGGCTCTTCTGAACAGAGTGTCAAGGTTATGGTCGTACCATTCGAAACGTAATGGTTGTAACCCTTCTAGCTGTTCAGTGTGAATGTCTAGGGTGTGAGCGTATTGATAAAGAAGAGTCCATATTGAATCACGAGGGTTTAAATTATGGTCAGGGGAATTAGGTGTAGATACATCGTCTGGGATGTCTGGTATTAGGGAATCTGGAGTGTCAGGTAGTGGAGATTTTGACTCAACATCTTTCCGAATTGTTTCTTGGTGTGAATTCTGTCCAACCTCAAACGTTGTCGGACAACCAATCAACTCTTCATCTGACATAGTTCTCCTAAGTTTCTGATGTGGAGGTGTGTGGGTAGGTGATGTACAAGTAGTACGGAGGGTAGTTTCGTTAATATTAGGTGTTTCGGGGGACATGGTAATGTAGTAATCTGCAAATAGTAATTATAAGTAATTAATGACATTAAGGGAGTGAAAATAAAAGTGAAATAATCAAGTGTGTGAAGATTAGTGCAAAATAATTCCTAATAGGTAATATACTGAGCATGGAAATATGCAGGCACGGAGGGCGTAAGATGGTATGGTGTAAAATCATTTATTTTTGAAAGCGTAGTTATAGTCCAATGTTTGAAAACATTTGGTTCTCTATAACCATGAGCTCTGATACCAATCTGTAACACCCCCGCTTTCGATATACGCAGCGGAATATAAGTTGGGGTATTACTTCAAGTATCACAGTCATGAAAATAGAAAACGACTCGAAAAGAGACGTTTTTTATAAAATTGTTATCATTCATTTATTTAAATCAGAGTTAAATAATAGAGGTCCCAACGGGAAGTTCTGAAATACATTATAAAAGATACGTTATTTGTTGAATGATAACAAAATGGACACTCTTTTTATAAGAAGAAAATCAATTGCCACTCCGTGCCAAATCAAGCTTCTAATTACCTAAGATAAAATATGTTAAAAAGTCAACACAAAGGTTGAGTGAATCCATAGCGTTTAGAATTATAATCAGTTGAACACAAGCTAAGTAGAAAGTAAATCAGTAATATTGCAGTTCGTTATATATTGCCCTAAGTCTCATGACACGCAAAACATTAACAGGTTTACTATCATAGTTATAAACTAATGATGCATATTACTACATAATTAAATGCAGTAATTTTGCCTCCGAGTAGGAGATTGCCGGTCTCTTTATTGATCTAAAATAAAATGCATTTGGTCACGTTACAGTAACACAAAGGGGTTGTCAAACCCAACAGATCTATTCATTATATTGGCGCTCACCCGAAAGTAATTAATGGTCCATGATGGGAGGTCTTTTAGGCAATAGCTAACTTAGGCAATATTAATCAGGAAAGCATACAGAAAAATACTTGTGTTCGGTTTTGTAGCATGTATCTCCCCACAAGTTTGGAAAATGTATAAAAAGTGGGACTATGAACTCACCTTAGCAGTCTGGATGAAAAACAAAATTAAATAGAGTTGATAAACGTCTCCGGCACGCAACCTGGGTTGTTATGTCGAGTTTCAGTAATCGTATTCCAATATATATATAAGTTTTAATATTCGTATCGTAACGCTTGGGTTGATAGTTAAATGTTTAATTGAGACAACATGAAGTCTCTTCAAAAGTTGGATAAGATTTTTCCTTATTTCTCATTTTTATATTTCCGTTTATTTATTATGGAGATAAGTGTATTTTGTTTATTAGTTTTTATTATAAATATATTTAAAATATTTTTCTAATGATAATTATATAATGTTACGCTTTTTACCCTTATAGTTTCATATATTGACAGTATATACTCCTGAACTTTCATAAAATGACAATTTTCAACCCCTCAACTTTTTTAAAATGACAATTTTTACCCCTGTAGTTTCAAAAATGACAATTTATACCCACAACTATAAGTCGTTGGCAAAATTAGTCCTTGTTTTAATAACTTTGGATTATTTACATTTTTGGCCCAATAAAACTCTATCTTTCAAAGTTGACAAGTTTTCCCCTTAAACTTTTAGGTCGACTTCATTCTAGGTCCTAGTTATAAAGATAAGTGGAGTTTTGGCAGCTTTGGCCCTCAAAGCATTTTTGCTATTTCATTCGTTGTCCTTATTTCATTTTAACGCGTCCTAAGTTTCGGGAAAAGACACGACTTGCTACGACTCTTTTATACAAGTTATATTAAGATTGCAAATAAGCTAATAAGGGCTTATTCGATTATATTCTAGCTTATAGCTTTTCAAAATAAAAATAAAAGTTTAAAAAGGGTGCGTTGGTTTTTAGTCCAAACCGCCCCAAAAGAGAAATTTTTATAGGCGAGATCTTGTGATGTTTTTGCATCGTTCTTATTTCTTTTAGTAGTTTGCTAGGTGGTCTTCTTAATGATTCTAATCCCAAGTCCTAAGCCTATGTCATTTGCTCGCAATATTTATTTAAAGTGTGCGGGTTGGGCGTCTTTAGGGTGCGTTTGGGTTCTGTTAGCGACCAGCCCATAAAAAGGGCGCAATTTAGGACGGGGCGAGACAAGGTTTTTACAACGATTTTATTTCTTTAATAACTATGCTGGGAGGTCGTTAAAGTGGCAAAGTTCCAGATTTTATGAGGTTCGTTTGGTTGTCGAAACAATTGTCCAAAGTTGGGTGTTTGGAACCTTTGCTCGATAAAACTGAAAAGGAAAATGGTTTGGTTATCGATTTTTAAGTTTATGCAACAACTTTTAATACTTCATAACATGATTATGGACCTATTAAATCTATCTCTTAAGGGTTTTATGGTGTCTTGATTAGAAATGTGAAAAATATACAATTAGGGTGTGTTTGGTTTTAATCGACAAAAGAAGAAAAGAAAAGGAAACATGGATTTTTGCCCTAGCCTTCTATTACAACATATTTAATATCATGTGTACGTGTTTTTAAAGTGTACAAAAGAAATGAAAAAGGGTTAAATACACTTTCTTGTTATTAATCCGAATTAGAAGAGGTTTTGGCGAAATGGTTTAGAAATGGAATACCAAAGTTTCTCCTCCTCCCTAGACTTCTTAAATCTTATTCTTAGCTTATAGTTAGGCTGTAGGATCAGTGGAATAAGTGAGAGTGGGCTGTTTGATGTGGTTCGAATGATGGTGAGGAAAAAGAAAGAAAACATGGGTCGATATATATAGAGAAAGAAAGGTTAGGGTTTTTGGTCACTTTGTGGTATGTTAGGGAGACATGTTGATGTAGTTTGGGTCATTTGAAGCCAAGTGGATGGAGGTGGAAAGAGGGCATATGTGGTTCGAACACTAGCCATATAAGTTACCTACTTTATTTCACTTGTATGAATATCTAAGTAATAAGATGATGTGGATCTTAGAAGGACTTGTATGGTGTAAGACTTGCTTAGAATTAAATAAGGTATTAGTTTAGTTAGCTTGTAGTTTGGTTTGAACTAGGGAATTAGGAATAGAGTCGAATGGCTCCAATTGTTGTACATAGGGCTATGGTATGTTGTACACTAGGGTTTAGGGGAGTAACAAGTTAGGTTTAGGGTTTTGTTTAAGGATTGGTTGAGTAGTAATTAAATTAGGGTTTCCTTATTTATATATATGTCGAATTGTATGTATAAAGAAAAGAAATCATGTTGTGCTTTTAGGGGTTGTACCTTGGGCTTAATAGGGTTGTACTAAGGTTTAAGAAATATGGAAAATATATTTTTAGGGTTTTCTTAAGCTACTTTAATTATTTATTTAATTAATTAAGTTTAAAAGTATATAAATGAAATTTTTGGTTTTTATGCATTGGATGCTTGTACATTAGGTTTAAGGACTTGTACTTATATTCATA
The DNA here is from genome assembly GCA_021014915.2 of Artemisia tridentata subsp. tridentata. Lineage (NCBI taxonomy): Eukaryota > Viridiplantae > Streptophyta > Magnoliopsida > Asterales > Asteraceae > Artemisia > Artemisia tridentata. Next base: position 248,013,048 of record CP139506.1, on the reverse strand, counting down.
AGTTTAAGAAATCCATGTTTAAGATTTGTGTATAAAAAGACTTGTATAATGTGCTTTAAAATGAATACATTTAGGGTTATAATGTGATTTTTATTAATATTTAGTTTTTATGCATAATTGACTTGTACCTTGGCTTGAAAGACTTGTACATTTGTATTTTGTAAAAATTATATATACATTAATTAGGGTTTGTGATTTTATTACATAAAATCATGATTTAATGAAATTAGGGTTTGTATCGGGAGTTAAAGTGGATTTAGGGTTTCTGTGCTTTAGTAACTTGTACATTGGTTTAAATGAGTTGTACTTTAGTGTTTTAGGGTTTAGTTATTCATATTCAATGTTATAATGATTTAGGGTTTCGTAGAAACTCTAATAGATAAGAAATGTTTAATTTGTACGTTTGTTAACGAATTAACGTAAAGTGGCAAATGATATATCGTAAAGTTTTATAGGGAAATGTTTATATAAAATAAACATTAAGTAAGTTGATGTTGGTCCGCGTGAGAGCACATTTATCGAGGATGTAAGTTACATCACATTAGATAGTAGTTATGATCATATAAATAAAAAAAATTATACGTAGAAAAATGGATAAGTATTCTGTAAGATAGTTTATTATAATGTGGGATTTTACGAGTGGTTACAAAATTAGACAGTCGTTTTTGCCATAACCAGGATTTTGTTGAATGTGCTTTGGAGAGTAAACATATGGGAGAAGAAGCGGTCATGTCAGACATAGAAATGATGTAGAGACTAGTTCCGCGTTTGCCCGTCATGAGATCGTTTCCTTGTAAATCACGAACGAAACAAGTTTTCTCCCTAAAAGCTACTTCCAAATTACCATCACAAAATTGCCTGTTAGCAATTAATTTATTAATTGTGAAGTGATGGCCATTTGCTAAACTAGAGCTTAAGTGTCAAGTGTAATATTTAGTCTAGTGTTGTGGGCTATATGTATTAGTTATGTTAGTATAGACTTTGTATAAGTGTAATGCAAGTATAGCCCACACAAGAGCCCAAGTAAAAGCCCACCCAATCCATGGGTTGTGACTGTGTCGCTATATTAAACACACACACTCTCACATTTCATGTGTGTCTTGGGTGTGCCTCATAGTTCATTGTAAAGAGAGTGTGTGTGTGTGTGTTCCCATAGTGTCTTTGTATTATTCCTTCTTCAAGTTATAATCATTCGACATATAGTTTTAACATACGATCTACATCTACTCTTCTTGTTCTATACATCGATCTAGTGAGTGTCATCATCATATTGTGTTGTGTGTTTGTGTGATAAAGAAAGGTAGTTCGATCCTTACAAGTGGTATACAAGGGTCGATCAACAAGGTAGGATTATTTTTGTGTTCGATTCTAAGATAAAAACCCCACTGTCATTTTTCTTTCACTAGAAAAGTTACATTTTGTGTTTTTTCTTCCATTCGAATCGTACACAAAATAAAGATCAAAGGTTGTGCTTGTTAATGTTATATCGACTTGGGTTATGTTTGTGTAAGTACACTTAGCTCAAAACAAGGATTATACGATTTGTTTTTTTTGTTTTTTTTGTTTGTTTTGTGGCAATCTTTGATATTTTTTATTGTGTATAATCATTGTTCTTGAATTATTGAGTTGAGTTGGTAAAAGTTGGTGAAAGAAAGTCTTACAAGAAGCATGGGCAAGTAAGGGGGCAATTGATAAAAGGACAAAGAGTTGGTAGAAGTAGGTATAAGCCTGCCATTCATCGCAATTCACTGCTGCCAGCGATCTATCGCAATTCGCAAAGATTATCGCAATCTTGTATAAGATTACGATAAGTATCGGAATTGAACAACTCTGTCGAAATTGCAAATCAGTGATTCTATCGCAATTCAACGCTGGGTATTTATCGCAATTCAGAGGATGGACTTATCGCAATTCAAGCCTGAGAAAGTTTTCGCAATTCACAAGTCTTATCGCAATTCAGCAACTCAGCTTTGTCCGATATCCTTATCGCAATTCATATATCGGACAGGTCAAGCAATTCCGATATCGGACAAGTCTACTTTTCAGCTTTGACAGATTCAGTCCTTGCCTTTTCCAGCAGCTTTAGGGAACTTTCAGAATTGACATTTTTGGCCCTCGTACTTGGTTTAAACGAATTCAAAGTTAAATAACTTTTAAGGATTTGATTCGAACGTAATTTCGTCAACACCAAAAGTGAACTCGGTATTTTCGCGCTTGTATAAGTGTGTAAAATACTTCGACAAATGGATATCTACCCTCTTGTATAAGAGTGTTAGATCTTTTATATAAATTACCAATTTATATAAATTAGATATATTTCTATCTAAATTGACATTTTGCCATAATTTGTATAAATTTTGGTCAAATTGAAATTTCTATAGAAATTGTCATTTTATCTAAATTGTAATTTACATAACTTTTGTCGAATTTGTAAACTTTTAACTTTGGCTTAATTATACTATAATCAAATTTTGTAACTTTATTTAATTTGTTTCGTTTATCTAAACTACAACTTCAACGATCATCAACAACAAACCAAGGCTTCACAACAACAACCAAGTTGAACCTTCAACAACAACATCTCCTATTTTGTTGAAACGATCCTCAATCCACTTTATCATACAAAATTTCGAAGATGACTACTCAACAAGACATTCATGCCGCCGGTGCAGAAAACCGTCCTCCAATGTTAGAAAAAGGTGGTTATCTTCCATGGACGAGTCGTATGCTTCGATACATGAGAACCAAGCCTAATGGACAAGGTAGACTCTTGATTAAATCCATCAAGAAAGGTCCATTTAAGCCTCGTCAGATTCAAGTAACAGCTGGAAATCCAGATGCAACACCTCCCATTGAAGCAACCTTCCGGGTTCAAGAAGAATCTGAATATACACCAGAAGATTGGAAGCAAATTGAAGCGGATGACTTGGCAATGCACTTAATCTAACTCGGTTTACCACAACACATATTTTGTGTTGTAGATAGTTGTGAAACTGCCTATGATATGTAGGAACGAGTTAGACGGCTCTATCATGGCACCGAAATTGGTAAACAAGACATAGAGAACAAGCTTCTAACTGAATGGAAGAAGTTCACATCCACTCCAGCTGAACAGATTGAATCTTACTACATACGGTTTTGTACTCTAATGAATGAGTTGATCAGAAACAAGTTGGCATTGACCCAAATTGTTCAAAAGATCAAGTTCATCAACAACCTTCCAGAGGAATAGGGACGATATGTCACTGTTGTCAAACAAACAAAGAACCTTCACGAGGTGAACTATGATCAGCTCTATGACTTTTTAAAGCAAAACCAAGCAGAGGCAAATGAAGTCAGAAAAGAGAAACTAGCAAAACAACATGATCCTCTTGCACTCATTGTCCATACACTTACACCTGCAACAGTAAATACACAACCCTCTTCATCTTCATCCCAACACTTCATGCAACAACAATACAATCCTCAAACACCGTTATACCCACAACAACAACAAGTAATCCCACAAAAACAATACCCGCAACACCCAGATCAAGATGATCAGGATGAGTCAACTGCTGCTTTGACTCAAGCTTTTGCTTACCTAACAAAAGAATTCCAAGGACGCTACTCCACACCTACCAACAACAACCAAAGAATCTCATCGAACACTCGCAACAAGCAAATTGCACAACCGAGTTTCAACATGGGAAAACAAGGACAGATGGTTGGGGGATATGGGAATCAGCAGGGATATGCTCCTCAATATCATATGGGTAATCAGAATGCAGGGCAGTATGTTGGTAATCAGATGGGTCAGTATGCAGGGAATCAGATAGGTACAATTGTTGGTACTCAAAGGGGTCAGAATGCTGGAAATCAGTTTGGGAATGTTGCTGCTCAGGGAGCTGGGAATATGAATCAGGGTAATGTGATGAACTGCTTCAACTGTCAGGGTATTGGTCATATGGCTAGGAACTGTCCCGATAAGCCGAAAAAGAGGGATCCAGCTTATTTGCAGAAAGCATTAATGTTGGCACAGAAGAAAACGGTTGGGTTACAGTTGAGTGCAGAAGAAAATGACTTCATGGCTCTTATGGACGATATGGAAGATCTCGAGGACATCGATGCAAACTGCATTTTTATGGCAAATCTTCAAGAGGCTAAGTATGACACGGATTCTGAAGCACCTCCTGCTTTTGAAACCAATGCGGTTTCTGAGGTACAACCATATGCTACATGTCACAATAATGAAATGTTTGATATGTCACCTCAAAATGAATAGCATCCTGCGACTCCTAATCTCATTTACGATACATACATGGACGAACCAAGTTGTAGCAATACTAATTTGGTAACTCCAGATATGGATCCTAATGGAGGCTTCGAGTCACAGCATACTGAGAATGGTGAGGAAAAACGTGCTTTATTTGAATCATTATTGCAAAATTGTAGTATTGAAATAGAAAAGGTCAAAAAGATCAATCGCGATGTTAAGGCCGCGAATGAAAAATTGACCACTGAGCTTGAGAGTTATAAGGTTAATGCAAGAGCTTTTGATTTTCATAACAAACGACAGTCAGAACTTGAGGTTAGTTTAAGAGATTCTGAGTTAAGAGTAAAACATTTGCAAATCAAATTTGACACCTTAGATGTTAATTTGAATGTGCAAATCAAATCTCAACCAGCTTTCAAAACAAAAATCAACTTGTTCTAATCTTGAAAAAGAAAAGAAAGAGTTGAATGAAAGGTTTTCAAAACGAGAAAAGGATCTTCTTAAAGAGATCACTGACAAAAAGGAAACCATTGCAAAGTTGGAAGATTTGCTTGTAAAAACGGGTCATTCTACACAAACAATTAATTTGTTAATTAACGATCCAAACCCGATTTTACATACGATAAAGAAAATGGCTATCGGTTGTGACAACCCTTATTATCTCAAGAAAGCTCAGAAAGAACAGAATGTGCTATATAATGGTAGTGTGCTAAATGCTTCACATGATCCTCCCGAGGTTCATGATTCTGACAAAACGATCGAGCTTGCTCAGCAGAGTAGAATTAAAATGAAACAAATGCACCCATAAATTCAACCAATTGATTATAATAAGCTTAATACAGATTCTGGCGTTCATCTGGTTCAAAAAGAGTCACCAATGTTTTTCAAAAGACCAGTGGCTGTCGCAAAATGAATAGTTGTCTCAAAACATCTATCTAACATCGAACAATTGGCATCTAAAAACACTTGTGACACAAGTGAAGCTAGACTATATTTGGTTGATCTTAAACAGAGAATTGAAACACTTCAACGTATTGTGGCATCCAAAACAAACAGTCAACAGCTAGACTGGTTTTCAAGTATTAATACTGAACTGAAAAAGATTTTCGAAAAGGACATTAATCCACATATTGCTGCAATCTATGCGGTTGTTCAAAATGTGGAACATAATCTTTTGAAAGAATCAGCAGAATTCGTTAAGGACCACAAATCCTTAGTGAAGGAAGCTAATGAATACTTGGAACGCATAAAGGTTTTGGAACAACATAATGACATACTCTCTGAAGTGGCTCTATCGACTGAAATTATATCTATTATTTACCAAACATATTATATTGAGGATGATGAAAGACTTCGAGCTGAGACTTCTGAAATTGTTTTAAAATATGAAAAAGCATTTGCCAAGATTGAAAACCAAAATTTCACATATTTTAAACAACTTGATCAGAAAAAGGAAGAATTCAAGTATGACAAGTTATCGTATGAGCGATCTTACAAAAACATGCAAGATCAAATTGACCTTTTGAAGTCTCAACTTGCAAGTCAAAAAAGGAAGGGTGAGAAAACTAAGGGTATGGCACCATTGACCCCTTTACCTAGTGAGAAACATAAAGGGAAAGCTGTTGTCGAAACATCAAATGTAATAGCGTCTGGCCTTTATAGGATTAGTCCCACTACTGCATCTGCCTCTACGTCTAAAACATATAGGGCGATAGATAAAAGTAAAAAGGATAATCCAAACGAGTCTAGGAATGCTGCAACAAAATTTAAGGATAACAACATAAATTCTAATGAGTGTGCCTTACCTTCTACAGGATTAGAAAGCAACTCTAGGAGCAGAAGACAGTCTAGGAGCATTAACAAGAAAACTAGTGTCTCGCCTGTTTCTAAGAGTGCATGCAAGAAAGTAGAAGAACACCCTAGGAATTTAAAGCTTTCAAATAAGAAACATATATCATCTGGATGTAATGTTAAGACCAAAGTTTTGAATGCATGTAATGACTCTACTTGTTTAATGCAAAAGAAATCTTTGTCTAAAAATGCTTGTGATGATATTGTTTCTGATACTGTGAATGATATGCCTGAACAGAAAAAGGTTCCTTTTGTAACTAAGGCTAAGTCTAGATATATTCGAAGACTTATTGCAAAAGCTAGGAAAACCACTAGTAGCCTATTGCCTAAGGATCACCTTAAGTTTTGTGCATGGAGACCAACGGGTAGAATGTTTACACATAAGAATGGCACATTAGAAATAGTTCCAAATGAAAATATGGAAACCTTCTCTAATTGTGATTCACCTGTTATCTCTAACCCCATGGAACCAAATGTTAAACGGTTTCCATATACAAAATCATCTGTTCTTTGCAGGTCATTAAAATTTGTCTTTGGATCGTCGACTCGGGTTGCTCCAAGCACATGACCGGGAATCTGAAGCTGCTAATCAACTTTGTGTGGCAGTTCATGGGAACTGTACGGTTTGGGAATGATCATGTTGCAGCTATTATGGGTTATGGAGATCTTCGGTTTGGGAACTACTTGATCACTCGGGTTTACTATGTCGAAGGGTTGGGACACAATCTGTTCTCAGTTGGGCAGTTTTGTGATGCAGATTTAGAGGTTGCATTTAGGAGAAACACTTGCTTTGTTAGGAATTTGGTTGTGGCTGATCTCTTAATTGGGGATCGTAGCACTAATCTCTATGCAATAGACATAAACCAAATGGCCTCTTCATCACCAATTTGTCTCATGACTAGGGCAAGCGAAACAAAGTCCTGGTTGTGGCATAGACGTTTGTCCCATCTTAACTTTGACACCATAAACAAACTTGCCAAAGACAACATCGTCAATGGTCTCCCAAAATTCAAATACACCAAAGAACACTTATGTCCATCCTGTGAGCAAGGAAAGAGCAAAAGAGCAACATATAAACCTAAACCCGAACCCAGTTCGGTGGATAAGTTACATTTGTTGCATATGGACTTATGTGGCCCAATGAAAGTTGCAAGCATAAATGGGAAGAAGTATATTCTTGTAATCGTCGATGACTATTCAAGATATACATGGGTAAAGTTTCTGAGGTCGAAAGACGAAACAACAGGCATCATCATCACCTTTCTGAAGCGGATTCAAGTTCTACTTCAAGCTCCAGTAAGGATAGTAAGAACTGATAATGGCACGGAATTCACAAATCAGGAGTTAAGAACATATTTTGAAGAATCTGGTCTTACTCACCAGACATCAGCTGTTAGAACTCCACAGCAGCATGGGGTAGTTGAAAGAAGAAATCGAACTCTTGTGGAGGCTGCTCGCACAATGCTGATTTATTCTAGTGCACCGTTATTCTTATGGGCTGATGCTGTTGCCACTGCTTGTTTCACTCAGAACCGATCCCTAGTTCATCCAATATTCAATAAAACCCCGTATGAACTAGTAAACAACAGAAAACCGGATATTTCTTATCTTCATGTATTTGGCGCTCTATGCTATCCAACGAATGACAGGGAAGATCTGGGGAAGTTGAAAGCTAAGGGTGATATTGGAATCTTCATTGGTTATTCGGAAAACTCGAGGGCATTCAGGGTGTATAATAGGAGAACGAAAAAGGTCATAGAGACGATGAATGTGAAGTTTGATGAAATTTCACAAATGGATTCTGAGAGACTCGCTCTAGAACCCGCGCTTAACCCAATGGCTTCTAATCATACCAGATTAGGACCCGCACCAAACAGTCAAACTTCTGGACATATCAGTTCAGGACTCGCGCCTCAAGGAGCTCAATCAATTCATAACGAACAACCCACAAATCAGGAACTGGATAACTTTTTCGAGTTGATGTACGATGAGTACTATGGTGGCGCTTCGATAAATGCATCTCAACAACGTTCCGTTGCACCCGCTCAAAATCAACAACCACCACCACCACCAAATCAAGATGCATCCACAACATTCGAAGTTGATGCACCAACTCCCTCAACATCATCTATATCTACTCAACAAATTCCAAGAATTGAGATTGTGTTACCAAGAATTGATGAGCAAGAACAAAACAATGCTGTATTAGAAGAGGAAGTCTTTGAAAACCCATTTGCATCAGATTTCGTTGAATCATCTTCTGGGTTACATGAACCATCTAACACACATTCATCAAGTCTAAGGTACCCTTCTACGTTACAGTGGACAAATGACCATCTAATAGAACAAGTTATTGGTGAACCCTCAAGACCAATTCAGACGAGAAAACAACTAAACACCGATTGCGACTTGTGCATCTATGTATGCTCAGTCAGTCTCATAGAACCTAAGAACATTCAGGAAGCAATGGCAGATAATGCCTGGATTGAAGCGATGCAGGAAGAACTTCTTCAATATCAATTACATGACACCTGGGATTTAGTTCCAAGACCAATTGACAAACTCGTCATTGATCTTAAGTGGTTATGGAAAAACAAAAAGGATGAAGAAATGACTGTCATTCGCAACAAAGCTCGTCTCGTGGCAAAGGGATTTAGATAGGAAGAGGGGATTGATTTTGAAGAGTCATTCGTGCCAGTTGCAAGGCTTGAAGCAGTCAGGATTTTCTTAGCATATGTCGCGCACAAGAACATCACAGTTTATCAGATGGACATCAAGACCGCTTTCTTGAATGGAACTCTGAAAGAAGAAGTGTATGTGAGTCAGCCAGACGGATTCGTGGACAAAAATCATCCAAAATACGTCTACAAGCTAAAGAAAGCAATATATGGTTTGAAACAAGCCCTACGGGCGTGGTATGATGAATTATCATCTTTCCTACTTCATAATAATTTCACCAAATGAACAATTGATCCGACCTTGTTTACCAGAAAATTCAAAAATGACATTTTGATTGTTCAGATTTATGTGGACGACATCATTTTTGGGTCCACTAATCCGACACATTCAAAAAAATTTGCAAATCTCATGAAAAGAAAATTTGAAATGTCCATGATGGGAGAATTAAAATTCTTTCTGGGTTTACAAATTCATCAATCCCTACGTGGTATTTTTCTAAATCAGGCTAAATATACAATTGAGATTTTGAAAAAACATGGAATGGAAAATTGTGACTCTGTTGGTACACCAATGGTCACTTCACCCAAAATAGGCGCTGATTTATATGGGAAACCCATGGATCCGAAGAAATATCGGAGCATGATTGGGTCTCTCATGTACTTAACTGCTAGCCGACCAGATATACATTTTGCTGTTTGTTTACTTGCACGGTTTCAGGCAAGGCCTACCGAACTTCACCTCCAAGAGGTTAAACGGATCTTTCGGTACCTACGAAGAACCATTAATATGGGACTTTGGTATCCGAAGGATTCAGAGTTTACACTAATAGCATTTTCAGATGCAGACCATGCCGGTTGCCAAGTTACAGCAAAGAGTACATCAGGCGGAGCACAATTTTTGGGAGAAAAGCTAGTAGGCTGGTCATCAAGGAAACAAGACTGCACTACACTATCAACCGCAGAAGCCGAGTATGTGTCTCTATCTGCGTGTTGTGCCCAAGTTCTATGGATGAGGATACAGCTCACAGATTATGGCTTCTCTTTCCACCACATACCTTTGTATTGTGACTCGAAAAGTGCCATAGCCATCTCGTGCAATCCAGTGCAACACTCAAAGACCAAGCATATTAGAGTCCGCTATCACTTCATAAAGGAACACTTAGAAGAGGGTACTGTTGAATTATTTTTCGTGAAGACTGAATACCAACTCGCCAATCTATTTACTAAAGCCCTCCCAAAAGAGCAGTTTGAGAACTTAGTTCGTCAAACTGGAATGTGAAGCCTAACTCCCGAAGAGTTAGAACGTCTTCTCGAATCTTCTTGATTTATATCAACAAGCTTCGCTGTAAATATTTTTTCAAAAACAAAATAAAAATTTGAAAAACCAACAAAAGCAAAATATAAAAATAGAAAAGTTTCAAAAATACAAAAACAATATAAAAACAAAAATCCAAAAATATTCTTCTCACGACATGTCTCTCGTATAATCGATATTCTGTACGTATCTAGAAATGTCATTCAACAATGATACGGGCATGTACAGATGCTTGAGCGAGAGTTCATTTTAAATTTTTCCAAAACATGTCGTTTCTAAAATTTTCTTCACTAAGGCTTTCGTATATTTCAGTACAAAACCCGTGCTTTATCGTGAAATCTTTCATTGTAGCTCGGGTTCTCCAACTCGAAAAGATTTCATATAAAGGCTACATTCATGACTTCTGATTATTTCTGATCAGGACTCGCAATGTTAATGGCAAAAAGCAAAAACCGTGAGCACTTAACAAGATTGTTTCAAAAAGATTGTTCAAAGTCTTTCTATAAATTTTGTGCTCACAATAACTCCCTCTAAGACCCATAACTACTTTTGTACCCAACATGTGCAGTTTATTTCAAAAATGCATGAGCACATGTGAAGGGGGAGTATTTCAAAAATGCAAAACTCTCAATTTGTTAAATAAATGTGTTTTCTCATAAACACGTTGAGAGATTTTCACAAGGTTTTATGGCAAGTGATCGATAATCTATGATAATCATGGAGAAATAAGGTGATTATGGTTAGGTTATGTCCAATGATCCGCCAGAACCGGAGGGATCTACCCAAGGACAATTCCAATATATTAGAATTAGAAGTCCTTAGGTAAGATTGAAAAAAAGGAGTAAATGAGAAAGGAGAAAGAAGGGGTTGAAAAATTAAAAAGAAAAGTTTAATGAAAGGGTGAAAAAAAATAGCCCTCCATAAAAACTTAGGTCAGAAACCGGGTCAATACATCTGCTGTCGGTACTCACTAAGGTGATACTGATATTGAAGACAAGACGTCATGGACCCAGTGACGCGTTGCACCACCCCTCCTATCCACTCAGATATCTCTCCAAAGATATTTGTTTCATTTCTCACGGAGAACACTGCATAATCTATCGACCTCTCACTCCGAGATGCGTTGATATTGAAAAGGTGGCACTCTGCTCCATGCCTCCGACGACTAAAACCAAAACGCACATTATAGAGTCTAGAGACATGAGATTCATCAAAGATCTCTTAGGAACACTTGCTATGCAATACACTTGTGTTCATCTAAAAGGATACAAGTTGTATGAGTCTTAATGAGATCTAAAAGATCTTGCCTTATGACATGATGGTTACTCGCTTCAAACGGTCTACAGTCTTGAAGTGATACTTCGGTATACTTCAGAGGCTCTCAACGGCCTTGGTTAAGATTAGAAAAAGTTTTCACACTATATATGCTGATAACGATCTCGAAATCTAAACCTATAAGCTCTGGACGATTTATTGCTAATTGTTTTATGCAGGTACCGACGAAAGTCCATTTTACCATCATCATCTACAACGACGAAGCATCTGGACAGAAGAAGTAGATCAAGGCAAGAACGACCAAAAGACGATTCTTTGAAGATCACAGTGCATGAAGGAACAATGAATGAAGACTATTATACATTGACACACAAAGTTCAAGACACTTAAGGCAAAAGACCAATCACGGGAGCATCATTGAAATGACCATCCCTTAGGAGGAGATTGTTAGCAATTAATTTATTAATTGTGAAGTGATGGTCATTTGCTAAACTAGAACTTAAGTGTCAAGTGTAATATTTAGTCTAGTGTTGAGGGCTATATGTATTAGTTATGTTAGTATAGACTTTGTATAAGTGTAATGCAAGTATAGCCCACACAAGAGCCCAAGTAAAAGCCCACCCAATCCATGGGTTGTGGCTGTGTCGCTATATTAAACACACACACTCTCACATTTCATGTGAGTCTTGGTGGATGCCTCATTATTGTATCAAGTGAGAGTGTGTGTGTGTTCATCATTGTCTTTGTTTATTTCCTTATCTTCAAAGCTAATAAACATTCGACACAAGTTATTCCATACGATCCACATACTACTCTTCTTGTTCTATACATCGATCTTGTGAGTGTCATCATATTGTGTTGTGTTTGTGTGATAAAGAAAAGGTAGTTCGATCCTTACATTGCCCTACTGAGAAAAGGTTGTGACCAAGGCCTTCGACATAATATACACGGCTAATTTCGATGTTGCCATTGACATAGTCTCCATAGCCCATGATAGCAGCAAAATGATCATTCCCGAATCTGACAGTGCCGATAAACTTTGCAACAAAGTTTACTAAAAGTTTGAGGTTGCCTGTCATATGTCGGGAACAGCCGCTATCAACAATCCATAGAGCAATTTGAATCACCTGCATCACATGAAGACAACGCAGATGGAGAGATGGTAACGGTGAACCCGTTGGGTTAGTTGCACAGTTATTAAGCACTTTAGGTAACCAAGTAAAACTAGGTTTCCTTTGTAGCCAACGTTGTCATGTCCAACTAGTTTCAGCTTTCTTCTTAGTGAATGCACTAGGTGATTGGACTGTCTTAGGAGTTTCATTTGCAACTATGGTTTTGTCTACGGCATTCTTAGAAACTACACTTGGCGGTTTTCCTAAGATAGACTTAGAAGCAGTAGTGGGCTTAGAGGAAATGTCATATGTACGTTTCTTATTACGAGACAAAAGAGACTTTGCAACACACTTTTTATGATCATCAGATAACATGCTTTTTCGACAAAACACACAAGAAGCATCAACATTAAAAACATTCAAAGCATTAATTCTGTCGATTTCGTAATTCTCGAAATAGAATAAGACAGCAAAGTACCACTAATTCTGGGAAGACCCTTCTTACACAACGCTAATGCAATCATTCGTGTCAAGGGTAAAAAACTTAATCCCGAAGTTGGAGATGAAAGAATCTCTTTCAAAATCGACAAGGCAGTGAAACATTCCTATTCCAATGATGACACGTGCTTCAGCATTGATATTGTTGATGAAATCACAGAAGAAGTATTGGATGCCTTACTCAATGATTCTACTACATTCTTCGAAATTTCTGGAAAAATCAATGATCTTGTGATAGGGATATTGATGAGTTTTACAGTGAGACTGCCCAATTCATGGTTAGTGGAGGTACAAATGATGCAAGTTAATATGAGGATGAAGATTATCATATCTATGATATTTATGACCTTGAAGGTTTAATAAAACAACAACTGGCATTTTGTGATGCGATTGATATTAATCTTCATGGTCGAATTAGAAGATAGTTTATATTTGGTGTCTTTATGAGTCAAATGTAAGCTAGTGTTTAGTGGTTTTTTTCCTTTGATAGGAGTAGTTATACCTTGTTATGTATGCTTTACCGCCTATGTAATGGGATGAGATGTGTCATTCACTCACATCCGATTTACTTAACTGTTTTTTGGTGTAATATATTTACCGGGTTAAAACCTTTTACCCAAAAAGAAATTATTTAAGGCTAATATCAGGAAGAAATCTAAAAGAGAATTTCTATTATGTATGTCTTAAACGATCCCTGGGTCAAACCTAGAAAGTAATAATCCTCTAGTTTATTTATTTAGTTTAAAACAAGACTGTAACAAACAAGTAAAAACCTAAAATCCATAGTAATAAAGTGTGTCAAACACGAAACATAAATACATCATAGAGAAATCAAGAACACGAGACATGCATCTTCACCCACTTAGTGACGACATTTTGGGCTTTGGCATTGTCGCCAAAGGCCACACACGCAGTAGTGCTTTGAATCGGATTATCGCTCTTGTAGACAATGAGACAGCAATTGTGACAAACGGTACTAGAGAGATTGGCTTGTAGTAATTAATACTTGTCCAATCCAGTAACAAATCACTGATGTCTACGTCTTTCTTGATATGTGAGTAATGCTTCGATAAGATCATTTTCCCCAAAATCGGGGAATAATTTTGTCGTGAAATAGAGCTCGCTATATGCCATTTGCCACAACATAAAATTACTAAGCCTCTCTTCCCCACTTGTGCGAATAAGTAGATCAGGATAAGGAAAATCAATCATTTTTGTTTCGAGTTCGTGTTTAAAATACGTTTCATCGATTTGGTCTGGAATAAGGACACCATCGTTGACTTTCATGGCAATGCTTCTGCAAGCTTGAATTATATCATATTTGCCACTATAGTTGATGGCATAGTTAACGTGGGTTCCCACATTTTTTCTTGATTTCTCCTCTATTTCCGCAGATATCTCTTGCAATGACATTGGAAGCTTTGTTTTGTCCCCCATTAGACTTACGCGACACCCAAGACTGAACATTACAAGAAATAAATTAAAAGTCAAAAACCAAGAAGATCGCCAAGACATGGATTATTTTAAATAAGTCAGTAACATTTCTGATTATCGTATTTGATGCATTTCTTCTAGACAACAAGCATGTTTACTAAACAATCACATATAAGAAGATGTATTACAATAAACACAGTAGATTTAGAAAGAAATTGAAATCGTAAGGAAGCATTTAAATTATGGGGGGAAATGTCGAATTAGATATCTATAGATCCCTTTTTAACATTCCAACTAGGCCATAGTTTAAACATTTAATTGCATATACCTCAAGAGCTCCTCTGTATCTGTTCTAAATAAATCTTCATACATTTCCATTAGAAAATCAACTTCTACCTGCAATTGTAAAAAGCTACATTGTTTACATTCATTTTAGTTAATAACAGATGTTGCAATCTTTAAGTACAATCAATAAATCAATAGCTATCAGAGTTCTTAAGAATATGGTTGTAGAGTTACATGAGATTCCGGCATACAAGGACAATGCTGAATACTTAAAGTAACGTATTTTAATATCGAAGTAAATATGTTATTAGATCAAGATCATTATAAGTGTGTTTTATTATTTAGTTTCTTTCTGATGTTGTGACCATATGCATGATTACACGGCCTATGGACGACTACCATCTTCCTATTTTACCTTTAATTGGTTTTTCTCATGTTTAAAAAACAATCGCAATTTAATGCATTTAAGGGTACAACTGGAATTCCAATAATTATAACATACATTAGTTACACCAGGTTTTTTGTGGCTGGACAATAACAGTGAGACGAAGTCTACTATAAAGAATGAAAAAAGGGAAACAAAATACTCACAGGTGGTCGAGACCAATTTTCAGTAGAAAATGCATATAAAGATACAACTTTGATTTTAAGCTGGGAGCATTTGCGGAGGAGAGGTTTTAGTGCCATTCTCATGGCACTATGGCCGACCATGGGAGCCCAACCTTTATCCACAGCCCATCGACGATTGCCGTCCAATATGATTGCAATGTGTTTTGGCATAAGTCCTTCTTCGAGACCTGGCAGAAACTTTTCTAGGTTTTCCGTTTTTTCAATGTCCTTATAGCTCAAATCCGTTGGAACATATTTAATTGTTGCGCAAGTTTTTTGAGAATTTAGTGGAGGCACGTAATTAGAAAATTTAAGGTTCGGAAGGTGAAGTGTAGTAGCTAAACAAGGTTTAGTTGTGATATTAGGTAACATGATTTCATGCTTAAGAGGAGATGAATAAGTGAAAGCCATGAGCTTCGGTTTTTAGTTTTATGCAATGTTTAATTAAGTAATACAAAACTTGTTTAAGTTGGGTTTTGTTATATACTTTCACCATACATTTGTTTAAGCCATGAGCTTCGTCTTTTCTTGCCAACTAGACATCAACTAAAACATACATTTGTTTCTCTCATGCTTTATCTTTAAATACTTTCACCACGTTTGCTTGATATATTATGAAAACACAACTTGAGAACATAGATATGTTATTTTTTTGAACGGTGGATAAACATAAACTAACAAGTTGCTAGATGAAACAATTACCATACGAACATACGATGGATAGACTGTTACAAGGGACGCTAAACAATTACAAGATATGGTATGTCAAATATATGTATATATGGTATTCATGATACTCAGATGATCAAATTCATCCAGAATTATAAACACTAACTATATATATATTTTTCTATCAACGTTTTCTTCCCAATATTCAAACTTACATGCCATGTTCGCAAGTTATTTTAAAATAAAAGTGCCATGTCGAATTTTAAAAATCACTTACGTCATATCATATTAAGAAAATTTAATTCTCTAAAAATACACCTTATAAGTTTTTTTGGGCACTTATTGGAATTATTAACAACGTTTATTATATTTATCTCATATAGGTGGAAGATACAAGTAAAAGAGTACTAATAAATAAATAAATAAATAAATAAATCATAAGAGTTCAAGAAATCATATTGGGTAACTTTGAAGAGTATAATAATTATTATATAAATATATATATATATATGTATAAAAGATAAAATAATATAATTAGCACTTTATACCTTTGCAGCATTTGCTTTGAAAAAATCATCTGATATTTATAAAACACATAGCTTTTACGGAAAGTTTTATATAAAAAAAAAAAACTAAATGGTATATATGTTGGTTCTCGAGGCACTCTTGCGATTTAATAATATTTCTCGAATATGGTAATTTAATATGTATCTTGAAACTCTTTAATAACATCTTTATATTGAAAATGAGATTACATTTTGGTTTACATCAGTTTGTATAATAAGCTTAATAAAGTGTATTTCTCATTTAATGGGTGTTTTTATAATGTAATTAATTAGATGCTGACCGGTCAATTTTTTGTATGTGTTGGTGTATTATTTGCTTGTACATAATGCTCAGTGATTTGCAATTGCTTAGAATTTAATTTTGGAAATCTTAAACAAATTTTATGAGAGAAGGTTTAAAATGTTTTATATGTAGTATAGATATGTGTAAAATGTATAGAATCATATAAATTAACACTTATCACTTTGCACCTTTGCATCATTTGATTTGAAAAAATCGTCTGATTTATATAACATTTTTTGTTTTTTAGTTTTTACGGTAAGTTTTATCAAAAAATTCTAAAAAGTTTATACGTTGGTTCTCGAGGCACTCATACGATTTAATAATATTTTTCGAACATTGTAATTTAGTATGAATTTTGAAACTATATTTATTTAATAATATCTTTAGACTGAAAATGAGAGTATATTTTGTGTTATATCGGTTTGTATAATAAGCTTAATGTAAACAACTGGTATCAAGATCCTAAACGTGCTCGGGTGGTCAGGGAAGCTCGAAATACAAGTTAGGCATGGTATAGTAGTAGAGAGAAAAGATGGGTATATTAGCTTAGAAGAAGAACTAACACACACACACTAGAAATGAGCTTCACCCTCCTAGTAGAGACTAGGAGGGGTATTTATAGTTACATATACGCCTATCTATGCTATAATGACACTATAAGTCCCTACGTATATGAAAAAGATGATACTAATGCAATTCTCGTGAATGACTTCACTTTTAAGGCTAACAGTCTCTCCCCAAGTGATGTCATATGGGAATTGCTTACAACGTTCCCTACAAGTAAAACATAAATATAGAGAATAAGCGCAGCAACTCTGAGGAAGTCTTCATAGCCCTTTATCTTCATTAATCTTCCAGCTACCATCCTTTTTATTTGCAGATGAACACTGTAAACAAATCTAATTAGGGTTTTTGTCTCCCTTAGTTAGTGCATCATCATCTGATTGCTCTCCCCCAAACGGACAACCCTTCTGATAATTACCTTGATGCTGAAGAAGTGTCTTCTAACATCTACAAAGTGTCTCTAGTCTTCTATCACGCAGTGGAGAAAGTTGAATAGACTATAGACTGTAACTTCTTCACGATTGTTCATTCAGGGGGACATAATATAAACATCATCAACTCACTATAAATGCATCCTAGTTACCCAACATAACAAAGTCGAAACGATAACACCAAAGTAAAAAGTTGAAGCACTAATCATCTTTGTGGTTATGAGACACGTCTCTTCGGCATAAATCATTAAACTCGATCATGTGAACTTGTTGTGCATCCCCGATGAACACATTTCTCTGCCCATGATAGTTACGATCTACGGAAGCAGCATAAAACTATGTACATGAACAACTAGATCAGCGGAAGCAATAGCCCATGTATATAAGTGATCTCCCGTGAGAAGATGTCAATAAATAAAATCTCTACTATACCATTTATTTGTCTATGATTCGTTTGAAAGTACGTATATATCAAAAATACCAAGTAAACGTGAGAATAGACAAACCAACCCTTTAGGAAAAAGGTTAATTTGCAAAAACTCACGCTTGTGATATGTGTGATACCGGGCAAGTGATCACCCGGGTCGTGTCCCAGCGAGGTGTGAATGGAGGATATCGTTTGAGGTTTGTAATTAAAATGCTTGAAAGTTGTATTTTCACTTTTGTTTAGTATTAAAATGAACGATTAAAAACTATTTTAATTGATAAAAAAAACTATATTATTTAAGCAAAACTACAAAGATAATAATGAACTCTAGAAAATAAGATAATGAAAAGATATGCTTGTTAAGTAATAATTAAACTAATAACAATTAATTCTACGATAGTGAACATGATATTAAACTAGGTATTTAAACAAAAAACGATAAAAATGTAAGAGAATAAGATTACGACCCGGTGATTTATACGAGAGAATAACCACCCGATCCTATAAATCAAATAAATGATTAAAGTTTATTTCTTTGTTAACGTTAATTTTGCTATATAGTTAATAAAGTTGAAAGCTTTATTAACTAGATAACTTAATAAAAGTTGATAAAGTTGTAAACTTTAATGATTTTTAAAGCTTATAAGACCCTTAAGCTCCTCGCCTTAGGTCGCGAAAGATAAGAGATCAAAGAAAAACAATAACTTAATTAAAGGTTAGCAATAATAAACAATAATAAGCAATACTATTATATGAAATAAGCTAAAAGTAATCTAAAAAGTAAAAAGATTAAAACTTTATAACTAAAAACTGTTAGATCTAAATCCACCCGAAGCTAAGTTGCCTACTCCCAAGAATAGACGCGAATTGGGTATGTTTAAGGACTAGATTTAAATGAACAAGCTATTAAATAGCTTATTGTTCAAGAAATAATTAAAAAAAAAAATTGCAATCTTTATATAAAAAATAATAATAATAATAATAAACTACTAGATCTAAATAATAAAAACTACTAAATAAATAAAAAAAAGTGCTCTCAAACTTAAGAAATGTCAAGGCTTATTTGGAAAATAAGCCGAGCTTAACAAGTTTATGCATCTCTTTTTGTGTTTGAATCGAGCTAGAGGGTGAACAAGAGAAGAGATAATAAGAAGAATAAGCTAAAGACAAATAAGCTCTAAAATAAATAAACTTCATTGATACTAAAAGAGTTGATTACAATAATAAGCATTGAATAAGTTTAATAATAAGCTCTAAATACTACTACAAAAGAAAATAAAACTGCTACTGGAAAAAAAGTTGAGATCAACGTGCAAAATTTTGCTAAACTATGAAGTTCTTGTAATTATTACTTAGATGGTATATTTGAAAATAAAACTACAACTGATCGGTTGTAAAGAGAAGCACTACTGATACAAAAAAAAATATATATATATATATATATAATATGGAGAATAATAATAAAAGCTATATAAAAAAAAACCTACTCCTACTCTTCTTCAAGCGCCTCTATTTATAGCAATTTGAGGCGGTCATTTTGCTCCAAACCATGCCACGTGTCGCTTTGTGATTTGCTGAAGAAAAGTTAGTGTGTTGGAGAAGCATTACATGCGGCTGCCTTTTTCTTCATTTTCTTCTTTTCTTGTCGCACGTGCATTTGGCATTGTTTTTATATTTTCTTTACTCATTTGTTGCCATCACTAGAGGAGTCACCATCGTGGGTCCCATGAAAAGAGATATTTTGCAACTTGTATTTTTTTCTTCACGTGCCTATCTTTGTCTCAAATATGATATTTCTTTCATTATTTTTGGCATGTTGGGCTTTATACTCATTTACTTCAATTGGGCCTGCTGCAGTTGGGCTGGGTTTAATCATTAAATTTTTCGTCTCTTGCCTTGACGCACCAAAATAAATTAACGATGGACTCGTAATTACGTGCTCTTTCCAATCTCGTGCTCAGTTTTTGTCTATTTTGTCTTTCTTTTTGTCTTTTTCTCATATTCGTACCTGCACATGCATAAACATAAAAACAAGCATATGGCATTTTAAATCAGTTTTTGGTCTTTTTTGTGTCTTTTATGGGTGTAAAATGATGAGTATTTACACACTCATCAATCCCCCACTGTGTAGTCAATTTCGGCGAAATACCACTGGTATACCAGTGGTATTTCGGATTTCGGAGGTCCAACAAAATTTCGTTTCAAATTTCGTTTGAAATCTCGCTACCGAAATTATCGGCGAAATTGACCGAAAATATACCGAAATTTTACCCAAAATTTCGGTGGAAAAGGCGGTATTACCGCCATTTACCGGTTGTTATGTTTTTTTGGGCCAAATCAGTCAATAGTATTGATTTTGTACCTTGAATCCGTTTCCGGCGACGAATTCCGACGGCGGCGGCGCTGCAACTTCCGGCAGAAACCCAAGGAGGAAGAGAGGAAAGGGAAGAAAGGCTGGATCTATTTTTTTTTTTGGAAAAGATACGGCTGTGTAGACACTGGTTCAGTTAAACATTTCATTACTGGAAATGTGTATACGGATGTTATTCAGTAGGTAGCTAAGTAGGTAGCTAAGTATTTTAAGGGTGGCTGTAATAAAGTGAGGCCGGAAGTTTGTTTTAGGTTTAGGGTTTAAATAAGTTTAGAATTTTTAACATTTAACCCCTCTATCTTTCACTATTTTACACTTAGTCTCTAAACCTTAAAATAAGTTTGTGTATTTAAACATTTGGCCCTCTCTATCTTTAATAGTTTACATTTAAGTCTTAAACTTATATATAAAAAATATAAAATTAATAGCTTTATAAAAAAAATTACCGAAATACCACCGAAATTTCAAAAATTTTGTATCTCGGTCCTTGACCGAAACACCGAAATTTTGGTCCTTAACTACTTAGATCCCCCATACTAAACTATTGCTAGTCCCTAGCAATCCGATCATATAAAGTAATGAAAGGATCAAAAGAATACCAAGCATACCCCGTTTTGATTTTTTATACAATGCCAGAAATTTAAACTATAACAAAATAGATAACATGCTTGAGTAAATTACACGGATGGTCCTTGTGGTTGGCGTTGACTTTCACGGATGGTCCCTTGACTTTTTTTTTTGCACTCACAGTCCTTAACTCGGAAACTACTAACACAGATGGTCCCTTGACCAAACGGACGTTTGGTCAAGCCGTTAAGTTGTAACACGTGGGCAATAAGAGAGGGTATTTTTGTCCATTCACTGTAGCAATTATTTCCCTCTCTCCACTCACTCACTAATATACTCCCTCTCATTTCTTTCTTGTACCTAAACTCCCTGATTTAACCTAAATACTCAGATCAAAAACGAAAATCTTACAAGAACAATGGAAATTTACTCTTTATACAATGTATTAGGATCTTGACAAATAAACACATGATCCCTCCCATTATTCCTCTTCCAGTAAACCTGTTGTTCCAAAAGCAATGAGATTGTTTGATGAAATGGAATCCGTAGGCTCTCCTGATGCTCTTGCTTATTATAGTTTGATATCGGGTTTAACACTAGCTGGAAGACCAGATGATGCTAGTGTTATTGCTTCGAAATTGAAAAAAGCCGGATTCAGAATGGATCTTGCAACTTACACAACACTTTAATTGGCGGGTTTTGTAGGCGAAAGAAGCTTGAGAAAGCAGTTGAGCTTCTTAAAGAAATGGAAGAAACGGGAGTGAAAGCTGATGGTGTCACTTACAATACTTTGATTTCATACTTCAGTAAAAACGGCGATTTCGAGTCTGCTTATAAGTTTTTAAAGCAAATGATAATTGATAGGCATGTGCCTACAGTAATCACATACAGTACTCTCATTCATGCATATTGCTTGGCTGGGAATCTTGACGAGGCTTTGAATATTTATGAGGAAATGCTCATATCGTCAAAGGTTCCTCCCAATACTGTTATCTACAATATCTTGATCGACACTCTTTGCAAACGTGGTAAAATAGAACACGCGCTTACTTTGATGGATAATATGTTACAGAAGGATGTTAGACCAAATACTACTACATATAATGCAATGTTTAAAGGGCTTTCAAGTCAAAATAAGTTGAGGATAGCACTTAGGCTTATGGATCAGATGACGAGTCAATCATGTAATCCTGATTACGTCACTATAGAGATTTTAAGTGATTGGCTTTCTGCATTTGGTGAAACTGAAAAGCTGCGGAAGTTTGTGCAAGGATATCAAGTGTCTTCGGTTTCTTCAAATGCATAGAAGTTGAGGTGTGTACTCAAGCCTTGTTCGGTGTTATTCGAACATAGTTTTTGCTAAACTAATTTAGAATTGTTATGCTTTTATTTAAAATACATGTTTTTGAGTTATACTTTCATGTGAAAGGTAAGATTGATTGATTTGGGTTCTATACGAACATCTCAACCTCTCTCATTGTCAAATTCCAGGCTCACTTTTTCTATGTTCTGAGCTTGTTGATTATAAACACTCACCATCAAAGTTAATAAAGATTGATCTTTCTAAAAAGACATGTATTGAATCGGGAATAAATATCATAGTTGGTTACTTTCCAAGTAAAAGGCATGTATGAATATGTGTATGAAAGTATATTTTTGAGGTTTGATACTGGGGTGTTTGGATCTGTTTCTGGAGATGAACAAATGGGTTTCCCATTTGCAGTTTTGCACATACTGGGGTGTTTGATACTGGGGTATTTTTGAGGTTTGATACTGGGTTTCCCATTTGCATTTTTGCACATGCGCCTTTTCTATAGTTGCTTGTGGTCTTGAATCTTTATATACTGAATGCTATAATACGAATTTTTGGTGCACAATAATTCATTAATTCAGATGAATTACAAAGATGGTGGTGTGGTGGCAATTTGATGGTGGTGTGCTGGCGATTTGTTGGTGGTGTGGTGGTGTGTTTGTAATAAGAGTAAATTACAAAGATGGTCCTTGTGGTTAGGGATGGACGAAAATACCCTTACAATTAACCAACTTAACGGTTTGACCAAACGTCCGTTTGGTCAAGGGACCATCTGTGTTAGTAGTTTCCGAGTTAAGGACTGTGAGTGCAAAAAAAAAAGTCAAGGGACCATCCGTGAAAGTCAACGCCAACCACAAGGACCATCCGTGTAATTTACTCAAATAGATAACATGCTTGATTTTTCAAAAATGGTATCATGAAACGGGATTCACACAAAATGGGTGTCTTCAGGGAATTGTAATCGTCATCCTCATTTTTATACTCCCAACTAAGCTTAAACTCAATGTGCAAATATTTTTGTAAAATGCTAACACTACTTATACCAATAATCTATGTAAGCCGAAACTTAACTTTTCACTCACATATTTTATTAAAGTTAGGTGATTGTGCTTGATTTTCAAAATTTTGATCACAAAAATCGACGTTTTTATAAAATTTTGACTAATACTAGTTAAAAGATAGATTTAAAATTTACAACTAGCAAGTTTCAAAACTTATTGCATTTTGCAATATCATTCCATTTTCTTTTCATTTTTGCATTTTTTAATTTTTTTTTTCTTTTTTACTTGTGCAACATAAACTAACGGAGTTTCACGGGAACCAAGACCTTACACCTTCCGGAATAAAGGATCCAAAGGCCGTTACAACGGAGAATTCCAAGACTCTAAGCATTCCTGAAATGAGAATCCAAGGGTGTTAGACCAAGACCTCACACATTCCTGAATTAGAGATCCAAGGGCCGGTGTAAAAGGGTAGCCAAGACCTAAACGCCTTCCGGAAATAAGGATCCAAGGGCCGATCTTGAACCGTAGCTTTTTTAGCACATACATTTATTACTTAACTTTTTAAACTATGACATATGCTTGTTCCGAAGTTTAAATAAAGCTTTGAACTAATATTTTTCAAAATTTTATAGAAAAATGATTTTGTGTGTTCAAATGTTTGAAAATAAGCAATTATTAAGTCAGATTAGTTATTTCCTTTGAGGAAAAGCCATAGATTACTTATATAAGCTCTAAAGAAAACCAACTATTCTACGCTTAGCATTTTCATTTGCACATATCGTAAAACCTTAGTCTAATCGTTAAGGAAGCAGCCAGATCAACATTCTGGCAGAGTTGGGATTCCCTTTGTTCTAACCTAATCAAGACTAAACACTTCTTCTTTTTTATTGCAATTTCTTATCTAAAAACGAAAAAAAATTTAAAATTTTGCCAAAACGGGGGTACTAGGGCACTAGAAGGTACACATGTGACAAAATTCGCGAGAATTCCCCCCCACACTTAGAATTGAATATTGCCCTCAATATTCAAAGTACCGGCTATTATGCCGACACTTAGAACGTAAAAAGGTAATACCACTAACCAAGTGTGGAACAGAATTTTTTTTTTCACAAAAAGGATTAAAAAGATATCCCTAAATAATCGTTAGTAAAAGGATAGGATATTGGGCGGCTGGATTGAAAACAGGCGCGTCAATCATCACAATCTAAGGAAACCTGAAAATCAGAGCAACAACACAAAAGCCAAGCACAGTGGGATTCCCCCACACTTAGTGTCAGAAATTAGAAAGAAGTCAGAAACATGGATTGTTACCCATGTGGTGCTAATGTTTTTGTTAACCGAGTCACTAGCAATCTCAACCCCGAATTCATTGGTTCATGGGGAAGCAAGTGGAAGAAACAATCTCAATCGGACTTTCATTCAATGTGTTTGGATAAACATTTGAACATAAGAAAGTTCCACACAGACGAGATACCCACGGTATTTTAATAGTAGATACTATAAGGGATGATACTGGGGTCAAAGATAGCGTCCTCATTCCCGTAGGAGAAAAGGGAAAGAGAAATCACACCATATGTGAAGAATGGTAGAAAGGTGTGTATCTCAATAAGCATCCATTCTTCGTCCGTAAAAGGAGAATCACTATCTGCTTGAACTTGTAGCTTAACCTTGAAGCTTGTATGGTCATTTTCAACAAAAACTCCGGGAGGGAGGGTTGGGGTTATGTCATTAGCATGTAAATTCTTCAAATCAAGAATACCTCCCCCCGGGTCAAGATCAAGATCAAAATGATCATACTCTGGAAGAGATATGATATGAGAGAAATCATCTGAGAACTCCTCATGATCAAGATTGGAACTAAACGAATCATACTCGGGAAGAGATATGATATGAGAGAAATCATCTGAGAACTCCTCATGATCAAGATTGGAACTAAATGAATCATACTCGGGAAGAGAGGAAAAAGCAAGAGACGTGGTTATGCCACAACTCGTCTCTTCAGTATGATCGATATCGAAGCAAAACGATTCATAAATTGAAAGAGAAAGATCGGGATGAATAGTGGGACTGCCACTATTTTCTTCTGCCGTATCAGAGATAAAAATTTCATATTCGGGTATAGATTCCTCGAGCTCGGGCTCCAGAGGATCTGACGGCTCATCCATGTTAACGTTCTTCGGAGGGAGAGATGGCGACGGTTCTTCGTTCAATAATTTTTCAAGAAAAAGGATGTCCCCCTCCGAATCAAAGTAAGTATCATCAATTTTTGTCGAGATTGAATCATCACAAGCAAGAAAAGCATCGACCTCATCAAAAAAGAAATCACTTCCCTCAACCGGTGTGAGAGAAGGGTAGAAAGAGTCGGAAATAATCGGATCAGGAGATGAAATAGGATTGTTATTTGAAGAGAATTTAGTTCCATCCACAGAATCAACAATCTCAATACGATAAACCGATTCCGGAGGTGGGACAAGTGGTGTGCTCTTAGAGCTAGCAATTTTCACCACTTCCGTTGTGGTCTTCGATTCTTGTTCATCATAATCAAAAATACTCTTAACTTCAGTAGCACAACTCTCAAACCATTTGCTCGAACCAGGGGTAATTTTCATCGCTTTGAGCTCAGCACGTTTATTTGAAGTACTCTTAACCGTGAATTTTGAAAGTATCGACTCACTTTTTTTGGAAGCAATTATGGTATCAGATTTTTGATCAATCGTAGCAATGTTGCATTTGGTGGTTAGAGATTTAGAGCCCTGATTAATGTTAAACGTGACTTCTTCATTATCAACTCGTATGGTTAATTCTTCGGCGTATACATCGATGAGAGCACGAATCGTTCTTAAGAAAGCTCTCCCCAGAATGAGTGGAACTCGAGGATCGGCATCAAAGTCTACCACAACGAAATCAGTGGGAAAGTGGAACTTTCCTACTTTCACAACGACATCCTCAGCTATTCCAAGTGGACGAATTATAGTACGGTCCGCTAGCTCGAGTGTCATGCAAGTAGATGTAAGCTCCGGAAGAGATAATTTCTTCCATACCGAGAGTGGCATAAGGTTAATGCTTGCGCCAAGATCGGCCAAGGCTGAGCACTGAACCATCCCCAAGAAATCACATGGGATTAAAAACTTGCCGGGGTCTCCGAGCTTTTTGGGAAGCTTCTTAAGGAGAACCGCCGAGCACTGCTCGTTAAGTGGGGTCTTTGCCATCTCAGACAACTTATCCTTGTTGCTTAGTAAACTTTTGAGTGTAGATGCAAATTTGGGCATAAGGACGAGAGCATCTGCGAAGCATATGTCAAAGTGCAATTCATTGAAGATTTTAAAGAATTTCTCCATTTGTTGATTGGTTGATACAAAAAAAAATATAATATGGAGAATAATAATAAAAGCTATATAAAAAAAACTACTCCTACTCTTCTTCAAGCGCCTCTATTTATAGCAATTTGAGGCGGTCATTTTGCTCCAAACCATGCCATGTGTCGCTTTGTGATTTGCTGAAGAAAAGTTAGTGTGTTGGAGAAGCATTGCATGCGGCTGCCTTTTTCTTCATTTTCTTCTTTTCTTGTCGCATGTGCATTTGGCATTGTTTCTATATTTTCTTTAGGGGTTTTCTAACATGTGCCCTAAGGGTACATGTAAGAACACCAAAAGGACAGCGGGTCCCATGAAAAAGGACGTCCGGACCCACATCTTTTATTTGAGAAGTGTACATTTTTGTGGGTCCGGATGTCCTTTTTCATGGGACCCGCCGTCCTTTTTGGTGTGCTTACATGTGCCCTTAGGGCACATGTTAGAAAATCCCTTTTCTTTACTCATTTATTGCCATCACTAGAGGAGTCACCATCGTGGGTCCCATGAAAAGAGATATTTTGCAACTTGTATTTTTTTCTTCACGTGCCTATCTTTGTCTCAAATATCATATTTCTTTCATTATTTTTGGCATGTTGGGCTTTATACTCATTTACTTCAATTGGGCTCAATTGGGCCTGCTGCAGTTGGGCTGGGTTTAATCATTAAATTTTTCGTCTCTTGCCTTGACGCACCAAAATAAATTAACGATGGACTCGTAATTACGTGCTCTTTCCAATCTCGTGCTCAGTTTTTGTCTATTTTGTATTTCTTTTTGTCTTTTTCTCATATCCGTACCTGCACATGCATAAACATAAAAACAAGCATATATATATGGCATTTTAAATCAGTTTTTGGTCTTTTTTGTGTCTTTTATAGGTGTAAAATGATGAGTATTTACACACTCATCAGTCTAACTCTTTACCGACCCCGTATCAATAGCAATGGCTAACTGTAGTGACCACATATGGAGACAACCCGTTATAAGCAACCTGAGATGAAGTAAAATCCCCCAGACTTGTACTATAGTGTGACCAAGAACCTATACTAAGCACAACAACATAACTCCTTACAATATAGGTGGTGCCAAATACCCAAACCAATCAAACAGTATAAGAAAAATCAGCCTCTTAAACTATCCACAACTCCGTATGACACCGAGAACTACAACGTAACTCCTTAAAGTGATACCTGATGTGAGCATTAAGAACCAATTTATGCATTTATGAATCGCACATATATCTAGATGTCCAAGTCTTAATCACTATGAATGATGCCAAAACAAGTATCTCCAAAAGACGCGCATCCAACCAACCCCAAGACTTTTAGATAAATAAGTACGCGTACACATGAAATGCCATTTCAAACCCACATACTTGAAAACCCCGTAGTAACATTAGGAATACAAAACCAACTCTAGCCATGTTAAAATTGTATCTTGATAACGGATCGTTCCACGAGGTTTATTTATGATGGATTACGGGTTAAGGTTTTAGTTAATTGTGTGTTTAATCTTGAAAACGTTCTTGATTTGGTGGATAATTTTTTTAAAAAGGTTGTTATAAAACAGGGATTAACCACATCCCATATAAACATACAAAAAATACAAACGACCAACATCATAACCATAAAAAAATACCATATTTACAACCACTAAAACCCACATCCCAACAATAATAGAAAAACTTGTAGACAACCCAGATCTAAACATAAGCTATGAATGGCAAAATCTTTAGCTTCTTCACCTAGCGCTCTTGCTCCCGCAAGAGGTAAATGTGGTCCTACATGTCCTTAGAAAGGTCATCCCTAGCCCTCAACAGATCAGGAATGATAGCAACAGCTCTGTGGCACATGGGCGGATCTGCCCATATGACGAAGCCACATTTGGTACCGTAGATCATATTGACAAGACACAATGAGTCACATTTAGTGTAAATAACACAATGGAATTATGTATGAGTCTTACCAGAGCCGGAGTCGGGTAGTACAAGAACCTCCTACCTAGGTTTATGTCAGTCCAGGAGGTTTTTAGTTTTGCAACCTTACCACATGCACAGATAACCATGTTTTTCTTAAGAGTGTGTGTGAGTTTTGATTGATAGTGGTGGGTGAATGAGTGAGAATAATCCGTTTGTAACTTATATGAAGGGAAAGTCTAGGTTGAAAATTATGTCCTTAAAAAATAAAGGTTTCTTGGGACTAGCGCGAAACAATAATTAAATATTTAACAAAAGCGGGAACAGTGAGATGACTAAAATACCCCGGCGTGGAACAATAACTAACGGAAAAAATAACGATCGTTAGACCGAGGGACATAACTTGCTAGAAAAAGTAAACAGTAGTAGCATAATTTGCAAAAATAAAACAATAATGACATAGGGTGCAAAATCAGCAAACCACAAAGAATTTTTTTTGCAGTTTACTCTAATATAAATTATTCCTATTGAACTACCGTATACAAATAAAAAGTGTTCTAGAATTATCTGCTCTTATATAATAAAACCCTAAGTGGTTAATTGACAAGTCATTTCAGTTTTTGGTATAGTATGATTTTTTAACAAGTGCTCGTCTCCAATTGACATAAAAAGTAAGGCCCCGTTCGGTTTGCAAAAGGATTTGGAATCGGATTTGGATTCGGTTTAGAATGAAAGAAAATGAGGTAAGAGAAAATATTAATATTTTATTAAAAAATTATTTTAATAGTTGATAAATAATTTATTGGAAAGAAAGTGGGATAGTTTTAATTTTTAATAATTAATTTATGGATAGATTGTGAGTGAAAGATTAAATGTAGGGCCCATTATATGTTTTTATTTGCAAAAGATAACATATTAGCTAGGAATCAATCTATCATTCTAAGGCCCACATCAACTCTCAAAAGCTTGAACCAAACAATTAAACTTTACAATGAAACAATTCCTTGAATCCTAAAGGTATAAACCAAACATGCCCTAAATGATAGTCAATTAATGGCAACTAATATCTATAATTAAGAATGAAAACATATTATCATCAATAGAGAAAAGTTCAAATAATTACTCTTATTTTGCTGCTTACCGAGGGACAAATTCCCACCATCCATCTAGTTTGATCTAATGGTGGTGATTAACCTAAGATTAAATATGGAAACCTAAGTCCATATTTTTTTTTCTTTGTCTTTTTGTCTTTCTTCTTATTACTTTTTTTATTATTATTTTTTTTTTCTTTTTTCTAATTCATATTCTTTTTTTTTCTTTTTTTTCCTTTTTTTTTTTTTTCCTTTTTCTAATTCACGTTTTTTTTTAATTCACCATTTTTTTTCTGCTTTCATACGTTTTCGTCTATTTTCATATGTTTTCGTCGGTTTTTTTAGTTTTCATCTCTTTTCGAACATTTTCGTCTGTTTTCGTCCGTTTTTATACGTTTTCGAACGTTTTTGTTCGTTTTCAGACGTTTTTGTCCGTTTTTATACGTTTATAGACGTTTTCGTCCGTTTTTAGACGTTTTTGTCCGTCTTCGTCCGTTTTTTAAGTTTTCGTCCATTTTTAGACGTTTTCTTCTGTTTTCGTCTGTTTTCATACGTTTTCGTCCGTTTTCATACGTTTTCGTTCGTTTTCATATGTTTTCAGCCGTTTGTGCCCGTCTACGTCTGTTTTCATACGTTTTCGTCTGTTTTCTTATTTTTTTCGTTCGTTTTCATACGTTTTCTTCCGTTTTCGTTCATTTTAATACGTTTTCGTCCTTTTTCTTTCGTTTTCGTCCATTTTTCATACGCATTCGTCCGTTTTTAGATGTGTTTTTACGCTTTCATACATTTCCGTCTGTTTTATTACGTTTTCGTTCGTTTTCTTATGTTTTCATCCGTTTTTCTTACGTTTTCGCCCATTTTCATACGTTTTCGTCCGATTTCTTACTTTTTCGTTCGTTTTCGTTCGTTTTCATATGTTTTTGTCCGTTTTCATATGCGTGTTTATGCTTTCATACGTTTTTGTCCGTTTTCATACGTATTCGTCTGTTTTCTTACTTTTTCGTTCATTTTCTTACGTTTCTTAATATTACAAGTGATATTCTTATGTTTTCGTTCATTTTCTTACGTTTTCGTCCGTTTTCATACGTTTTTGAATATCACAATTGATATTCAGAATATCACTTGTGATTTTCTGAATATCACTGGTGATATTCTGCTGATATTTTGAATATAACTTGTGATTTTCTGAATATCTATCACTTGTGATTTTCTGAATATCACTTGTGATATTCTGAATATCACTTGTGATTTTCATGTTACAAAACAATAGTTGAAAATCACTTGTGATATTCAGAAAAACACTTGTGATATTCAGAAAATCACTTGTGATATTCTGAATATCACAGAATATCACTTATGATATTCAGATTATCATTTGTGGTACTCAGAATATCAGTTGTGATATTCAGAAAATCACAGAATATCATATTTGATATTCGGAAAATCACGTCTGATATTCAGAATATCACTTGTGATATTATGAATATCACAGAGTATCACTTGTGATATTCAGAATATCATTTGTGATATTCAGGATATCACTTGTGAGTGATATTCTGAATATCACAGAATATCACTTGTGATATTAAGAAACGTATGAAAACGTCTGAAAAAGGCAAAAAAAAACATTTAAAAACGAATGAAAATGGACGAATATGTATGAAAACGGACGAAAACGTATGAAAGCGTAAAAACACGTATGAAAAAGGACGAAAACGTATGAAAAATGGACGAAAACGAAAGAAAACAGATGAAAACGGACGAAAACATATGAAAACGAATGAAAATGTAAGATAACGGACGAAAACATATGAAAATGGACGAAAACAGACGAAAGCGTCAGAAAACGGATGAAAACGCAATAAAACGGACGAATATGTATGAAAACGGACAAAAACGTATGAAAGCATAAAAACACGTCTGAAAACGGACGAAAACGCATAAAAGTGGACGAAAACGAAAGAAAACGGGTGAAAATGTATTAAAACGAACGAAAACGGACGAAAATGTATGAAAAAAACAAAAACGTAAGAAAATAGACGAAAACGGGCGAAAACGAATAAAAACGTATAAAAACGGACGAAAACGTATGAAAACAGACGAAAACGTATGAAAACTGAAAAAAACGTGAACTAAAAAAAAGTGAATGAAAAAAAACGTTAATTAGAAAGAAGACAAAAAAAAATGAAAAAAAAATGAATTATAAAAAAAATGTGAATTAAAAAAAAAAAAAAAAAAAAAAAAAAGACTTAGGTTTGCATATTTAATTTTTGATTAATCCTCACAATTAGATAAAACTAGATGAATGGTAGAGATTTGTCCTTTGGTAAGCAACAAAATAAAAGTATGCAAAATAAAGTTACCTCCGATCAATATTATCATGTTTGGTGATACTAGTATTTTGAACAAGTAAAAAACACGTAACATTGAATACTAAAGTACGGCTAATTCATGGTTAGTTTATAATATCGATTCAAATCAAACATGCTGGTTGATACTAGTATTTTGAAGAAAAAAAAAAAAGTCAAAAACACATCACTTATAAAATAAATAAAAAGTAACATTGAATACTAAAATACGGCTAATTCATGTGGTTAGTTTATAATATCGATTCAAATCAAATTCTTTGTTATCGATGACCCTATCCTAAAAATAATATACGGGTTATGTTATCCTAACACCCCCTATTATGTAAGACTTGCACTATATTAGTCAAATGTACAACCCGTAAAACAGACAGTACAATAGTCTGATGCATCCAATGATTGTAAAAACCCCCTTTAGGGGGTGTCAGGATAGGGAGCTACTATGGTAACACCCCCTAGTGGGTGGGTCACCCTCTATTTTTGAAAAATGTACAATCCGACAAAGCAGACAATACAAGCAACGACAGCAGCAAAAAAGTCAACACACCCCCTATAGGGGTGTCAGCGTATCATGTCCCGTCAGGATAACATGCCCCTTATTATTTTTAGGGTAGGGTCATCGATAACAAATAATTTGATTTGAATCGATATTTTCTACTAACCAAATGAATTAGCCGTATTTTAGTATTCAATGTTACTTTTTATTTATTTTATAAGTGATGTGTTTTTGACTTTTTTTTTCAAAATACTAGTATCAACCGACATGTTTGATTTGAATCGATATTATAAACGCCGTATTTTAGTATTCAATGTTACTTTTTATTTATTTTATAAGTGATGTGTTTTTGACTTGTTGTTCAAAATACTAGTATCAACCAACATGATAATATTGATAATACGTTTTCATTATTAATTATAGATATTAGTTGCCATTAATTGACTATCATTTACTTTTTATGTCAACGTGCTGGGAAATCCGCGCGTTGCCACGGGAGTGCGGTGCTAAGTCTTTTATGCACTTATCATTTTAATTACTTTGTTAAGCCTAAGCATCAGTTTGTTACAGTGCTTTTACAATTGAGTTACAATGGCATGAACAGTTGTCCACTTGAATAGGAACCACACAATGCTGTACTAATGACTGCCTAATGACTTTGTTAAACATGTTTTTGTACTATAGCGATAAGTCTTGTTTGAAAGTTAGTTATTAATGATAATATATATATATATATATATATATATATATATATATATATATATATATATATATATATATATATATATATATATATATATATATATAAAAGTATTTAAAAAAATTTATAAAAATTCGAAGAAAAAAAAATTAACTTTCTTATTTTTTTATTTTTTTTTTATTTTTCTAAAAAAAATCGGACCAAAAAAAAAAAAAAAAAAAAAAAAAAGACATAAGATTCGGACCAAAAATTTGAACTTTTTTTTATTTTATTATTTTTTTTAAATTCGGAGAAAAAAAAATTTTTTTAAAATGTAGGGACTAAATTTTTTATAATAGTTAAACCACAGGGACCACTTTTGAAAACTGATTCTGAAAATAACATGTTTTTTTTACGTAAAAAGTCCCTAAAGTTGTTGCCGCGTTGCATCGTTAGTCCCCCAAGGACCTACCTTGCAACGACATTTTCACCTTAAGGGCTAAACTGAAATTGCTACAGTAAAATGTGAACAGTGTTCACACTCACAGAATCACTGTTCGAAGCACTGTAGTGGAACTGTTTGGCACTGTAGCAAAAACTGCCTATTTAATATATAGTATAATGGGAGACGAGCACTTGTTAAAAAATCATACTATACGAGATTACGAGAAACTGAAATGACTTTTCAATTAACCACGTAGGGTTTTACGGAGTATTATATAAGAGCTGATAATTCTAGAACACTTTTTATTGGTATACGGTAGTTCAATAGGAATAATTTATATTAGAGTAAACTGCAAAAAAAATTCTTTGTGGTTTGCTGATTTTGCACCCTATGTCATTACTGTTTTATTTTTCCAAATTATGCCACTATTGTTTACTTTTTCTAGCAAGTTATGTCCCTCGGTCTAACGATCGTTATTTTTTCCGTTAATATTTAGTTACTACCGGATAAGTCTATAAGACTCTGACCAGAGTGGTTGCTGGTTCACAGAACACTAAAGTACGAAGACGCTAGACTACTGACTGAAAAGGTTGCAGAACTAAAGAGAACAGAGTCAAGCTCCAGTCTCCATTTGTACTTCATCAGCATCATAGAATTAGGTATGATAAATATTGTAATTCTTTGATGTAATGATCAGTATGTAAGAAGAATCCTTTGCTCACTTACTACTTATTAAGTTTAGATAACTTGTAAATTCTAGTCATGGAGAGATTAATGAATCAAAATGTGAACTAATCTCTTCTTTCATGTAAACTAATAATAGAAAGGTCTAAACTTCTCACTGACTATCAGTGATCTAGAGAGCATGACTCACAAACAGCTTGTTCATAGCATCAGTGAGTCACTCTCTGAGACCCTGAGCGTAATTGCTCAGGAGGTCTATCATTTTAACTGATAGACATTCAACAAAGGAACTGAGTTCCTTTAGCCTGAACCATAACCATAAGTGCACGAACTCCAAAATCTTTCACTGAAGTTGCAGCTGTTGAGGGGGAGAAAGCATTTATGAGAATCTGCGATAGTCATAACTGAAGATGTGTGAACCTGATGCACAAATCATCAGGAACTCTGAGTTCACACGAAATAACTGTTATAAAGACTTGAGCAGAACAAGAATCAGGGAACATGACCCTGAGCACTCACAAAAGGAGAAATGGTTCAAAGACAACAAAGAATTTGTTTTTACTGAATGATATGTATATTTTTCTTTGTTGTAAATCAGCTTGTTATAGATATATTTTCATTTTTGCAATTAAAAATAGTTTAGATCTTAATTCGATTTTGGTTTTCTTGTTAGAGATTGGATTTATATAAGTATTGTGGGTACAAAGACCACCTTTTTGAGTGTTACAATTCATAAAATCTGGGTTTATTATGTTTTTTATGTTCTTGATGTTCTTGGTTTTTCTGAATTTATATTTACAAATAATTGTAAATTCAAGTAAAAATTAAAATGGGGAAGTAGAGGAGGGTGTTTTTTGTCATTTCGTTGGCCTTTGAATAATGGTCATTATCAAGTTGGTTGATACTCCTGTTTTGAACAAACATTAAAAAACACATCATTTATAAAATAAACAAGCATATTTGCCCGCGCGTTGCTGCGGGGCGGTTTTTTTTTGTATTTTTTTTAATGATGTTGCGTATTACATTAAACTTTTGATATCTTTAATTTGCACATTAAAGTGTTTATATATTTTGAATAAACGCATTAAAGTTTCTGTTGTATACGTTTTGTGGTTTGTTACGGTTTTAATTATTTGTTAAATTCAATTTTTTTCAACATATATTTTTTTTTCATGTTTGTTAAAATAAAAAAGGTTTCGTGAATAAAAAAGGAAATGAGGTATTGGAAAGGGCTATGGCATAATTGGCGAAAAAAAAATCAGATTAATAGTGTCGGTTTTCCTGTGTATATCCAAACTTTATAATATAATACCACAGAACTTTCGGTTGGCTTACAGATTCAACCATTTTTTATTCTAATCATACCAATTAAGACAAAGATGATAGTTGAAGCAACAGATCCAATTAATTGGTAACCGATTGCGAGAGGAAATTTCAATTTGAAGAATTCATTTCTATCAAAGAAGAAGTGAATGAGGTATTGATGTTTTAAAAGTTTGTTTCATATCTAAATTGAAAGTATATGTGAGCAGTGAAAGGAATCAGTAAATTCGAATTAGGATATTTTAATTTTTTTCATTGGTTTTGTGTTTGAAGATCCATTTACCTGCTGTTTTCAGATTTGAATCAACTATGATTCAAAAATTATTTGTCATATTGTCTGCTTAGAATCTGCATAAAAGTGGTGTTTGATATGTTTGTTTTTACTATGGTAAAAACTGCGACTGCAAATATAATTGTTGCACGAAATATAGGTTTGATTATCATTGAACATGAATGTTATAGGTACACGGATGTTGGTAGTAGTTATACAAAATATAGAGTGAACCACCTGTTGAATGCACAAACCTAGTTTAACAGAAGTGATGCTAGTACTTGTAGGTATTTACATATGTCATTGGGCATGAGTAGTTCTAGTAACAATACTTACTTATATAGTTAACTATTTGTACGCTGCACTTTAGACGTGCGCAGTCAAGTAGCAAAAAGGTAGACAGGCTAAAGCTTAGAAGCTATCACTTAAGCAACAAAATAGTGTGTGTGCACCTTTCATATTATGGCTTTCTTTTTTTACTGTCTGTTGGTTCTTCTGTGAAAAGTGGCCGTTTAGCTGTTTTTTAACCAGAACTTGAGTTGGTGTCTATTTTTGATCTAGTTTGCATTCCTGAGTATACCGGTGGTGGTGTGGCTTGCATTGCTGAGTATCCTGGTGGTATTGTCGCCATGTCTGTAAAAGGAAAAAAAATTAAGAAAGAATATAAATAATAATAATAATAATAAATAAATTAAGTAAATAATTAAAGTATAGTTTAATTTTAAAATTTTAGTTTGATTAGTTATTTGGTAAGTATGAAAAGCTTATTATCTGTTTGTTTTTCTTCTGTTGTTAGGCTGTCTTGCATTGGTTCCTGAATAATGGTTGCCGTTATTTCTGAAACGTAGTTGTTTATACCCAATGGTATTTTTGTTGTTGGTCTGTGATACATACTGGTGTATGCTGGGTTTGTTGTTGGTATTTCTATAGTAATTTAAACAAAGTTAAGTCAGTATCATAGATCATATTTAATTTGTGATGGTAAGTTATATTTGTTGTCGAAGTTGGTTACCTTTTGGATATTCTCCTTCGTCTATAGGCTTCTGTTGTTGTTCCATAATGGTTACACTTGTTGTTGCTGGAATGGTGTCAATAACAGCTATAGCTGTTGCTGATGCTTCGGGGACTGTAATGTAAAAATTAGGTTGTTTTGTCGTTAGTTTTTTTAGATTGTGAAAATCTTATAAGTTGTATATTGCGCTGTGCTGTTAAATGAATATGTTTACCTGAAGGTTGGTCTTCGATTTGTTTTGTCATTTCTGTTTTACCAAATATTTCATCGACCACAAATTCAACGGACCCTTCTCTGCAACTTGGATTGTAATGAAACTGGACTGTATGTTTTGTTCGGACAATTGCTTCTAATTCTTCTGGAAAATGGCGTAGGTCAGTATTCTGATTTGCCGCAACCAAATTTGCAGAATCACCGACAAATTCATCTTCCTTGGGTGTAAAGAATATAAATTGTGCTGTTGCGCTGCCGTCTGTTAGAATTGCCCTGAAATTGTATCTGTATGCATGAATCGTGTGAGTAAGTGAGTGCAGAAAAAATATGTGGTATATTTGTTATCCGATTACCTGTAATTAGGACCTGGTATAACTCCATGTTGTTTGCATTCGAAGTTTCCATTATTTTTTGTAGCTTTGAAATTGCAAAAACTGCATGAAGTGTAGTACCAGCCTCGGTCTTTATTCAGTTTCGTTATTGTTGCTTCACAACTAAATCGGACTCCCTAATAAAGAATGAAAAATGGTATGTCATATATAGGACTTTTATGCTATAGATGGTAAACTATAAATGGACATTTGTTGTTGTAACAGACCTTGTAGGTATCTGGATTATGTGTAAGTAATATTGCAAATGGGATGCGGTTTTTGTTTCTTTCCTGTTCGATGTCTTGTAAACGGTATCTGGTGACACATAAGGGTGGTTTTTCTTCATAAAGTGCTCTGTACCTGTTGCATATGCATATTGATTTAAGTAAATGCATTTAGAACTAAGCCACATGTAGTAAGTGGTAAGGATATCTGAATATTACTCTGCTATATATTGTTGAAGCTGGGGTATCTTAGGATTTATGTAATAGTATGTTGCTACTATTGACGATAGCTGTAGATCTGTAAATATCAAACAGTTAGATACATAATGTTTCTTACATTGACTTATAAATAAGTCGGTTTTTTTATATGAATGTAACTAAAAGTACCTCTGTTTTGATATCTTGAAACCCTGCATGAGCTGACGGCTATTATTATTGGCCTTTCAAGTTTTTCAATAGCTTCTTTTTCAAATTTGTCGGCAAGCTCATCCCATAATGTCAACTCAATGGAGTTGCGACTGTTGATGTAAATAGTTACATATGTATGTTATTCATTGAATCTATTTTTATTTTTATTTTTTTTATTATTATTTTTTATTTTATTTAAGGTTGTCCCATAATGTGAACTTAATGGAGTTGTTATTGTTGATCTACATAATTGGATAAAAGGACTTACTTGAGATTCTGTATTTCCACTTTGCGAAGTCTTGTTTGAGTTCTGCTAGGGTTTCCAATGTCGCGTGGTTCTCCGGCTGTAATGTAACATCCAATATAATCTGTACATTTAGACATGGTTATAGATATACGTATTAGTTGTTATTATGGTAAACGAAGTTGTTTATTGGTACCTGTAAGAACTGGATACGGTTTTTTTTTCCTGTGTCGCATGGGTCAAAGACTTTGTTAGGCAACTGATTGTAGGATACAAAGTTGAAGTAGTGATCTGGGAAGGACTCAGATGGTATAGGGTTCAATTTTGTCAGCCTGTTAAATGAAAGTGAGGTTTTTTTATCAAGAGTTTGCTGCCAGTTGTCTGTTTTAATAAACTGAAATTCTGCTGCACGGTATGCTAAGCCAGGTATAAGAATAGGTCTGAAATGATGGATGTCGGCAGATAGCATGTTTGCCTGTATTGCAGTTCCCTAGGTATATAAAGTATTGTTAGAATAAAGTAAACGTAGTACTGTTTGCATAATATTAAGTATGTAAATTACCTGTCTGTCTAATAAGATTGCCCGATAACCTTTTTCAGTTGTATCTGGAGGATCTCAAGCGGTCCATGCATGATATACTTTAAACTCAATTATTTTCTCTCTGTCTCCAGGTTTAAGTTCTTCTACTGGTGTTAGTTCCATGCTGCAATAAGCAAGTAGTTATCTTTCAAAAAAAATATAAAAATAATAATAAGCAAGTAGTTAAAATATTAGAAGTGTAATTTTTTATTTTTTTTTAAAGAAAAAATAAATAAATAAAGAAGAAAAAAAAAGAACGAAGAAGAAACAGTTTCTGTTTTTAAGTGTATTGAATGCAATTTATTAAAAAAAAGAAAAAAAAGGCAAAAAACAAAAAAAAAAAAAAAAAAAAAAAAAAAAAAAAAAAAAAAAAAAAAAAAAAAAAAAAAAAAAAAAAAAAAAGAAAGAAGTAAGCTAATACAAACCAAGACTAAAAATAGCGTTTATGTTTAGTATAGTATGCAATATAATAGTGGCTACTTAAACCTCTGTGGCAGCAATTTTGTTGAGAAAGTCTTTATATACTATGTTTTTTGTTGTATCGGGTGGGTGGTCAGTGTGTGTTTTTGTAAGGATTTTGAGACCATTGGGCGTTGTAGCTCGTGAGAGTGCAACATATAGTTGCCCATGTGCGAATATAGGTTCAGGTAGGTAAACTCCGATCTTGTTGAGAGACTGTCCCTGGCTCTTGTTGATTGTCATTGCGTAGCAAACCTTGATTGGAAACTGTTTCCTTTTGAAAATAAAAGGCATTTTGTGATCCGTCGCTTTCAGTGTAATTCGTGGCATTAAAACTTTTTCTCCAATCTTGTTACCTGTGATGATTTCTGCTTGTATTAGGTTTGACAATAGTTGTGTCATAACCATCCTTGTTCCATTGCATAGCCCACATCCTAAATTGACATTGCGAAGTAGCATAATTGGAGTTCCAATTTTAACTGACAGTTTGTGTGGTGGGAAACCGGGGAATTTGAGTGTATTTAGAAATTCTGGTGGATAGAGTAGTTCATTTGCAGCACCGTCTTTTCCAAGAGGAATAGCCTCATCAGAACTTATGTAAGTTGTGGTTTCCCCTTTCACCAACGACAAAATTTCCGTGTTAATTGCATCCGCTGTTTCATTCTTAGGACACACGATTGCTTTTTGCTGTAAGATTTCTGCATTGGCTGATTCCAATGTGTACTCGTCATAGATGAAGTTAATAAGCGTTTGTAGACCCTCGTCGGTATCTGGTATTAGGTATTCTTCAGGTATTGTCACCCAAGCAGCATTCTCTCCATCTTCTTCATCAAGGCTTCCTATTTTACCATCTCCTATGTATAGTAGCCACGAAGAAAATTGTCTTGTCTTGTTTCTTTCATTATCATCAAGTTCCGTTTGTAAAAGCCTCATGTTTTGTGTCAGCCTGCATACTTTAAAATGTCGCCAAAGGTATGAAGAGCTTATTGATGCAGCAAGTATATGTGACTTTGTCCCCTTCTTTTTTATCGGTAATGTTTGTCTAAAGTCGCCACCTAGCATTACCGATTTGCAACAAAACAGTTTATCTGGGTTTTTGAGAACATCTTTAAGAGTTCGATCAAGTGCTTCAAAGCATCTTCG
Source organism: Artemisia tridentata subsp. tridentata (assembly GCA_021014915.2). Classification (NCBI taxonomy): domain Eukaryota; kingdom Viridiplantae; phylum Streptophyta; class Magnoliopsida; order Asterales; family Asteraceae; genus Artemisia; species Artemisia tridentata. Next base: position 247,972,267 of record CP139506.1, on the reverse strand, counting down.
GTCATTCATTGGGGCTTCATCCCAGACGATCAAGTCTGTGTCTGATAGTAGTTGTGCAAGCAGCGTTTTTTTTAACATGACACATCGATTCATCTGTCAATTCAATAGGAAATTTGAATCTTGAATGGGCTGTGCGGCCAGATGGAAGCAACAAAGAAGCTATTCCAGACGATGCAACTGCTAATACTATCTTTCCTTCTGAACACAGCTTGTTAATTATTGTCTTCCACAAAATTTTTTCCCTGTTCCTCCATGGCCATATACAAAAAGTAACTGTTGGTTATTGTTAGTGCATGAACTAACAATAAGATTGTAGATTCTGTGCTGCTCTGAATTTAGTTTTTTAACAAGTGCAACTTCTTCTTTAAGCTCGTCCCGATTGTAATTTTTTTCTTCCATCAACAGCCTGTTGTTTAACTCGTCTAACAGGTCTTTTGGAGGTAACTGAAGACCGAAATCTGTCACTGATTTGGAGCAGCTGTTCAATATCATTTCTAATTCATATAGAACATATCCTTTCAATTCTGGATCATGGATATGAAGATTTTTTATGTGAGTCATGTCTGATGCTTTTGCTAGAATATCATCAATCATTAGTGTCCAATGCTTCTCCCATAATTTGATGGTGTCTGAAACATCACAATAAAGCAAGATGTGAGCAAAGAGCTTTCGTAAATCTGAAGTTGTTGCTGAAAGAGCTGCCTCTTCCAATGTTATCTCCCATTCTCTGTTGTCCTTAAGTAGCCCCATAGCCTAGCATGCGGCACGGTATGTAGGGAATACTGTGTTATTTACTTTGCGTACATCAGAAAATGATCGACAACCTTTTTGATGACATAAGAGCATTCTGAAATAGAAAAGTTCTCCTACAGCAGGGTGAACGTAGGCGAGTCTTCCAATTGATGATCGTGGCCTGTTTTTTCTATGCCTCCATGTCTTTGAAATTTCATACCAAACAAAGTCAGAAGGGAAATCTAAGTACGTAAGATGTCGGCCTTCTTCGTATGAATTATTGAATGTAAACCATTCAGTAAGTGTTGTCAATGTTCTTCCATCGTCACTGACAATATATCCCAACGATTCTTTGTCACGAAACTGACCTTTTGCATACCTTCTAGATGAACAGCAAGAATTTGGACGGCTGGTTCTCGGTGATGTATCGGAAAGTTAAATATTCTCCAACAAGCCTCATGAGGACATATAAAGCGACCATCAATCAAATTTTTGATTTCGTCAACATTGATCCTTAGAACATCTGCTGATGTTGATGCCTGACCTAATGGCCTTCTAATTCGTGCTGCAATTCTGTCGCTTCCTTTTGATATGTATTTGAATAAGTAATTTATCAACATGCTCCATCCACAATATTCAACATTTATATGTGCATGAAATATGAGACATAGCTGTCTATTGTATGGAACAACATACGTGTTATCCAGCTTTACTTTGTTTCTAATCAAGTAAGCTATAGTTTTCCTTCTTTGGTAATGTACATGACCATTTTTGTCAAAAAATGTTTTGTCGTTATATTTTTTTGGAAAATTCTTTGTACATGTACCTTTGTCTGTACATGGAGCACTTGGATTAGCTGCTCCACATGGACCATGTATCATCATTTCGGACACAACTTTATACCCTTCTAGATCTGTTGTCTTTGCAGGTAATTCTGCACAAATAAATTTGTCCACGTCTTCGGGTGCTTGTATTTTGTCTTTTGAATGTAGCCATAGTAGAGTGTGACAATGTGGTTGGCCACGTTTCTGGAATTCAATAGTGTATAACACTGCAGTATTTATCATTGAAACAAAAAGTTACTTACTTAAACTTGCGGTTTTTTTTTTTTTTTTTTTTTTTTTTTTTTAAATAATTGTAGCGATAAGTTGTACATACCTCCAGTAACATGTCCAAATAGGCTGCCTTCTTTTAAAACTTGTACAAAATCCTGCACCTTTTTCTCGAACACCCGGACAATAATGTCAGCCCTGTCAGATAGTGAAAGTAGAGGAAACTGTTCCATGTGTCTGTGGATTTCTGGCCAGTTTACATTACATGTGAACGTAATGAAAAACTGTGGAGTACCTAGGACTCGGAAGATGGCAAGAGCATCAAGGTAATGGTTGTACATATACCTTGGCCCGCCAGTGAAACTTGAAGGAAGGATTATACGTTGACCTATGTCGGCACCACAACGATCGCCTTTTGAAATTGCATCATAAATGCCTGATAAGTACTCGCTTCTAATGTTATTTTGTTTTGCTCTTATAAAATCAAGGCGATCTTGTTTGATTGTACAATATACTGATACAACATATTATTGAAATAACCTTCCTCCTTTGAATAGTAACCCATAAAGATGCGGCCTTTCATGTAACTGGTACGCGTAATAGGTATTCATAGACTTTTTTTTCTTTCACCATTCACATTACGTGTGTGTAACTTCAATTTCGTGTTGTATCCAGGTTCACCATAGACAAAAAAGGAGCGAAAATTGTAACGACATATATGTTGAATGAAGCTTGTTAATTCTTTGAGGGCCTACACCTTTTTTGTTTATGATTACATCGTAATCTGTATTGGTATTAGGTCCATCTTCAAAAACTATACCACCCAGGATGTATGCAGTTGGCAGTTGGTATTCGCGGGCTCCATCAACATTGTAAAGGTGAATCTTGAAATTAGGTACACTTTCTTGATCACATATGTCCCGTGCTGTTCTGAACAATGCTACCAACTGATTGTGTTCGTCTAGAATTTCTATAAGTTTTCGAACAATTTCAGGTTTCAAAGTGCCTGAGTTTGTTGCACCAAAAGCTGCTAGTCTGTTTTCGACTTCATTTCTGGTATCGTATATGTATAACTGCAAAAACTTTGGAGTTTCATTGTTTGGTGGACAGAGTGTTCCTATCCAATGGTATATCTGCCCTGAAATTTTAAAGACATAAGGGCCTCTTCCATCATTCACACGATCATCTATCTGAGCACCAAAAGATGTCATACTAAACATTTGGTTATAGGCACGTATGCTTTCCATAAAATGCTTGTCCTTCAGTAATTCTTTTATAGAATCCGGTGGATCAATTTGTTCTTGCAGACGTACTTTTCCTTCCCCACAGCAACGACTATACCGAACCCTTTGTTGTGTAGAACTTTTGAGCCTTTCACCATACCAAAATCTAGCACCACAATGCTCGCATGACCAGTCGCAGTCTCCAGTATCAATGTAGAAGTTTGTAACACCTATAAACAAAAATTGTTACAAAATTCAGGTAAAGTAACTTTTTTTTATGTTGCAATAAGAATACGCATATATGAATAGAAAAGTTACCTCCAGGTCTACTTGATGATGCATTAATTCTATTATAAGTGTTTGGCCGTTTTCTTTTTTGCCTTTGTTGTTGGATCATATTAGAAGTAGACTGATAGGATTCTACAGTCTGATCCTCAAAGTCAGTATGATTATTTGGACAGGCTTGTATGTTGGTTTCCATACCAGTGTTGTGAATAGTATTTCTGGACATACATCCTCTTTTTATGTTGCAATTTCTATTGATGCACGGTTGATCACTCATTTGAGGGCCAAATCTTCTTTTTAATTTATAAGAGGATCCATCTGTAGAGCAATTTAAAATACTCTATAAGTGTAAAATTGCATTTATAGACCGTTATTCATGCGATACATATGGTTATTTGACTGGTGATGTATTATTTGCTGGTTGCATACCTGCATTTTTAGTTTGTGTATGAAGAGGGGCGATTCTGATATTACAACTATGGATAGAGTCTAAGGTGTTTGGATTGTGCATAGCCGTCTGTGAATTCTGAATATCACATTGAGTCTGCACATTGCAAGAGAGACCATCCGACACAGGCGCCTCACTGTTTAATCGTAAGACTGAAATCCAATTTTAGGTATTAAAATGCAAACATAACATGTTCTGAATAGTATACAATGAAATTAAGAAACTGACTCATATTTTAAAGGTTACCTTGATTATTTCAACAGCCTTGTATATCTGCCTCCATAGCCGTCTGTGAACTCTGAATACCATATGGAATTTGCGCATTGCAAGAGAGACTATGCGACACGGACGCCTCATTAGTTGCTTGTAAAACTGAAACCAAATTTTAGGTATTAAAATGCAAAGTTAACATGTTATGAATATTATATAATCAAATTAAGAAACAAATCCATATTTTAAAGGTCACCTTGATTATTTGGAGAGGATTCTATATCTGGTTCGATACCAGTATTGGCAATAATATCTGTGATAAGGCGACTTTTTTTGAAATTGAAATTTCTATTTTCGGAAGTTCCGTCAGTCACTTGAGACTGACATTTTCTTTTTAATTTATCATACAATTCATCTGGAAAACAATTGAAAATAATGCATCACTGTAACACGACATTTATAAATTGTTGTTGATGATACATAAATGGTCGGTAACTTCGTGTTGTATCATTTTCAGGTTGCATACCTACATTTGTAGCTCGCGGACAAACATTGGGCCTCTGGATCTCGCGACTATGGATAGAGTGTAAGGTATTTGCATTATGCATATGCATTTCTGAACTCTGACCAACACATCGATTTTGCACATTGTAAGACAGATCATAGGGCTCGTAAGCCTCATTGTTTGCTGATAAGACTATAAGCAAAATGTAGATGTTAAAAACCAACGGTGCAAATGCTGAATGGAAAAAAAAAAGGAGAAACCAAAAAAGACAATTTACCTTTCGCTTTCTTTGAAGGTGCAACACAACTTTTTTCACCGAGAATTTGCTTTCTCTTGTTGGTATTAGTATCGGAACCCGAAAACTGGTGTACGAAACCTTGGTAGTAACCGGTTTGTGACTGTCTGCCTGTATCTACAATACGGGTTCAATATTTGTTAAGTCCAATTGTTTATATCACTTAATATCTGTGCATGATCATACTAACCGTTACCTTTAATTTCCTTTTGGTGATTAACTATTGTTGATTCACTTGTGATACATTTAGGATGACAGTTGTTAATATTGCCCAAAATTCCCAAAGTACCATTTGAATTTGTGACATGCAAACTCATTTCATGAATTTCTTGTTGACACATCGCTTTCCCTTTTATAAATTCTGCAAAGCAAAAGGCATATGTAGTAGATTGTACATTTTTACTTAATGTATTTAATTATAAAAACGAAAATTGTAAGACTTACCTGTAGCATTAGCTGCCATATTATGACGGTAGTCTGCATTTGGATATTTCCATGAACCCTGTTGTATCTGAATTTTCTCTTTTCTTTGTTGCAATAGATGATGTAACACGGTAGATGGTATTTGTTTCTCTGAGGTATGCTGAACGTGTGTCCCCGGTTGGTTTATACCATATTGCAGCGGTGCAATTGGTTTACTGCTTTTCTGAACAAACTCGATTCCACATTAGCTTGGTGAACAACTTTCATCTTTATTTTCATGGTATCCTTTTTTTTCTACATTGCTATAATATACGCCTGGTCTTTCAAAATTCTCATGTGTGCAGGGCAGTGGTGGAATCTCATTGGGATGACAATTTTTTTTCTCAATTTCACAAAAATAGTCAGTAATTCCTGCTAAATTGGTGTTTCCATAGGTCTTTTTCTCATACCCTGGTATACTACAACTAATGCTACAACTCTTGTTTTTTTTCTTAGGAGTTGCACCATCCATGGGGAAACTAAAGGTTGCAGAACCACCACAATGCAAAAAGGTACTGTCTATATGTAAGATGGAAGACAATAATATGTGTTAGGAATATAAATATTCAGATGAAGGCTCGGTCACCCCGAGCATCTATTTAGCATTCACATAGCTCGTAGGCTTATTTATATTAGTTTAGTACTATTAGTATTATTAGTATTATTAGTGTAGTTAAATATATTTGTGGAGTGGGTCGGGGCTTTCCCCACTGTCAGCTCACTCCACAGCCCACTAGGGGCACAATATTAGGTACTATATATATAACCCTTCCCACACAAGGGAAGGGTGGAACTCTTCACACATTCAATCTAATATTTCCTGATTTTCTTTCAAGAGTTTCCCTCTCTCTAGTTCTTCATCTCACTAACTCAAACATGGGATTCTTGATCTTTCAAGATCCAAGGCCGCCCGAATAGATCCACACAATCAAAAGGTTAGATCTTACAATTGGTATCAAGAGCCAAGGTTAGGTTCGGTTTGATTGTGTGTTGGTTTCACTTTTTTGGTTCGAATCATGTTGTACAAACTGTGTTACTCATTTGTTGGTTCAAATCATTGAGTGGGCCTTGATTTGTGGTCTCAAAAGTTTCAAGAGTGTATTGTTGTCAAGTTTTTGTTGCTCCATATGTTCGAATACTATGTTTCATGTGTGTCTGGCTGTCATTTTTTTTTGTTATTCCATATGTTCAAATAGTCATTCTTACAAACTGCTAGAATCCAAGTTTTTTTGAAATCCAGTCTAGTCTAAATATTCGTTTGGGCCTTAACTGAGTTAACAACATATGTCTTAGTTGTCTTAGTTGGGTTAAAATCTGACTTGTGCAAATAATATAACATATTTATACTTAAGTCTTATTTGCGCTGGGTTTAGTAATTCACTTGGGCTTTAACAGTTGGTGACTTATGTTGATATTTGGTTTTTGTTGCTTCTGGGTTTTAATACATACGTTTGGAGTATGTAGCAGCAGATGGTTGTTCTTGGTTGTGGTTAAAAGTTGTTCTTGGCAGCGGTTTGTCGTGAAGTGTTATAAGTTTGTTCTTGGTAGAGGTTTGCAAACTTCTTTGCAGCTGTTTGTGATCTGCAGTGTATGACTTTTGTTTCTTCCCAAAATATAATAGCGGTTCTTTGCAAAAACTGGAGTAACAGTTTGGAGCTTAACCAAAACTGGAAAGATGACAAAAGTGCTGAAAGTGACTAATTTGGCTTGATGCTCCAGCGGTTTGACTGTTTGACCGGTCAACAACAGTTTAACTTGTCCTAGCGGTTTATTGACTGGTGGTTTATTGACTGTGGCGGTTTATTGACTGGCGGTTTATAGATTGGCGGTTTATTGACTGTGGCGGTTTATTTACTGTGTCGGTTTATAGACTGGGTCGGTTTATTGGCTGGCGGTTTATTGGCTGGCGGTTTACCACAGTTGACTAGTCAAGAAAAGTCAAAGTACTCAAAACGATAAAAAGAAAGAAGATGAAGCAGAAAGGACCACGACCACAGAACAACAAAACAACAAAACACCTCAGAACAACATAACACCAGACTCGATTCTAATTCATGCCAACAAAGTCTATACATCACTAGTCCAAGGAGTTTACAGCAAACAAAATGAAAAGGAGAAGCAGAAAACAAGTTACGACTACAACTACGAACGTAACTCAAACCAACAAACAATAAAGTCATTGATTGTTCTTCCATCCATCGTATAACCATGTCCTACAATTTATCCTAACTCATTTTCTTCTCCAAACCACTCAACCAAGACTCGAATAAAACATGTAAACAAAGATCTCAACTTGTTTATTCGTGTGTTACAACAGCCCTCAAAGTACTCAAAGTCCATAACCACGAAAGACAAATCATCACAAATCAATTTTTGAAGCCTTGCTTCAATTTATATTCGAATATTAAATAAGGAGTAATAACATGAGTGTTATACTCTCTTATTTCATTCGGTCGTAAAACAAATACAAGAACGATTCATACAAAACAACCTCACCCGAGACCCTTTTAGAAGGGATCTTGATACCCTCAAGAAGTCTTCTTGACTCATGCTTAACCATCTGTAACATAAAGGTTTACCTTGTTAATTCATAGATCAAAGAAAGAAGAATGAAAGATAAGTGTTGTGTGGTGCTTGATCTATTATCGAGAAGGAGTTAGGCGTGAGGCAGTTGAAGAGGTGATGAGGGCAGATTGTTTGATGTGATGATTAGGGTGTGTGTTATCTGTGTTTATGATTAGGGTTTGTGGTTGACTGCAAAGTGAGATAAGAGAAGCAGTTGGGGGCGGATGAGAGTTGCAATTAGGGTTAGACTAATTTGGGATTAGGATGTGTTTTATACACAAAATTTCGTAGGGTTAATTCGGGTAGTGTGGGCTTGCTCCTGGATTTATCATTGGCCCGTAATTTATTGGGGTACATGGGTGGACTCCGAAATATTGACTATGGGCTTATTTGTTGATTGATTACTCAATATCAATGTGGCTTATATTCATTCGGTTTGGCTGAACTTTGGGAGTTCATCACAAGAACGATTTTGCTAGTGGTGGGCTGCATTTGTGCTTTCAAATTATCATTAGTTTGTTGTTGATAATTTTGGTACTCGGTGAACATCTTTGGGTAATAAGTTTGGACCACGGCTACAATGATGCTTCGTTATCCGTAATTGGGTATTATTCTGGGATTGGTTTTCTGGATATAACTACGGGATGCCATTATCGGATTCGTGTAAAACGTCACGACTTGTATTTGGGTTCATGAATATCAATGTGATTACAGAGTTGTGGAATCGGCATCATTGTTCTATTAGTGCCTACGACTTGAGAGAGCCTGCAATTTGATCTTTGCGATTTGAGTTATAGTTGACAAATAACAATTTGTTTAATTGCGATTTGTCAAGTTGCGTCTGGACTGGTTGCGACTTGACTGATTGCGATTTGACCAGTTGCGATTGGACGTTGCGAGTTGACACTTGCGATTTGACTAATTGTGATTTAGTTGATTGCAATCTGACTTGTTGCAAGTTGACAATCAGTGGCTTGACTTGTTGCGATTTGATCAAGTTGAGATTTGACTTCGTTGACTTGAATTTTGAAGATCAATATTACAACTCACTCTTAGTTGTTCTTGTTGATTTCACGGTTTCTCTTGTTGATTTTAGAAAATCCCGCGAAAGATTCGATTTCTCGGTTTAAATCACAAGAGCTTTAAAATCCCGTGAAATTAATATTGGACAAGTAGGCTGGACTTGGATGTAGACATAATAAAACTTACGGGGTTTGACTACTTTTTCGGGATAAGTTTGTGCTACAAAATCGGCAGGAATTGGGAAATTATGATAACTTGGTTGGTTTGTTAATTCACGGGTTGGTGTACTTAGTGTCTCAAACTTCTCGGGGTGGATGGATGCACGATGTTTGATGACCCTTGCTCGAGCGTATTTAAGGTGATTAGACTTGGATGTTCAAGAAGTGGATATATACAATAAAGGATGGAAGGTTGGGTATATATCACTACCTATATTTAAAGGAGTTACGTTGTTGTGCTCAATATAGGTCCTAAATCACAAATTTAGTGCAAGTATAAGTCGCGAACTTGTCCTTTATCAAGCTTCATCAAGTGATTGTTCTCTCTCAAGTTCTAATGGGATTGTAGTTCAAGATCTTCTCAAGAGGTGGTCAGACTTAAAGACGAGGGATTGATTGTTAGAGACGTGTCTTAACCTTTTATTCACTCTTAAGATAAACACATTTCATCAAGCGGCTTTGGCATATTACGAGCTTCAGTGACTTTGTTAATCTACTAAGCCGTTGATGAGGAGACAAGCAAGGGGTGACTACAAGAGTGTCTTAATCTCCATCGTCGTTGCAGTAATTTTATTTGTTTCTTTCCATGTATTGTGCCTGACAAATTCACAACCATCACGAACTTTCAATTTTTGGCAAAAAGGTCATTTCATGCCCTTTTTGAGGGGGAGAATTAGCGCGAGTTTCCTAGCGGTTTCGTCTCCAGCGATGTGAATTTTAGCGGTTCCGGTTACAGCGGGTCAGATCGTATTGGTTCAGTCTCCAGCGGTTTATATACTAGCAGTTCTGGTTTCAGCGGGTCAGATCGTAGCGATTCAGGATTCAGGGGTTCAGTCTCCGGCGATTTGAATGGTGGTTCCAGTTTCAGTGGTTTAGCTTTCAGTGGTTTGGGTCTTAGCAAATTGCCTAAGATTTCAGCGATTTGATACTTACTGTTGTATAGTTTGTTCTTGAATTTATTTCTCAGATAAATTTCAAGAACTGTAAAATCCTGTACACAGTACGACAACTATTCCATACACTGCACCTGATAACATCCAAGTAGCTGGGTCAGACAGCTTTGTTTGATTGGACTGACTATGAGTCATGGGCACTGCTAAGAATGAGCGCATGTTTCTTCTCCCTTTGACTATTCAACCACACAAAATGATCACGAAGTTAATTTAGTATTCTTTATTTGAGATTGAGGTTGAATTTCACGAAGGTGTCTACTTATTTTATCTTGAAGTCGGGGTTGGTTGGATGCATGACCTTCAATGATAACTTGCTCGTGCTTAAAATTTAAGTTGAATACTTGGATTATCTAGTTACCAGTTGTCGGGGTAACTATCACTTAAGAGTTATTGGAGTACTCAGTGTCACACGTCAATGACGTTGTCGATAATCGCAAAAGGTGTTAATGTCTCATACTTTGGTTGGGTATTTAGCACTTAGAGATTTGCTTGGAGCTTTAATTCTCTACACCGTTCTTCCAACATTAGTGCAAGCTTAAGTAACAAATTTGGGGACTTCTGCTTCTGTTTTCAATATTGGTATATCGGGTTTCCTTCATCAAGTGGTCACTAATCTGTGTACAAGGTTGGTTAGTTGGCCAAAGGTCTTAAAAAGTTATGATGTGATCTGTAATTCTCACGAGATATTCTTAACCCAAACTGATGTTCTCCAAAATCAAATCAGTCATGCCACATACAATCTGTTACTATCTCACGGTTTCTTCTTGATTTTGTAAAATCCCGCAAAAGAACTTATTTCTCGGTTTAAATCATAGAGTTGTAAAATCCCGTGATGATGGACTATGCACTCTTAACCATGTTCGGGTTAAAACCATTATCAAAGTTCAGTCGATATATCATAAATGGCTAGATTGGGGCATTTAATCGACAAGATGTGACTACGGCGTTAATTCATTATTATTTATTTGAGGCTGAAGTGAATTTCATGGGTGCGTGTACTTAGTATCTGAAGATATCGGGGAGGTTGGATGAAGATTCTTCGAGATCCTTGTTCGAGCTTTCATCCTTTACAATGACGAGGACTTGGATATCTAGTTATTTTTTCTTTCTCTCTATTACAAAATACCTATCACTTTAAGGAGTTACGTTTTAGTGCTCAGTGTCACACGAAGTTGTGGATATCCAAGAGGTGATGTACGTCTTACACTTGATGGTTGCTTGGTTGAAGAGTATAGAGTACTTATGGATTCAATGTTGCACGAAGTCTCTACACCGCTCTTTGTCACGCATTAGTACAAGTTTAAGTCACAAGGTCGGGTTATGTTACTTCAGTCTCAAGTTCATCATATTGGGTTTTTCTCACCAAATGGTCTCGACATCAAGACGATAAAATGATAATGGGGTTGGTAACGAGTTAGATGAGAGAAGTAGTAAAGAGAGAGTAATGACGTCTGTACACATCAGTGCAGGCCTCGTTCTTCATCAGAATGACGTCTGTATACATCAGTGCAGGCCTCGCTCTTTATCATTATGACGTCTGTACACATCAGTGCAGGCCTCGTTCTTCATCATATGATGTCTGAACACATCAGTTCAGGCCTCGTTCTTCATTGGCTATGACGTTTGAATACCTCAGTTCAGGCCTCGTTCCTCAAAGAAAAGAAAGGTGTACGCTTCAGTGCGCTTTATCTTTGGAAGAAGAGAAATCTTCTTATTTATGGCCATTCTCATCAACAAGATTCATGCTCTTTCCGTGCTTATTCAATCTTCAAGTGGATCGGCGCATATTGGAGTATACCTTTATTCACATATTCAACCAAAAATTGCAGTTGACAGGCATATGCAATTTTTGAGGGGGGGGGGGGGAAAGGGTGAATAAACAACATGTCAGTCTTCAAGAACCGTCAAGTGGAGCTACTTACCGTTGATGGTATTCATATTCACTAGTTCAATCATCAAAAATTGCAGTTGGCAGGCATATGCAATTTTTGAGGGGGGGAAAGGGTGAATATTAATCTACATGTTAATTGATGATTGAGAAATGGTCATACGACTCCTGAATACGTCAGTTCAGGAGTCGTGCAAACCATGTTTCTCCAACACTACTTCTTCCGTCTATCAAGGTGTTGAAGAACATGGTCATGGAATGCTAATCGACATATCTCACGGGTTGGTACAATCAGCAACAAAGGGTTTCTAGTCAATGCTTCATGTATTCATCATCAGGCCACATGTACACATCATGATGATGATTCCAATTAATCGTAACCATCATGGGGGAGAGAAATGTGTACACCAAGGACGCACAACAGGTTCACGTGATCGGGCTTTATACTGCTTCCGAGTTGAAGTTATTCCGGTGTTGATAACCGCAGGGATGATCAGTGGTTCAACTTGTTATCTTGGTATTATCGTTTCGCTTTTACGTCATGGGCTGATTAATCGTAACCATCAGGGGAGAGAGAATGTGTACATCAAGGATGCACAACAGGTTCACGTGATCAGGGCTTAATATCCAAGAGGATACATACTATAGATGATCAGTGGTTCAACTTGTTACTTTGGTGTTATACTAAAGACTGAAGAAGGTCGAGTCGTCAGTCTATTCTTCATTCTCTGTTGTGTGTTATCGTCTCATGTGCACGCTGCGGGTTGATGGGTTACATGTAAGATTACTGGAAGGCATTTGGTGAGATGAAGATGATTGGTATTATGTTCCTCCACATTGGGCAATCTTGAAGAAGGTCGAGTCTACAGTCTTCTCTACATTCAAAAATGTTGAGCTCTTTTCTTACAACTTGATATTTAACTTAATCCCATGACAGTTCTTGTTTGATGAGTTGTGGAGTTAAGTTAGGTTCAAGTTGTTCTGTAGTTTAAGGTTAGGTCCAACTTGATTTTAACCTAATCTCATGACAGTTCTTGTTTGATGAGTTGTGAGGTTAAGCTGAAATCAAGTTGTTACTGGGCTTAAATTTGTGGTTTAGCTTAACCTCATGACAGTTCTTGTTTGATGAGTTGTGGGGTTAAGCTAGATTTCAGTTGAGGCTCAACTTAAACTATCGAAAAGATGCCTAAGGTTTTTGACGGCGTTACTCAAGGACGGGTGTGTTAGAAGACTTAAGACGGCATGCATTTGGTTATCAAAAGACTTTTTCATATTATGGGCGTTCATCCAGAGTCTTCTTTCTATTATGGGTGTTCATCAGAAAGGTTGTCAAATTGGGGGAGAGCACTAATTAGGGGAGAGTGAAAAGCCTTAATCAATCCCTGATTAAATGTGCTCACGTTACTCTTCAGCAAGTTAAATGATGGAAGCGTAAAAGATTCAGGATGCTGAGGAGTAATGGTTTTCGGTTCGTATCCTTGTATATATTTTGCTTCTTACATTTTTTTTCATATCTTATACCTTTTTGTAAATAGATATATATAGAAATCTTGCTAATTGTAAATAGAGAAACGTAAAACCAGAAAAACCATAAAAATTAAAAAATAGAAAATACCAAAAATAGTTTCACCTAGGCATGTCTTCTATTTATCGATAACATTTACGGACATAGAAATGTCATTAAATAATGGCACGGGTCTTTAAATGAAGCTCGAGCAGAAGTTAAAATGGATGGATAAAACATGTCTAAATGGCTTGCTATTACTTCAGATAGCAACCCGCGCTTCAAAATGGGGAAAGCACGTCGCCAAAAAGACGGCTGTTCCTCCAACTGGGTGATGTTCACTTGGGCATGGATTACTTTATATCCATGTTTCTTCGATCTGATGTACGTTTCAGTGCATCATTTCTTGAAAAAGAAGAGAAATCTTCTTTGCATACAAATAGTTTTCATTCTGTGATTCTTCTGAAAATTATTTGTAAGACACTTGGTGATTTTGTGTTGTATGAAATTTGTTTATTCTTGGATTATGCATAAAATTTGTCACTCAATCAACGACTACAAATCTTTAACTAGGTCATTGATTGAGGGGGAAAGTGAATTCAAATTTTATATCATCAAACGGGTTTCTTGATTAATTCATGATTCTTAGAAAAGGTTTTGCAGTTAATGGGGTATTAGTTGAAGAGGAAATTGCTTAAATATATCAAATGACCAAGTGTGTTAGTTGCTAGAAAGTTTAGGACATTATGTGCAACTTGCTTATAGTATCCTAGCTTCATATAACTAGAAGGTTCATTTGTATCTCTTTGGAATCCTCGTTTAATCCCCTAGATACATTAAAACTCAAAATCTGAAAGAAGTTAGAAAACCCGATGCGTTTGATGTTCTTGAATGCTCCACTGACATTTGTATGATCTAAGTGAATGAGTCTTAAATGTTGCTTGTCTCTGCTGCTTAATTGTTGTTGATATTGTGCATATGTTCTCAGGAATCGCTTAGGTATATTGCTATCATATTAGAATCATGTTCCTAAGTTCCTGAGTTGAATATTGATATCTGTGTGAATTGCCATGTGCATGATTGGTATTTGCTTTTCTTGCTAGATAGTGGTTTGACATAGTTCCTGATTGTGGTTTGATTATAAGATGAACTTGGTATTATAATGTGGCAAGCTGCTGAAGGGTAGCTATTTAGGAATAGTGTATTTGTATGTATGTATATCCGTGTTGATATTCTTATGCAGATTCCATAGCCAAAATGAATGTACCAGTTCCCATTCTAACCATTTGATCAGATGTTCAAACTCTATTGATTGGCTCGGAATTCACCACGACAACAACATCGGCAGCAACAACAACAACAACACCGTCATCACCGCCACCACCATTCATCTATTTTGGTCTCGCCAAGTGGGGATCAACGACATTTGCGAATGATTTGTTGGTGGATGGATAATTGATGTTGACTACTAACTCAGAAAAGCGGGTGATTACATCATCTGCGCAAAAAGGTCAATATCATTTGTGTCATAATTGTCGAATTGTGCATAATAAGCAGTGAATCTCCCTCTTAGTTTAAGGGGGAGCATAGTATGTTCCATTATCAGAAAATATTAAATCGGACACATTTTCTCCCACATTTTTCTAACTTATTTAAATCAATTGGGATCACAAATCTCAAATGGTTTGAAATTTTGATCGGGGGAGAGAATGTGATTTAAATATGAAATCTGATAAAATGTGATGTTTTGGACATGAATGTATGCTCTCTCATATGTGCTAAACTCTTTCGTATATCGATGCACATATTGAGGGGGAGCAAATGTTTTGTGGAAACAAAAAGGATTTGGCATCGCAAGAGATCGTGACTCAGACTTGACAAATGAATTAACGATAGCTAAAGTCAGTAGTCGAAAGGACATGTCCTGGACGGGTAATAATTTCAAGCCAGTTTATCTGGTGATGTAAGCGTGTCTTGCAAAGGACGTGTCTGAGTAGAATGTACCGATTTCGAGTGATTTTCCTTGAATGTGATCTGGACGGGTAATAATTTCAAGCTAGTTTACTAGTGATGTAAGCGTGTCTCGCGATGATCATGTTCTTGAAAAATCAATCAATTCAAAAGTGCGAGCTTCACCCGACATGTGCAAATTTATAATTAAAACACTTGAGCACGTGTTGAGGGGGAGCATTTGAAAAATTCAAAACTCTCAAGGTGTTACTAAAATGTGTTTCTTAATCATGAACACTTTGAGAGATTTTTTCAAAGATTTGGTTTGGCAATCGTGGATGTACACCAAAGACTGACCATTTTATTTAATGCATGGAGTTATAAGGATGGTAAGGTTAGGTTCAAGTTCCCACGATCCCGCCAGAGCCGGAGGGATCTACCCAGGGACAATCCACTAGATAGTGTAGAAGTCCTTAGGTATGATTAAAAAGGAGAAAAGTGTGATTAGGGGAAGAGTGCCGACTGAGATGGAGCTAACTCTGGAACAAACCCAACAAGGTGTTAGTTATGAAGTCTCGGTAAGCACTGAAGGGGTTGAAGAATGAAAAAGAATTGTAAAGATAAAGGGTGAAAAGAAAGAAGCCCTCCTTACAACTTAGGCAGAAACCGGGTCAATACATATGCTGTCAGAATCACTTAGTTGATTGTTGGCATTGAAGACAAAGTATCATGGACCCAGTGATACGCTGCACAACCCTCCCTAGCCACTCAAGGTCCCTCAAAGGACTCTTGTTTCAATTGTCACGGAGTTCAATACATTTCTATCGTCTCTCTCACTCCGAGTTAGATGATATTGAAAAGGTGGCAGTCCTCTCCAGCCTCCGCTCACTAAATCAAAACGCACTATAAAGTCTAGAGCCACGAGATGCAAAATAAGATCTCATAGGAACACATGCTTCTTCTACACTGGTTGGTCAACATTAAGGACACCAGTTGTAAACTTAAGAGTCCTATGCAGATCTTAGCAATCTGCTAGAACATTTATGAGAGAATTTACGAATGTAATTCTCAATGATTGAATGGAAATTCCTGCCAGGGTCAATATCAAACAGCCCTGAAAGCAGGTCACTTCGGTAATTCTTTAAGGATTACGCTTAGTGGTCACAGCGGTTTCAAACGGTCTACAGTCGTGGAGTGATCTCCAGCGACTCACCTAATCGTTGATGTGCTACGGTTCGATCTTAAAAAGCCCTCTGTGGGTTTTCGATTAGGAACGGTCTTGGTAAGGATTAGAGAGAGCTTTCACACTATGCTGTTAACTATCTCGAAGTTCGAACCTGTAAGTACCGGTCGATTTGTTGCTAACTGTCGTATGCAGGAACTTCTGGCGATTGTAGCTGTGGAATGCTGTAGCTTGTTGCTGTTGTAGCTGGTTGCAGAAAAGATGCCAATCCTCCACCACATGTTCACACTACATCATCATCATATTCAAAGAAGTCATGACAACCTAAAAGACCTTCAACACAGCTTCTGCAAACTCTGATGCTGAAAGTCATGACCCTGACTAGAGTGAGCATGTTGGCTCAAAGAATAACACATCACGTGGTGACATACTGTTGAAAGATGACTTGAAGAAAAATGTTGGATGATAAAGTTGAAGAATACTCAAAGATCATCCAAGACAATCAATCAGTCATCAAATGATTACTGCTTGATGCACAATGCACAAAGATACAAGACTTTGAAGAATCAAAGACTACGAGCTATGAAGACACGTTCAGAAGACAAAAATGCTAGAAGTCTAATTATTATTTCCGGGGTGACCTCCCTTAGGGGGAGATTGTTAGGAATATAAATATTCAGATGAAGGCTCGGTCACCCCGAGCATCTATTTAGCATTCACATAGCTCGTAGGCTTATTTATATTAGTTTAGTACTATTAGTATTATTAGTATTATTAGTGTAGTTAAATATATTTGTGGAGTGGGTCGGGGCTTTCCCCACTGTCAGCTCACTCCACAGCCCACTAGGGGCACAATATTAGGTAATATATATATAACCCTTCCCACACAAGGGAAGGGTGGAACTCTTCACACATCGAATCTAATATTTCCTGATTTTCTTTCAAGAGTTTCCCTCTCTCTAGTTCTTCATCTCACTAACTCAAACATGGGATTCTTGATCTTTCAAGATCCAAGGCCACCCGAATAGATCCACAAAATCAAAAGGTTAGATCTTACAATATGCTTATATATTATGTAATTTATTATTATTAATATTAATTTTTTTTTCTGTAGATCAATAATGCAACACCAAATGTATGGACAGGGAAAAAAGGTTAAAAAGGAAAAAAAAAAAAAATATATATATAAAAATAGTAAAAAAACATGCAATTGTAGCATATTCAAAGCTGATGTAAAAACTACAATGTACCTATGTCACCAATATGAATTCATTGAATCGGGAAACCTTCCTCCTTGCTGCGGATTTGAGTTGATATAACAAGCAGTTATGATAGGATTTTTTTTTTTTTTTTTTTTTTTTTTTCTTTTATCTTGCTTTGCCTGGGTTCAATGTATTTCTTTAACAATGTGTATAATGATGATTTGCTTTAAATGTTTTTGTTACTTACTGTATTCAAGAAGTTTCATTGTCACACAAAGTGTAACACTCCAACCCGATAAGGGTAAAGATGTTATAATAATGGTTTCATATCAGAATCAAAACAAAGCATACATCAACAGTAATACAAGGATACAAATGAAATACTGAATATACGAGGTTACAAATGAAAATTTCAATAATTACAAATTCTAATTAAATAACTTCTAGCCATCTCTAATCCCGAATAGCTATCAAAGTCTTCTAAGTCCAAGGTTCTCTCCACTCATAACCCAGCTTCCAACTAAAAACCTGCCGCAGGAAAAGAAATGCGGCTGAGCTTTAAAAGCCCAGTGAACAGATATATACATAAACGGAAACGAAAGCAAAAGAAAACGAACATGTATAGTTTAATGCATTGGGTTTACAAAGGTATAGTCAAAGAGTACAAAGTAAGAAAGGGAAAGGGAAGGTCAGTAATCCACCACGAGCCCAAACAAATCAAATATAGTTACCATCAGTAACCATAGAGGAGCGACCTCTCAAATATGTGAAGGACATGTATAGCACACAGCATCAATCACCAAATCAAATCAAATCAAATCATGATATATCCCTCGAAACAAAACAAATCTAGGATGCATCCATACGCCCCCCGAACAATAATACTGGCCATAATAAATAATAAAGCGCGCATGTAGTAGCAAATGGGGACGGTGTGTAACATCACTCGAACACACTAGAGTCATGCCATTGGTGCATCAATGACATGGCCATGTTACCTTCATGGCTAGGAAACAAATTTGGCTCGGGTATCAAACTGAAGGGTCAAAGGTCAAAGGTCCAAATCATAGCAAAGGTTCAAATAGTCAAAGTCATCGAATCATAGTCAAAGTCCAAATATCAAAGGTTCATGGCAAAGGTCATATCCAATATCAAAGTTAAATGAATCCAAATGAACTGATCAAAGGTTCATAATCAACTGGTTCATTTTAAGAAATCTTTATCAAATGGTTTTCATTAAAATGATCTTTAATAACTGTTTTTACAAAAGTAGTCTTTAAAAGTAGTTTTCATAAAGTTTAGTAAAATTCTAAATAAAAGTGGTATCGCATATTTCATAAACATCATTTTAAAATAAGTTTTCCTCAAAACTTTTCCATGTTATAATTTAAAAAGGTTTTCACATCTAGTTACCAAATTCAAATGAACCTTCGAAGTATCAAGTGTCTCGAATACTAATATCACAAGGTAATGAACGAATATCAAATGGATCATTATAGAGGCACAAAGCAAAAGGGTCAGTTGAACATCAAAGTCAAAATGAATCAAACAAACAAACCAAAGTGTTGGGGAACATAGCAAAGGCTTAGGGAATCTTAAAACGAATCAAGATCAATGAGTCATGAGAGGGAAAACACCATTACTGAAAAAGGGTAGAATATCTGTACCTTAACCGCCAACGAAACATAACATAAGGATAAGAAATCACTCCTCCTTCAGCGAATCTCTCGGACGTATAAAACCGAACAAGAAAATAATCCCACGTTCGAGTCAAGCCTTCAACAACCCAACTCCTATTTTTCCTAGTTTGATCTCACCTTGAAGAACTCCTGAAAATTACTAGCTCGTGCCCAGAAAATCGTATGAAGGAATGGGGAATTTTTGTTTGTGTCGGCAATTAGGGTTTCGGTATAAAAGGGTTTTAAAAATAAAATGATTTGTTAATTAATTATAGAACCGACTAGGAGGGGGGAATAACTCAGGAAAATTCGGCCCACATTAGGAATAAATCAAGGAATTTGATTTGGTTTCATTTCCTAATTTAATTTGCATTTATCTCTTTTATAATGATTTTATAAACATAAAATAAATACCAAAATTAATATTTTCAGTTTTATAATAATTTTGGGACATGAAAAATGTTAAAATTTTTTCCTCCAAATTATTTCACTTCATATGTAGCTCATTACCAAAGGTTTGGAATTAATTTGGTGCTTTTTATGTGTTTTAATTAACTTTTAAAATTTCAGGGGCCGTTTGGTCATTTTGCACATTATGAAATTTTGGGTATTACAACTTCTTCCCCTCTAAAAAAAATTATCTTCCTCAAAAATTGAAGTCGCAAAGCTAAACGAAGTCGTAGCAAGTCGCAAAAGATCGTCACAAATATTTTCACGTCCGGGGCGGTCCTTCCAAAAAGGTCTTCAGACCAAACAGTTTCTCATGACTCAAATCAAAACGAGGTGGGTTCAAATTTCTCAAAAGGAGACAAAATCAGGTTGATTCAGAACAAAAGGTCCATGCAACATCAAATGGACGATAGGTGAATCTTCAGATAGCTCATATGGAATACGAACAAGATTTCAAATCAAATTAACTATTTTAACAGTAGAGGGCTCTACAAAGAGTTCAAGATTTATGACTGAGGTCAACGGAAAGCAAAATGAGAGTCCAAACTCACCCAGATATCTAATGACTGAAAATAGAGTATACGCATAGGTAGAATGAACCTAAAGTCTCGCTAATCGCGGATAATCCAACGGATATCAAATTCTAAACTTCTTAGGTACTCCCCAAGATATCCTATGGCTACAATGAGTGCGCGTTATATGGTGTAAGAATTATCACGTTGATCAGGCGTCAAAATACTGGCACCACATAATTATGCCTTCATGATGATCATACTTTATCTCAAGTCGTAATCAAACCACCTATCTTAATCCACCTAGTAATTCTATAGTCATCAAATGTCACAAGATCAAATGTAATAGTCAAGAGGGAAAACAAAACTATTCGCAAGAGTATCAAAATCCCAGATTGCCTAGCAGAAGTAAGGTATGCCGTCACAAGTATCATATCTTCCACAACTTGTCAAAATCTCTCAAAACAAGGCCATCACCGAACATACGAAAAAATGAACACGAACTGAAATGCTTCTAGGGAACTTAAATCATAAGAGGATCTCATTACTATATAACGAAACTTAAGAGGGTCAACGGAAACGAAAGTTAGTCGTCAAGAACTTCGGTCTTCATAGAATCAATTCTTCCAAGCATAAAGGGTCTGTTACAAAAATCCGTTCATTCAACTCATCCAAACTCCTCAAGTCCGGTTAATCTGTCTTCGTCTGTCCATCAGTCGGGAAGTGAAACCAAGATTGGGAACTTGTGTCTGGTTCGTCGAGCCTCCTGCAGTTCTTCTTGGAATTTGATGGAGTAATGTGGATTTCTGGCACGATCTTTAAATCTCTTCATCATCCAGTCTGCTTCCGCTCTCAATTCATCTTAGTACAACCAAGATGAATAGGGAAGTGAGACTGCATGTCTTCATCAGCTCCAGGTTCGCCATCTTGACTAGAATTTCTTCTTCTGCATCGCCAACACTTCTGCCTTGTAAGGAATGTCTTCACTCTTCAGGGTAGTCTCCATTGTCGTCAACTCCAGGTCAGGCAAAGAACACCGTTCTCTTAACAAATATCCATTTCCCAGAATGCACAAATGATCGTCAACTTTCTAACAAGGTGCAAAATGATTCTTTCTCGACTCCGAATGTACTATTAAGTCATACAATGACCATTTGCCCAAGTACTCACGAGAAAACATCATTTATCAAATTCACAAAACAGTCAGGGCTTTAGCTAATACTATTAGCGTCACTAACCGTCATAGCTGTCATTTACGAATATGGGGGGGGGGTCGATTCCAAGAATAGAATCAATTCATCAGAAGGAAACTTCGCGCTCTGAAATTAAACAAACACATAGTCGTTTCAGGGTGGAGGAATATTGGCTTCTAACAGTAATACGGTTCAGCTATCTCCAGTCGCCATCCTTCTTTATCGCGAACGAAACTAAAACACGCCCAGAAGATACACTGAAGCAAACTCACTTCTTGATCTTCGGTTGCTGCTCTTCCCGGTTGCTCAAATCAACTGGTATGATCTCGGACACATCAGAAAGACACCTTCGCTTAGTGACTAGACAATATTTTGATATCATGTCAAATCTTACTTCACACTCCGGTGGAAAACTTGGTGGTTCAACCAGGAATCATATTCAAGAAATTCAGGGTGCCAAATAACGTTCAAGATAAGGTTCATTCATTGGTGTACGAAATGGGTTCTAGGAAAACTTCATAACCGTGAACGTAACACACGAGTCTCCAGAGTCATAGTGATAGCAAAGGGTTTAACAATCGGTAATCGTAGTAGGGAGTTCAAAATTGTTTCAAACGCCAAAGGTGAGACATAGAAGGGTAGTTGTCAATATTTGACTGATCACTCAATAAATTCCTTGCCAGAATAAAATTTAAGTTAACTATCCAAAGAAAGACGGATCAGCATAGCAAAACTTATTGTTCAAAAGTGAGAGGGAAACATTCTTATACTCGTGGTTACAACCACAAGACTTCTCATAGGGACGGGGATGGATGAAACGAAATCAAATAGTGTTGGAAGATTTATAGACGTTTACCAAAGAAAAAGACAAATAACAAAATGCATCAAGTACGTCCTCGCCACGGAGGTTCTTAGAATGCCCGAATAGGCATCAAAGTGATTAACAAAACGATCAGAGTGAAACGCGGGTCTTTATCAAAAGATTAACAAAAGGAATCTGAAGATAAGGATCAAACAGTGTCGGCAATCATTATGCAATTTCAATGCCTTCACGATTTAGATCAGGTTCAAATCTTAGGTGGTGCAAAGTATAAGCTTTCGATTTCCAAAAGTGATATCAACAGACTCTAACCAAAAACAAAGCACGAATCAGAGTGATGCGGAAGCAAAGATATTTAAGCAAATGCCTTATAGTCTACCCATTCCTCACCGGTCAAAACTTAGGTTCCTATGGGGAAATCCTAAAGCAAATTTTCAAAGGTTGACTTACGAACGCCTACAGGGAAAACTTAGTGGTCCTAACTTACACAGGTCAAGGGTAAATGTATTACGAATCGCAGCCTGTCTCTCTGATACCATAATTGTAACACCCCAACCCGATAAGGGTAAAGATGTTATAATAATGGTTTCATATCAGAATCAAAACAAAGCATACATCAACAGTAATACAAGGATACAAATGAAATACTGAATATACGAGGTTACAAATGAAAATTTCAATAATTACAAATTCTAATTAAATAACTTCTAGCCATCTCTAATCCCGAATAGCTATCAAAGTCTTCTAAGTCCAAGGTTCTCTCCACTCATAACCCAGCTTCCAACTAAAAACCTGCCGCAGGAAAAGAAATACGGCTGAGCTTTAAAAGCCCAGTGAACAGATATATACATAAACGGAAATGAAAGCAAAAGAAAACGAACATGTATAGTTTAATGCATTGGGTTTACAAAGGTATAGTCAAAGAGTACAAAGTAAGAAAGGTAAAGGGAAGGTCAGTAATCCACCACGAACCCAAACAAATCAAATATAGTAACCATCAGTAACCATAGAGGAGCGACCTCTCAAATATGTGAAGGACGTGTATAGCACACAGCATCAATCACCAAATCAAATCAAATCAAATCATGATATATCCCTCGAAACAAAACAAATCTAGGATGCATCCATACGCCCCCCGAACAATAATACTGGCCATAATAAATAATAAAGCGCGCATGTAGTAGCAAATGGGGACGGTGTGTAACATCACTCGAACACACTAGAGTCATGCCATTGGTGCATCAATGACACGGCCATGTTACCTTCATGGCTAGGAAACAAATTTGGCTCGGGTATCAAACTGAAGGGTCAAAGTTCAAAGGTCTAAATCATAGCAAAGGTTCAAATAGTCAAAGTCATTGAATCATAGTCAAAGTCAAAATATCAAAGGTTCATGGCAAAGGTCATATCCAATATCAAAGTCATATGAATCCAAATGAACTGATCAAAGGTTCATAATCAACTGGTTCATTTTAAGAAATCTTTATCAAATGGTTTTCATTAAAATGATCTTTAATAACTGTTTTTACAAAAGTAGTCTTTAAAAGTAGTTTTCATAAAGTTTAGTAAAATTCTAAATAAAAGTGGTATCGCATATTTCATAAACATCATTTTAAAATAAGTTTTCCTCAAAACTTTTCCATGTTATAATTTAAAAAGGTTTTCACATCTAGTTACCAAATTCAAATGAACCTTCGAAGTATCAAGTCTCTCGAATACTAATATCACAAGATAACGAACGAATATCAAATGGATCATTATAGAGGCTCAAAGCAAAAGGGTCATGTCGAACATCAAAGTCAAAATGAATCAAACAAACGAACCAAAGTGTAGGGGAACATAGCAATGGCTTAGGGAATCTTAAAACGAATCAAGATCAATGAGTCATGAGAGGGAAAACACCCTTACTGTAAAAGGGTAGAATATCTGTACCTTAACATCCAACGAAACATAACATAAGGATAAGAAATCACTCCTCCTTCAGCAAATCTCTCGGACGTATAAAACCGAACAAGAAAATAATCCCACGTTCGAGTCAAGCCTTCAACAACCCAACTCCTATTTTTCCTAGTTCGATCTCACCTTGAAGAACTCCAGAAAATTACTAGCTCGTTCCCAGAAAATCGTATGAAGGAATGGGGAATTTTTGTTTGTGTCGGCAATTAGGGTTTCGGTATAAAAGGGTTTTAAAAATAAAATGGTTTGTTAATTAATTAAAGAACCGACTAGGAGGGGGGAATAACTCAGGAAAATTCGGCCCACATTAGGAATAAATCAAGGAATTTGATTTGGTCTCATTTCCTAATTTAATTTGCATTTATCTCTTTTATAATGATTTTATAAACATAAAATAAATACCAAAATTAATATTTTCAGTTTTATAATAATTTTGGGACATGCAGAATGTTAAAATGTTTGCCTCAAAATTATTTCACTTCATATGTAGCTCATTACCAAAGGTTTGGAATTAATTTGGTGCTTTTTGTGTGTTTTAATTAACTTTTAAAATTTCAGGGGCAGTTTGGTCATTTTGCACATTATGAAATTTTGGGTATTACAACTTCTTCCCCTCTAAAAAAAATTTTTGTCCTCAAAAATTGAAGTCGCAAAGCTAAACGAAGTCGTAGCAAGTCGCAAAAGATTGTCACAAATATTCTCACGTCCGGGGCGGTCCTTCCAAAAAGGTCTTCAGACCAAATAGTTTCTCATGACTCAAATCAAAATGAGGTGGGTTCAAATTTCTCAAAAGGAGACAAAATCAGGTTGATTCAGAACAAAAGGTCCATGCAACATCAAATGGACGATAGGTGAATCTTCAGATAGCTCATATGGAATACGAACAAGATTTCAAATCAAATTAACTGTTTTAACAGTAGAGGGCTCTACAAAGAGTTCAAGATTTATGACTGAGGTCAACGGAATGCAAAACGAGAGTCCAAACTCACCCAGATATCTAATGACTGAAAATAGAGTATACGCATAGGTAGAATGAACCTAAAGTCTCGCTAATTGCGGATAATCCAACGGATATCAAATTCTAAACTTTTTAGGTACTCCCCAAGATATCCTATGGCCACAATGAGTGCGCGTTATATGGTGTAAGAATTATCACGTTGATCAGGCGTCAAAATACTGGCCCCACATAATTATGCCTTCATGATGATCATACTTTATCTCAAGTCGTAATCAAACCACCTATCTTAATCCACCTAGTACTTCTATAGTCATCAAATGTCACAAGATCAAATGTCATAGTCAAGAGGGAAAACAAAACTATTCGCAAGAGTATCAAAATCCCAGATTGCCTAGCAGAAGTAAGGTATGCCATCACAAGTATCATATCTTCCACAACTTGTCAAAATCTCTCAAAACAAGGCCATCACCGAACATACGAAAAAATGAACACGAACTGAAATGCTTCTAAGGAACTTAAATCATAAGAGGATCTCATTACTATATAACGAAACTTAAGTGGGTCAACGGAAATGAAAGTTAGTCGTCAAGAACTTCGGCCTTCATAGAATCAATTCTTCCAAGCATAAAGGGTCTGTTACAAAAATCCGTTCATTCAACACATCCAAACTCCTCAAGTCCGGTTAATCTGTCTTTGTCTGTCCATCAGTCGGGAAGTGAAACCAAGATTGGGAACTTGTGTCTGGTTCGTCGAGCCTCCTGCAGTTCTTCTTGGAATGTGATGGAGTAATGTGGATTTCTGGCACGATCTTTAAATCTCTTCATCATCCAGTCTGCTTCCGCTCTCAATTCATCTTAGTACAACCAAGATGAATAGGGAAGTGAGACTGCATGTCTTCATCAGCTCCAGGTTCGCCATCTTGACTAGAATTTCTTCTTCTGCATCACCAACACTTCTGCCTTGTAAGGAATGTCTTCACTCTTCAGGGTAGTCTCCATTGTCGTCAACTCCAGGTCAGGCAAAGAACACCGTTCTCTTAACAAATATCCATTTCCCAGAATGTATAAATGATCGTCAACTTTCTAACAAGGTGCAAAATGATTCTTTCTCGACTCCGAATGTACTATTAAGTCATACAATGACCATTTGCCCAAGTACTCACGAGAAAATATCATTTATCAAATTCACAAAATAGTCAGGGCTTTAGCTAATACTATTAGCGTCACTAACCGTCATAGCAGTCGTTTACGAATATGGGGGGGGGGGTCGATTCCAAGAATAGAATCAATTCATCAGAAGGAAACTTCGCGCTCTGAAATTAAACAAACACATAGTCGTTTTAGGGTGGAGGAATATTGGCTTCTAACAGTAATACGGTTCAGCTATCTCCAGTCGCCATCCTTCTTTATCGCGAACGAAACTAAAACACGCCCAGAAGATACACTGAAGCAAACTCACTTCTTGATCTTCGGTTGCTGCTCTTCCCGGTTGCTCAAATCAACTGGTATGATCTCGGACACATCAGAAAGACACCTTCGCTTAGTGACTAGACAATATTTCGATATCATGTCAAATCTTACTTCACACTCCAGTGCAAAACTTGGTGGTTCAACCAGGAATCATATTCAAGAAATTCAGGGTGCCAAATAACGTTCAAGATAAGGTTCATTCATTGGTGTACGAAATGGGTTCTAGGAAAACTTCATAACCGCGAACGTAACACACGAGTCTCCAGAGTCATAGTGATAGCAAAGGGTTTAATAATCGGTAATCGTAGTAGGGAGTTCAAAATTGTTTCAAACGCCAAAGGTGAGACATAGAAGGGTAGTTGTCAATATTTGACTGATCACTCAACAAATTCCTTGCCAGAATAAAATTTAAGTTAACTATCCAAAGAAAGACGGATCAGCATAGCAAAACTTATCGTTCAAAAGTGAGAGGGAAACATTCTTATACTCGTGGTTACAACCACAAGACTTCTCATAGGGACGGGGATGGATGAAACGAAATCAAATAGTGTTGGAAGATTTATAGACGTTTACCAAAGCAAAAGACAAATAACAAAATGCATCAAGTACGTCCTCGCCACGAAGGTTCTCAGAATGCCTGAATAGGCATCAAAGTGATTAACAAAATGATCAGAGTGAAACGCGGGTCTTTATCAAAAGATTAACAAAAGGAATCTGAAGATAAGGATCCAACAGTGTCGGCAATCATTATGCAATTTCAATGCCTTCACAATTTAGATCAGGTTCAAATCTTAGGTGGTGCAAAGTATAAGCTTTCGATTTCCAAAAGTGATATCAACAGACTCTAACCAAAAATAAAGCACGAATCAGAGTGATGCGGAAGAAAAGATATTTAAGCAAATGCCTTATAGTCTACCCATTCCTCACCAGTCAAAACTTAGGTTCCTATGGGGAAATCCTAAAGCAAATTTTCAAAGGTTGACTTACGAGCGCCTACAAGGAAAACTTAGTGGTCCTAACTCACACAGGTCAAGGGTAAATGTATTACGAATCGCAGCCTGTCTTTCTGATACCATAATTGTAACACCCCAACCCGATAAGGGTAAAGATGTTATAATAATGGTTTCATATCAGAAACAAAACAAAGCATACATCAACAGTAATACAAGGATACAAATGAAATACTGAATATACGAGGTTACAAATGAAAATTTCAATAATTACAAATTCTAATTAAATAACTTCTAGCCATCTCTAATCCCGAATAGCTATCAAAGTCTTCTAAGTACAAGGTTCTCTGCACTCATAACCCAGCTTCCAACTAAAAACCTGCCGCAGGAAAAAAATGCGGCTGAGCTTTAAAAGCCCAGTGAACAGATATATATATAAACGGAAACGAAAGTAAAAGAAAACGAACATGTATAGTTTAATGCATTGGGTTTACAAAGGTATAGTCAAAGAGTACAAAGTAAGAAAGGTAAAGGGAAGGTCAGTAATCTACCACGAGCCCAAACAAATCAAATATGGTAACCATCAGTAACCATAGAGGAGCGACCTCTCAAATATGTGAAGGACGTGTATAGCACACAGCATCAATCACCAAATCAAATCAAATCAAATCATGATATATCCCTCGAAACAAAACAAATCTAGGATGCATCCATACGCCCCCCGAACAATAATACTGGCCATAATAAATAATAAAGCGCGCATGTAGTAGCAAATGGGGACGGTGTGTAACATCACTCGAACACACTAGAGTCATGCCATTGGTGCATCAATGACACGGCCATGTTACCTTCATGGCTAGGAAACAAATTTGGCTCGGGTATCAAACTGAAGGGTCAATGGTCAAAGGTCCAAATCATAGCAAAGGTTCAAATAGTCAAAGTCATCGAATCATAGTCAAAGTCCAAATATCAAAGGTTCATGGCAAAGGTCATATCCAATATCAAAGTCAAATGAATCCAAATGAACTGATCAAAGGTTCATAATCAACTGGTTCATTTTAAGAAATCTTTATCAAATGGTTTTCATTAAAATGATCTTTAATAACTGTTTTTACAAAAGTAGTCTTTAAAAGTAGTTTTCATAAGGTTTAGTAAAATTCTAAATAAAAGTGGTATCGCATATTTCATAAACATCATTTTAAAATAAGTTTTCCTCAAAACTTTTCCATGTTATAATTTAAAAAGGTTTTCACATCTAGTTACCAAATTCAAATGAACCTTCGAAGTATCAAGTGTCTCGAATACTAATATCACAAGGTAACGAACGAATATCAAATGGATCATTATAGAGGCTCAAATCAAAAGGGTCATGTCGAACATCAAAGTCAAAATGAATCAAACAAACGAACCAAAGTGTAGGGGAACATAGCAATGGCTTAGGGAATCTTAAAACGAATCAAGATCAATGAGTCATGAGAAGGAAAACACCCTTACCGTAAAAGGGTTGAATATATGTACCTTAACATCCAACGAAACATAACATAAGGATAAGAAATCACTCCTCCTTCAGCGAATCTCTCAGACGTATAAAACCGAACAAGAAAATAATCCCACGTTCGAGTCAAGCCTTCAACAACCCAACTCCTATTTTTCCTAGTTCGATCTCACCTTGAAGAACTCCAGAAAATTACTAGCTCGTGCCCAGAAAATCGTATGAAGGAATGGGGAATTTTTGTTTGTGTCGGCAATTAGGGTTTCGGTATAAAAGGGTTTTAAAAATAAAATGGTTTGTTAATTAATTAAAGAACCGACTAGGAGGGGGGAATAACTCAGGAAATTTCGGCCCACATTAGGAATAAATCAAGGAATTTGATTTGGTCTCATTTCCTAATTTAATTTGCATTTATCTCTTTTATAATGATTTTATAAACATAAAATAAATACCAAAATTAATATTTTCAGTTTTATAATAATTTTGGGACATGCAAAATGTTAAAATGTTTGCCTCAAAATTATTTCACTTCATATGTAGCTCATTACCAAAGGTTTGGAATTAATTTGGTGCTTTTGTGTGTTTTAATTAACTTTTAAAATTTCAGGGGCAGTTTGGTCATTTTGCACATTATGAAATTTTGGGTATTACACAAAGAGTATGGTTAATGTACACATGTATGGTTTAAATTTAGTATCGGTATAAGTAAACATGCTAAGTTTGTATTAGCAAGGTGATTAAGAGTCCACTGTGTGAACAATAAATCGAAGGCTTGGAACAGCCCAATCATATTTGGCCACAATGCCATGGCACTTATTAAAATAAGTTTTTTATTGTTAAGCACAACACATGGACCAATGGTATAAGAGGTTACCACATAAACAAACACATAATGATCCACCTTTTTGCCTAATCTCAAATGGGTTTTAGTATATATTATAATAAATAAAGTAATATTGAATAAGAAAATATGGCTAGTTCATGTGGTTAGTTTATAATCTCGTTTCAAATCTTATCTTCGTTATCGATAACCCTACTCTCAACCTTACCTTACATATGAACTACTACTACGTTATTGCTTTACCATTGGCTTGTGCATCACTACGATAACCTTTTTCGTCATGATCACCATTACATGGCAATCTTTTATATAATAAAACAAAACCCCAAGTGGGGACATTTGCATTTCAAAAAAATTAAATCATTCCTTATTAGGAAATAATTGATTTAAAAAAATCAAATCATTTCTTATTAGGAAATAATTGATTTTTTGTTATTTTATAAATAAAAATTTATGAATTAAAAAAGTATAAATATTTCCTCATTTGGCATAAAAATTTAAAATTTCGTCTATACATATTATATGTTGGAAAAAACAAAATATACACAAGTACTTGAGATTTAATACTTAATAGATTTGGGTGCTAAGTGTAAAATTAAAAAAAACGGAACACAGATTCTTCCTAACTCACATAACAATACAAAACTAAAAAAGAATGATAACAACACAAAAACACCCCACTAATCAAACATAAAAACCACCAATTTCCTTCATAACACAAAACCCTATTCAAATCTTGAAGTCATTGCATCCATCTTTTCAAACGATTGTGTGTTCAACAACATGGTACTATTTTTCTTTACGTGATACATTGGGTCAAATTAATAGAAACTCTAATTCGATTTGCTATATTTTTACTGTTAATCAATTGAATTACTGCTAATTCGATTTGCCCATTGTTAGTTATTTTTCAGTTAATTGATAAATATGAATTCGGTTTGTATATCCGTTGTTGTTATTATTATTCTTATTATTATTATTATTATTATTATTATTATTATTATTATTATTATTATTATTTATTATTATTATTATTATTATTATATTTTTTTTTTGCAGTTAATTCAATCGTTGTGGCTAAAGCTCATTCGAACTTGAGGTTTGTCTTTATAAATTTGTTAATACATTTATGTAGTTTAATAAAAGATAGAGCTACATGGATGTTATAATATTTATATATTAATTTTTTCCATTCCATGCTTATTGGGTTAATAAAAAAGCCCTTTTATAGCCTTTGATATCGAGATAGTTGATGGTTGCTTTATGAAGATATGGAGAATGAAAATTGCGTTTTAGATGAATTTCTTATAGTGAGTCGGATAGTTATGTGTTTTGTTTGGTTTAATACATTTAGCAATATGATATAAAGTTGAGTCAAATAAAAAATAAGTGTCAAATAAATAAATAAAATGTGCTGGAGTTAAGAAGTGATGTGTCATTCACATGTAGTTTTTGTATTCGTAATAGTTTAGTCTTGCCTTTAATTCCTGTATCATTGATATAATGTGTATCATTGATCTATCTTACTTATTTTAGGACCATGTAAATAGTAGTTGGTGCTTTTGGTGAGGAATCTTCTGGGGAAACATCAATCCATCAAATAATTCGGTACGATTTTTAGGTTCCGGCTATTTGTCTTAAATGGGCACACTGAAATTTTTTGAAGTTTTTAATTTTTAGTAAATACTCATTCTGAGTTATGGTTATTTTTCTAATGATTTAATGTTTCAGATTTTGCTATTGTTCCTCAACTGATTTGATTGTTTCTAAAGAAATAGATAATTAAGTTTAGGGGGTGTTTGGCTAAGCTTATATAGTGGGCTTATGAGCTTATTAGCTTAAATGTGTCAAATAAGCCTAAACAGTTAGGGGTGGTGATTATAAGTTCATACATTCGATTTGGGCTTAGAAATTGTTGGTTGGGTGAAGAGGTTAAGTGATAATTTAATGTTTTGTTTTATGTGATAATATGTTGGTTGTGTAACTGTGATAATATATTCGTCTTTGGCATGTCCTAAAATGTTGAAATTTGCATTTGTGTAAGGTCAATATAATCAAATATGTATCTTGGACAACCGTTACTGACCCATAAAAAATTGCCCATATTTTATTAATGGTACTCATTGTTGCGCAGATCTTGGATAAAGGACTAAGCAAAAACAGGGCAAGCTCGGACCAAGGTTCTTGAGGAAGTCGCCAAAGATTGAAATGCTCTTGAAGTGGTTCAACACCACCTACTGTAAGGGGTTTTTTAAGTACAATTGGTAGTTTATTAATAATAGTAATAGTTTTGGTCAAAATGATAGTTCAGCTTTCTGTGAATATCCAGAGGATTGGCGGTTACGCAAAGGTTGCAGGTTGCAGAGTTGTGGATGGTCGGGATTGGTAATAGCTACCTATCTAATATAAGAGACTGAATGTGAAGATCGAAATTGATTATGTTGCATTTAGTATCTTAAAAAGGTAAATCTATCAAGCATATCTTTAGAGTTATGGCATGTGTGTGACACTTAGTAGTAAAAAATAAAATAAAAAATAAAGGCGAAGAAACGTGCACACGCACACATTGGATTAACAACAAGCCCGTTGGTAAAACTTTTTAATAATTTAACTATGAGATGAGAAGATGCTTTAAATGGTGATCTTATAATTAATTTTTTTAAATCATGCTTTGCATTAATTGTGATATTGGTATTTTATATGCCTTTGTGGGGGTGTTTGGAGAAGCTTATAAAAAAAGCTTTGTTGGCTTTCATTGACTACCAAATAGGCTGATACTTAGGGGGTGTTTGTGTAAGTTTATTTGGCGACTTTTTAGCTTATTGAACTTTTGAAAAGCTCATAAGCCCAAAATTTATCAGTTTTTCTTATTATGACTTTCAGTGACGAGATGGATATTTCATCTAATAAATTGCTTTTATTATATAGTTGAATTTATTGCACGTAACTTATGAAAGTTCCAAGTAGCAAATATGAGTGGAGATCAAAAGTCGTAAGGTCTGATCTGTTACGATCTCATAGAATCTTCATGTTCTTTTTAGAGAGCCCTGTAATGATATATATGTTTTTTTTTCTCTTTGCAGCTCTTTCATTAGAGTAACTTTAGGATGGCACAGTTGTGCTTCATGTAGCCTGAAGACAAGTATTCTGAAATATTGACTGAGCTCCATCATCTTCGTGCAATTGCTGGCAATGCTAGGGCTTCATACCCTGAAATGAGGAAGCTTTTTGAGGATGCCACCAAGCTATTTAATTCTATCGGCAAGAAAGAGTTGGCTGATGAGATACGGAAGATTACAAAATAGCAGGTAGCCTTTTATTTTCTTTGTTCCATTTGTTATACAATTCATTCCACCTTCAAGGTAAAAAAAAGTACTTATAAATATGAATTAGATTAACCTGGATGCTCAGAAGGGAAATTGTTTGAACTTGGTCTTGAGTTAATAGGCAATAATTACTTCTTCGTTCATCCCAGGGTAATTTTTTATATTGCAATAGACTTGTTGGTCCTTACTTTAACATCATATACGAACTAAAAATCATATCATGTGCAGATATCTGACACCCAGGTCAGCAATCTTATTCCGTAATCAACTATGTGTCGACGTTGGTTTAATGTTGTTCATGCCACCAACATCTGTTGCTCGAATGGTAAACCTTGATTCATTTTTCTTTCTATTAGAATCTATTATAGCAATTTGATAGCTATGAGAGATACATACTTATTACATGTGAACATCTTGAGTATAGGGCTGTAGGAATAAGTATTTGAATGCTAGGTGGAAAACATTAGTTGACTGATCTACATTTCTATGGTTCTGTTTGCATAACAGATCCGTGTTTGTACTTTTCCTGCCGACAGCTTGGGATGCTTGCCAAGCTTATGATAAAATACACGTCACGACTGAGAAATTGAGCGAATTACTAAAATGTTACTACATAGATTAGTTGAGTGATTTGAGTGTTTTCATTTTCCTATTTCGTGAGGTGTTTGGTTTTCCACTTTTGATTGAGTATTAAACTTAAAAGATTATTGATGAACTCAAATAAGTACATTTTATTATCATCATTTATCCAATTTATTTGACTTGTTTTATTATATTATATATGAGAATTGATACGTTAATGTTTACTTTTGTAATTCTCAGGTAAAAACAAGTATTATGTGAAACTTGGCGATTTTGGACTAATTATGGAGCAAAACAAGCAAGATGTTAAGAGTCTAGTGAAATGTACAAGATCAAGATCATTCTGCTCCAGATACGCCGCAACCTACTTCTTACATACGGCGTATCACTATCAAGATTTCACAAGTTACAATCCAAGACAGCAAAGGACATGCGCCGCATAGAGAAATGGAGTTACGCCGCATCTTAAGGCGGTGTACGAATATTCCTGAATATATTAATCTTGGACCCCACGCGAAGTTAAGTCAATGTGCCGCATCTACTTATCCTATGCGCCGCATCTAACCCTCAGACAGAAACTATAAATACCCCAAAGTCAGACGAATTTTGTGTGCAAGATACCATACGTACGAGTACCAAACCAGAGACAAATTCAGACGTATTAACAGCACAAGACACACCCTGAACGAAGATACAAGAGCTGTAAGAAGGTCCTGCATGTATTCAATTCATTAAGTAGTTTTGTTTTATTGTATTAGTACACTTTAATTCATCAGGATTGATGGGCTGATGTCATGTGACTACGGAATATCATGCGCACCCCTTAAAATTGCTTTCCCATTAATTAAAGTTTATATGTTGATGTCTTTGGTCACTTTTATTAGTGCATTGATAACCTTTGTGTCTAGCTGAGCATTGCTTGGGTCGCCATGCCCCTTCCTCGCCTATTTGTTTTAGCGTCTCTTTAATAAATAGGATAGACATAAGTAATCATTAAGGGTTTACTCGCCGATAAGATTAGAGCCAACGAGAAAGGTTTAATTATATACACTTCATATAAAACTAGCAATAAAGCAAGTGACAAGCTACTTAATTATCAGGACAGGTCTTCTTATTGTCTTAAGTATCTATCTATGTACGTGTGTGCTAATCGCTGATTCGTGCTCATTAGTTTAGTTTACTATTTAATCATAACCAAACCGTGCCAGTCTCTCAGGCTGAAACCCCCTTGCGTTAGATTAGGTTGTATAGCTAACTTAGGATATTAAAATACTGATTAGAATAACTAGATAATACGTTCCACTCTTAGTGATCGACACTCTACTTACCATTATATTCATACTGACCGGGTACACTGCTCGTTAAGTGTGTGTGTTATTGATAAGTCGGCTAAATATAAATTTAAAACTTGAGCAGGCATTAATACTGCTAAACCGCAACGACACGCGCACACCATCAAGTTTTTTGCGCCGCTGCCGGGGAGTGAATTGTTATTATCTGTTAATTTGATTAGTATTTTAATTAGTTTTTTTTTTAAGATTCTAACCACTAACCCTGTTATATATTAGATAGATTGTACTCATTGTATAGTTTGCATATTTTCTATTTTTGGTTTTGTTTTCTTTAATTTTTGTTTCTTTTTGTTTTGTTTTATTTTTTTCTTTCTTTTCTGTATTTTTCTGCATTCTGCTATCGTTGTACTGTGCTAATACAAACGATACGGCGCATCTGTTTTAACAGATACGGCGTATTGCGTTTAATTTTTATAAAATACAACGCGTTTAATAAATTCGAGTACGACGCATCTTTCCCCAAGATACGGCGTATTCTATTTTTAATAAGAAATTTTTCTAAATCTTAACGCCATACGACGCATCTGTTTTCACAGATACGGCGTATTTGCTATTTAAATTAAAAACAGTTTTTCGAATTTTTAAATAGATACGACACATTGATCTTTATCGATACGGCGCATCTTCTAAATAAAAAATCTTGTATTTTGAAACGTAACGAAAATACGGCGCATTAGCTTCTGTTAATACGACGCATTTAATTTTAATGAATATAAACGATTTTTGATAATTTAAAACTGATACGGCGCATTCTGATTCATAAGCGGCGTATCTGCTTTCTGAATAAAAGTTTGATCATATTTTAACGGTATAAGATACGGCGTATCCAACTTTATGGATACGGCGCATCGTTTGCAGATATCAGCAACTTTTATTTTTCTTATTTCCGAACGGAAAATATTTTAACCCTTATACTAGGAAGTTTTTACTTTGAAATCTACCTGTTTTAATTTTCAGGAAGAATGTTCGATATTTTCCCCAACTGGTTCGGAAGACCCCAAAGAAACCCTACCATGGAAGAGTTTGCACTACTAATTGCTCAAGCAAATGAAAAAGAACATCATGAAGCAAGAAACTTTATTAATGAATTCAAAGGCAGTCATGAGCTGTTACTAAAGGAACAAAACAACATGATTAATGGATTGGCAATTGAAGTGCACCAATTGTCAACGGTGCTTAACAAGATTCTTTTGGTAAAACACGATTTGAAAGGGATTACAACTAGAGGCAGAAAGTCAACCTTTCAAATCGGAGAGACACCCGAGGATAACAGCACAAACAAGATTTCCCCTGAATCTATATCATCTGAGCAGGAGCAACCAAAAGAGACTAATCCAGAACCTGTGATTAGAGAAGAACCTTCTGTTGAACTTAAACGATCAACACTACCTTTTCCACATAGGGTAAGAAAGGAGAAAGAAGATGCCTATCAAAGGAAGTTCCTGGAAAATCTCAAGCAGCTGCAGTTAAGCATACCATTATTGGAAGCCCTAGTGCAAATGCCAAAATATGCTAAATATCTGAAGAGCTTGCTTACAAACAAGTCCAAACTTGAAGAGGCTTGCACTGTAACAATGGGGGAAAGAAGCTCAGCAGCATTGCTCAACAAACTTCCATCTAAGGAGAAAGATCCAGGGAGTTTCACTATTCCTTGTCAAATTAAAAATTTACATATTGGAAATGCTTTAGCCGACCTAGGAGCTAGTATAAGTCTTATGCCCTCTTCTATGTATGAAAAATTAGGCCTTGGTGAACCAAAACCTACTAGGATGTGCTTAGAGCTAGCTGATAGGTCCATACAATACCCATTAGGAATAGCTGAAAATATATTAATAAAAGTTGATAAATTTGAACTACCTATTGACTTTGTTATCCTCGATATGCCCGAAAATTCTAGAACTCCTATAATATTAGGACGGCCATTTTTAGCCACTGCTAGGGCCATGATTGATGTTTTTAATAAAAAGATAACTCTTACCATAGGAAAAGATGAGGTTGAATTTAATATGGAACAATCTATGAGTAAAACTAATTCTGAAGACGATGAATGCTATAATATCGATGTTTCTGATGACACGATTAATCAATTTACTCAGAAATTGTTAAAAAGTAATTTGCTTGATTCTTTTCTGCTTAAAAATTTAGAAAACACAATTGCTATAGAAGATCAAGTTGATGAAAATACTATTGATAATTATTTCGCTGTTGATTCCGCTGTTTGTAACGCCATACGGCACATCAGAAATATCGATGCGGCGCATTTATCTGATGACAGCAACGACGTAATACAAGAACAAGTTTATTCCGCTAGTGCTAATGAAATTGATGATGTTAAACCTGTGCTTAAGGATCTCCCTTCTACTTTGGAATATGCCTATTTAAATGGGAACACTAATTCGCCCGTTATTATTGCATCTGACTTAACGCCAAAAGAAAAAGAATCCCTTTTGCAAGTACTATATAAACGAAGAGGAGCATAAGCGTGGAGTATGTCTGATATTAAGGGAATTAGCCCGTCATTCTGTACACATAAAATCCTCATGGAAGATGAATTCAAACCAACTATCCAACCCCAAAGGCGTTTGAATCCAAAAGTCCAGGACGTGGTGAAAAATGAAAATTTGAAATTACTTGACTCCGGACTTATCTACCCAATTTCCGACAGCTCGTGGGTCAGTCCTATCCACGTTGTACCAAAAAAGGGAGGAATGACGGTAGTACTCAATGACGACAATGAGCTAATCCCTTCAAGAACTGTTACTGGATGGAGAGTTTGCATCGACTACCGCAAACTCAATGATGCTACGCGAAAAGATCACTTCCCTCTTTCATTTATTGATCAAATGTTAGAAAGACTATCAGGACATGATTATTATTGTTTTTTAGATGGTTTTTCAGGTTTCTTCCAAATACCCATTGCCCCCGAGGATCAAGAGAAGACGACTTTCACCTGCCCTAATGGAACCTTCGCCTATAGGAGAATGTCGTTCGGACTATGCAACGCCCCTGCTACTTTCCAACGTTGTATGATGGCTATCTTCCATGATATGGTAGAAGACTTTATGGAAGTCTTCATGGACGATTTCTCGGTGTTCGGTAACTCATTTAGTGATTGTCTCTTTAAACTTGATAAAATGCTTGCTAGGTGTGAAGAAACTAACCTTGTTCTTAATTGGGAAAAATGTCATTTTATGGTTAGAGGGGGAATTGTGTTAGGACATAAGATTTCTGGGAAAGGTATAGAAGTCGACAAAGCTAAAATTGTTGTAATTGCCAAACTACCTTACCCCACTAATGTAAAAGGTGTTAGAAGTTTTTTAGGGCATGCTGGATTTTATCGTAGGTTCATAAAGGATTTTTCAATGATATCTAGGCCTATGACCCAACTATTGCTAAAAGATGCAAAGTTTAATTTTTCTGAAGATTGCAAAAAGGCGTTTAATATACTTAAAGAGAAACTAACTTCTGCACCTATTATAATTTCGCCAGATTGGAATCTGCCTTTTGAACTAATGTGTGATGCTAGTGATTATGTTGTTGGAGCTGTACTTGGCCAAAAGATAGAAAAGAAATTTAAGCCAATTTATTATGCTAGCAAAACATTAAATAATGCCCAAGAACATTACACCACCACGGAAAAAAACTTTTAGCAGTAGTTTTTGCATTCGATAAATTTAGGTCATATCTTATATTGTCAAAAACTATGGTTTACACTGACCATTCTGCTTTGAAGTATTTGTTCAATAAACAGGATGCCAAGCCAAGGCTTATTAGGTGGGCTTTATTGCTTCAAGGATTCGATATTGAAATTAAAGATAAAAAGGGTGCAGAGAATCTAGCTGCTGACCACTTATCTAGACTTGAAAACCCTGACATGGAGGTCCTTGATGAAAGGGAAATCGCTGATGACTTTCCTGATGAACACCTTATGATGGTAAGAATTAAGAGCAATGATAATACACCATGGTATGCCGACTATATAAACTTTATTGTTGCAAATGAAATTCCAAAAGGGCTAACATCCGACGAGAAAAGAAGGTTTCTAAATCGCGCTAGTGAGTATATTTGGGATGAACCTTATGCCTTTAAATTATGCCCTGACAATATTATACGAAGATGCGTAGATGGTGATGATATCCCAGCAATATTGGCACATTGCCATTCGGGGCCGACGGGGGGACATCACGGTGCAGTTATTACAAGAAGAAAAATCCTTGATGCAGGATTCTATTGGCCCACTATGTTGGATGATGCAAAAGATTATATAAAAGGATGTGATGCGTGTCAACGATCCGGAAATATTACATCAAGAAACGAAATGCCTCAAAACTATATCCATGTATGTGAAGTTTTCGACATATGGGGATTGGACTTCATGGGACCGTTTCCTGAATCTAAAGGTAATAAATATATTTTGGTTGCTGTTGATTACGTATCAAAATGGGTCGAAGCGCAAGCATCACCAACAAACGACAGCAAGGTAGTGCTTAAATTTTTGCGAAGTTTGTTCGCTAGGTTTGGAGTTCCTAAAGCATTGATTAGTGATAAGGGAACACACTTTTGTAATCACCATCTAGGAAGAGCTTTGCTACATTATGGAGTGTATCATAGGGTTTCCACCGCATACCATCCTCAATCCAATGGGCAAACTGAAGTAACCAATAGGGCTATAAAACGGATTTTAGAAAAAATGACTGGATATAATCCGAAAGGGTGGTCTGACAAGTTAAATGATGCTTTATGGGCATTTCGTACAGCCTATAAGACACCGACGGGATGCACTCCATTTCGTCTTGTATATGGAAAAGCATGCCACCTACCGGTCAAAATTGAACAAAGTGCATATTGGGCTTTGAAGAAATGTAACATGGATATGGAAGCTGCAACGAAGAACCGTTTCATGGAACTCAACGAACTCTACGAACTAAGAGATGAGGCCTACAGAAATACTAAGATCTACAAAGAAAGAACTAAAAGATGGCATGACTCGAGGTTACATGGGAATAAAACGTTTACTATTGGAGAGAAAGTGCTGCTATTTAATTCTCGATTAAAGATGTATCTAGGTAAACTTAAATCAAGATGGACGGGTCCGTTCGTTGTCAAGAAAGTGTATCCATACGGGACTATTGAAATATGCGATAAAAATGGTTATATATTCAAGGTAAACGGGCAACGAGTAAAAAAATACTTTGATAATAAAATTGAGGATACTGAGAACGAAGTGGTGGAGTTTGAACCCGAAGTATTAGAATAAGGAGTTGAACGTGAGTCTAACTTGAAGACTCTGGAATAAAGACAAGTGCTGACCGGGAGACAACCCGGAGAATTTTTACATTCTGTTCTGTGTCGAGTCTGTCAGACCTGCAGAAGATGCGGCGCATCTCCATCATAAGATGCGACGCATCACCTGTACTGGTCATATCTTATTTTATTTTCTGCATTTTTATTTTTGACTTTAAAACTTTCTGTCAGTATTTTAATGCGGCGCATCCCTGGTTAAGGATGCGACGCATCTTTTATTCTGATTCGTATTTATTCCAGACTCGATACGGCGTATCTTCTTCCATAAGATACGGCGTATCGACTGACCTGATGATTTACAGTTTATTTTTATTTTTTAGTTTTAATTTTACTAACTACTAATGTATTATGCAAGTTTGAACATTCTTAACTCAGGTGTGTTAAAGTCTAAATGGTATTATAGATTCCTGCATTTCTGTGGATACATCATCTATGAAGCTTAAACGTTCTAATCCACAAGAAAGTTGATTTTTGCTCTTATACGAATAATGGAGGATCATACCGAGCAAATCTCAGGGGAGTTTTTCTGTTCTAATTCTTTTATTTTCCAGTTTTTAACCTTTGACACAAACAACGAGGACGTTGTTTAACTTAAGTGGGAGGATTGGAGAATTAGAACACTTACTTGTCCTAAACTTTTTCAAAATATGCTTAAAATGCGCTTAATATATCAAAATTAAAAATTTTTAGCATGTTTTTGTTTAAAATCTAAATTACATAACCACACACATAACTCTATTCTTTCAAAAATATTAAAACTTTTAGTGTGCCGGTGACTTGTAAACTTTAGAACTTGGCTTGTATACTATTCGAGACCACCATAATAAGTATTATTTATATAATTGGAGTGACTTGTCTAAATTGGTAAATTTCTAGGATTACACCCAAATAGCCTTTATATGTTATGTGATATTAACTAACTACACTGGTTAGTTAACCCCCGTATAAACCCTTTGTTACTCTCACTTTTAGAGTAAGATACCCCTAGAAAAACCCTCAGAGCCATTCCTTTCGTTTCTTACACCTTTGTTATAATGTTTCGTTACACCCTTACACCTTAGCCTACCCTGTAGATTAAAATCCGTGGTTAATTGCTTTAGGCAAAGTGTGTTTCCTTACATTACGTGTGTTCGCGTGCGTAATTCATTATCTTTGGTTAGGTCGGGAAATTGCACAATGCAATTGGTATGAAAGTAAATATTGTATATCTTTTAGTTTATTTTTCGTGTGTTTGCTACTTTCGCTATTACAGTTATTTTTGAAAGTATGAAGAGTATGAAAAAAAATTATCCGGAAAAATAGTGATA
The DNA here is from genome assembly GCA_021014915.2 of Artemisia tridentata subsp. tridentata. Taxonomy (NCBI): domain Eukaryota; kingdom Viridiplantae; phylum Streptophyta; class Magnoliopsida; order Asterales; family Asteraceae; genus Artemisia; species Artemisia tridentata. The sequence goes on along the minus strand of CP139506.1, from coordinate 247,930,378 downwards.
GAAAAGTTGTGAAATTTTACACATATGTTGATGTCAAAAAAAAAAAAAAATCGAAAAAATAGAAAAAATAGAAAAGAAAAAGAAAAAGAAAAAGTTGGAAGTTTGTTTTAACCAACTTATGTAAAGTTTTGTATTAAGTGGGAGATATCACCACTATTTGTTGTATATTATATTTATGGATTGAATGGGAGTTGGCCGTTATGGGAACGCCAACTAAGGTTATTCTTTGATTGAGATCTTGTTGAGTATAATTCGTGTCTACCTAAAGCGTGTGTTTCAAGTGTTAAAGCGTGAGTTATTCAATGATATGAGTCTTATTCATGGGATGGTTGGGAAAGTAATTTACCACACTTAGGATTTTAATTTATCTGTTTTGTTTATTTTTCATTTTACACCAATTTGTATCCCAAATATTATCCATACCCTATATCATTCTTCATCCAAACCTTTGATTTATTGAGATTAGGGATTTGAGCAATCTTAAGTATCGTAGTCATGGATTCAGCTATGTATTTATGATTTTGTTGCCCTTTTTGATATAATATTATTGGTGAAGATTACTTGGTCCTATCTTTAGCCTATTCGAGTTAAGGATTTGAGCAATTGCAAGTATCGTGGTCGTGGATTCGATCATGTATTTGTGATTTTGTCGCCTTTTCTGGAATATGAGATCGATAGAGATTAAAAAGGATGATCAACCCTTAACCAACAAACCCTTTTTACCGCTTTAGACTTGTTATTCCTTGGCTTTAGTGGGGGAGATGCGTATACTTGCCAAGCCTATGATAGAATATTCGTCATGACTAAGCAACTAAACGATTTAGAATTGTTTTACATTAAAAATTATTTTGGTTTCTACTTCGTTAAGTGTTTGGTTGTGTGATTAAGACAAAACGAATACATGCTTAAATATAAAAATAAATCCTAATATCTTTTAGGATACATTTTCATAAGATTTATTCTAAGGTTTACTTGGGGACAAGTAAAGTTCAAGTGGGGGGATATTTGATGAACTCAAATAAGTACATTTTATTATCATCATTTATCCTATTTATTTGACTTGCTTTATTATATTATATATGAGAATTGATATGTTAATGTTTACTTTTGTAATTCTCAGGTAAAAACAAGTATTATGTGAAACTTGGCGATTTTGGACTAATTATGGAGCAAAACAAGCAAGATGTTAAGAGTCTACTGAAATGTACAAGATCAAGATCATTCTGCTCCAGATACGCCGCAACCTACTTCTTACATACGGCGTATCACTATCAAGATTTCACAAGTTACAATCCAAGACAGCAAAGGACATACGCCGCATAGAGAAATGGAGTTACGCCGCATCTTAAGGCGGTGTACGAATATTCCTGAATATATTAATCTTGGACCCCACGCGAAGTTAAGTCAATGCGCCGCATCTACTTATCCTATGCGCCGCATCTAACCCTCAGACAGAAACTATAAATACCCCAAAGTCAGACGAATTTTGTGTGCAAGATACCATACGTACGAGTACCAAACCAGAGACGAATTCAGACGTATTAGCAGCACAAGACACACCCTGAACGAAGATACAAGAGCTGTAAGAAGGTCATGCATGTATTCAATTCATTAAGTAGTTTTGTTTTATTGTATTAGTACACTTTAATTCATCAGGATTGATGGGCTGATGTCATGTGACTACGGAATATCATGCGCACCCCTTAAAATTGCTTTCCCATTAATTAAAGTTTATATGTTGATGTCTTTGGTCACTTTTATTAGTGCATTGATAACCTCTGTGTCTAGCTGAGCATTGCTTGGGTCGCCATGCCCCTTCCTCGCCTATTTGTTTTAGCGTCTCTTTAATAAATAGGATAGACATAAGTAATCATTAAGGGTTTACTCGCCGATAAGATTAGAGCCAACGAGAAAGGTTTAATTATATACACTTCATATAAAACTAGCAATAAAACAAGTGACAAGCTACTTAATTATCAGGACAGGTCTTCTTATTGTCTCAAGTATCTATCTATGTACGTGTGTGCTAATCGCTGATTCGTGCTCATTAGTTTAGTTTACTATTTAATCATAACCAAACCGTGCCAGTCTCTCAGGCTGAAACCCCCTTGCGTTAGATTAGGTTGTATAGCTAACTTAGGATATTAAAATACTGATTAGAATAACTAGATAATACGTTCCACTCTTAGTGATCGACACTCTACTTACCATTATATTCATACTGACCGGGTACACTGCTCGTTAAGCGTGTGTGTTATTGATAAGTCGGCTAAATATAAATTTAAAACTTGAGTAGGCATTAATACTGCTAAACCGCAATGACACGCGCACACCATCAATTATTCCTAGACTCTTATTTGGGATATGTTTTCATAAGTAAAATCTAAGGTCTACTTGAGGACAAGTAGAATTCAAGTGGGTAGGATATTTGATGACATCAAATAAGGACTAATATTATGCATCATTTATTCCATATATATTGCTTATTTTATGTTATTTATGTAAGATATGATACTTAATTGCTTACTTTTGTTAATTACAGTATAAACCGGAGCAATTGATGAAAGCTAAGGAAAAGAACGTGATTTAGAGCTAAAATGAAGAAATCAAGCTAAGTCCACAATACAGAGACCTAATACGCCATATTCATCACCAAGGATGTATCCATTACAAGACTTCATCAAATCCACATATCGTGCAGGGCACCAATACGGCGTTTCCATTATGCTCAATACGCCGTATTCACTGGTGGTTCGTATAGATTCTTGAATATTTTAAGCAGGGGGGCTACACAAATATTGCCCGATATGCCATATTGAAGGAGCTCAATACGCCGTATCGACATGATTTCAGAGCCTATATATATAGAAAACCCTATTTACAAATTCTACACAACCTTATACCATAAGACTCGGTTCCCAGGCGATTTTTGAAGGAAAGAAGGTTCTGTAAACTCAATCATTGATTAGGAGAACTCTTTGTAACGTAGTTTCATCATATAATCATTCGGTTAGCGTATCGTATTCACTGTGTTTCATACTTTATACGTTTTGATTATGTTTGTTTCCTTTGTTACTGAGATTATGGGCTAACACCCTTAGGTGTTAGCCAAGTTTATAAAGATTATGTGTTATTGATTTGTTTTACATCGATTTCTAGTTTACCTCGTTGGATATTATTTATGTTTATCGCCTTTACTCGTTTATTTGCTTGTTCTTTGTTATCTTGTAACTAGATCTTTGGAATATAGCCTAAAATTCTGTAACTTTAATAGGTTAATTAAATTATAAACCTTAGATCCGAATCATGATAATTAAATGTAGGTAACCAATTTTGGTCCTAGCTTAGGGAGACTAAGTATGGAAGAGCCCTAGGTAGGTTCCTTTATTGTGACTAGTGCGTGTACTACCACTAGGTAGATGACATTAGAATAAGGAAAATAAGTTGGTAAAATATGTCACTATAGATAGATTATAAATAGTAGTTGAAGTACATTAAGTGGGCTTCGTTAATGGTGACAACATTAACCCTCGTTAGAGCCTAGAATTAAGGGAGAATATACACCTTGTTTACATTAGCAAATCACCAATGAGGGACGGTCATTAACTAGAATCATTGCACTAGTAATACATATTAAGAACAAGTAATTGAAAGAGACTTGGCTAGCACGTTCTACTTAATATTGATTTAGTGCCTTTTTACTTCTTTCGTTTATTTTGTTTTACTTAGTTTATTTACTTGTTTAATTAGTTTAATTAGAAATCATTCCTGTGCTAGTCTCTCAGGCTAAAAACCCCCTTCACATTATTTTAAGTTAATTAGATAGTAGAATACCTTTAGAATTAGTATATTAGTAAATCACTCCTAACGAACGACTCGTACTTACCCAACTAGCTACACTGATCGGGTACACTACTCGTTAGTGTTAGTCTATAGGTTAGTTCGGAAAAATATAAATAGTAAAACTTGGTAGAAAATATATAGACTTATACAAGCACATCACTGCTTCAAAACCTACACATCTTCAATGCGTGCCATGAACCCCATGTTTGTTCCTAAAAGTTATGCATCATCATCTGTATCTTCCATGAAGTTGAGTAGTTCTTTGTCTAGCTCACTTCCCGCTTTATCCTTTAAAGCAATCAACATTTTCTTCTTGTAGTATTCTGAGTTGCGAATCTTTCATTTTGGGCAGATTCTTGTGCAATGAGAAGATTGATTACAAGTAGAACATGCAAAAGCTGCAACCATTTTTCCTTTGTCTTTGCGGTTGAGAGAGTATCTCTTAAGTTTATTTTCTTAACTAGGGGTGTTAGCGGGTCGGGTTATTGGGTTTGTCGGGTCGGGTTTTGAATTTTTTAAAAGTGACCCGCAACCCGACCCGATTAAGAATCGGGTTATCAGGTTCGGGTGGGATTCGGGTCGCGTTATGTCGGGTCGGGTGATTCGGGTTATCGGGTGACCCGATTAAGTAACAGTAAGTAAAAAACATCAATTACAAGTGTCTTAAGGATACAATACTTGGTACAACATGTGTTTTCTTTGAATCGAAGTTAAAATTGGATGAGTTTCTACTAGAACTCAATACCAGTTGTTGACTTGAATATTGTAATCAACAGCAAAACAGACCCCATAAAGCTTAATTGCTTATACGCATTTAGGAGTCTCTTATCTAAGTTAATAAAAAGTAACATATACTAACAGAGGATTCTATTATACAAATAAAAAGCAAGATCTATGGCATAGCATGTATAAATTTCATGTTCTTACTAAAATTACGTGTTCGTGTGGTAGTGTGCACCCATCTGAGGTTTCATATGTTTCTTTAGTTAAATTGACACACTATTGTGTAGTGGCATTCCATAAGATGTATTGATATAACTCTTTAGTGTATAACAAGAGCTCTATGTAAAAAAAGGCACTTACTTCTTGTCTCTTACCTGACTTGGATTCACTCTATATTTTAACACCATAGAAGCACAAATTATAACTCATGCATGCCAAGAAGGTCAACCCAAAAAGAAAAACATCAATCAAATCCAAAACTACATATTAGCACCTTGGAGCTGGAAGTTTTCTAATTTCATATATACCATATTTTGTACCGACTTGAATTATAACTCATGTATGCCAACAAGCTCAACCCAAAAAGAAAAGCATCAATCAAACCCAAAACTACAGATTAGCACCTTCGAGCTGGAGGTTTTCTAATTTCTAATTTCAAAACTGCAGATTAGCACCTTGTCATGTTTTAATATTTTCAGCAGACTTGAATTAGTAGTACCAAACACCCCTGTTGACAAATTATGCACACATCTACTAGTACCAAACACCACTTTTGATAGATTCTGCACACAGATTATGCATTAGTAGTACCAAACACCCCTTTTGTAGTAGTACAAAATACAGAGTTTGCTCATGAAACAAACCACAACAATATTTAACAACCATAAAGCAAAAACTAAAGACCAAACTTCCAGTAGCAGGTTCAGCATAAACTATAGACCAAATACAGATAAAAGGTATTGTAGCACCCAATAGTAGGCGTGAAACAAAAAAAAAGGTACTGTAGCAGTAGCGCAGACATCTATAGGAAATAGTATCAATCTTCAATCATTCAAACGTGCACCTTCTTGCTCCATCAACTCTACATAAAGGAACATTAATACATTTAGCGAGATATAATATGTATAATATTGTCAAATATATAAGATAAAGGATGTACCTTTTTCTATTTTTGCAATGGTATCCATATCTACTTCTTTTTTAGGATTTAAACTTATACGAAGCCAATCTTGAGCACAAACTAAGCATTCGATAGTTTTGTCACCCAAAGAGCTCCGATATGAATCCAACACTCGACCACTAGTGCTAAATACCGACTCCGAAGCCACTGTTGAGATTGGAATGGCCAACAAATCTCTAGCCATTAAAGAAAGAATTGGAAACCTAGAGCTATTTATTTTCCACCATAGCAAAATATCAAAATGCACGTTTTTATCAAAAGGTTCACAAAATTCACCAGTGTACTTATCTAATTCACTAGTTGATGAACTAGATGATTGGCCCGTTTTCATCTTACTTCTCAACATATCTCCTTGATCGAGTTCGTTGCTGGTATTAGTGGTCCTTGGCCTTTTCCCTAAAGTTGAAGATGAATTAGAAGATGGAGCATGAATATGCACATAATCTTCATAAAGAATTTTCATTTTCCCTTTAATGTACTCTTTTTTCTTTACCACAACTGATATGCCATCCCTTCCGTAATGGTCATCCATAATTACATCTAAAAATTCATACTTGTTTCTTGGATCAAGAATGAAAGCACAGTACACCAACAACTTCATGTTTTCAACCGCACCATAATATTTTTCATATTTTGGTTTCATCGCCTTAGCAATGTCATAGAGATGTTTATCTGTAGGTGGTTCATCATGAATATCACAATCAAGTTTTGCTCTTAAAAGAGCACAAATTGAGGCTAATTCATTGACTAGTGTATGTGTTGTCACATACTTAGTCCTGGAAATTCTCAAAGTAATATCATAAAAAGTTTTTAAAAAATAAAAAAAAAAAAAACTTTTTAGCTTTAACCCAATCTTTCGATGTTGGAACCGAATGACCTTGGTTTACAGTATGAAGCCCAAAATCCACATCTTCTAAATCGTACCGAGCAAAAGCATCTTTATATTCATGAGCTACTTCTAACATATTGTAAGTGGAGTTCCACCTAGTTGGACAATCAAGTACCAAACTTTTAGTGCTATCACATATAGCACTTCGAGCACATTTATTAAACTTTTCAATCCTAGTACCCGACTTTTTAATCCACTTAACGACACACCCAATGCTTTCAATCGACTTACCAACATGTTTTATGCCATCTTGCACTATAAGGTTGACAATATGAGTCGCACATCTAATATGAAGCCATTTTCCTGATAACAAATAGTCATGGTTTTTTTCAAATATAAGCTTCATAAAACCAATAACATTATCATTTGAGCTTGCATTATCAATTGAAATAGACAAAACATTATTGAAACCTCATTCACTCAAACAATTCTCAACCCCCTTTCCTATATCAATCCCCCCTGGCCATCAAGAAGACAAAAGTTCAACACTTTCTTGACCAAATTCCAGTTATTATCTATAAAGTGGCCCGTAAGAGCCATATAACTCTTCTTTTTAATGGATGTCCAAGTGTCGGTAGTCAAACAAACCTTACCAATATTTTTCCTAATTGTTTCACGAAGCTTGTTTTTCTCCAGTAAATACAGCCCTAAACACTCTTGTGTTATGGTACCTCGACACGGAACATCAAATAAAGGTTGGTTGATTCTTTGATAATACCTAAAACCTGAATTCTCAACAAAGCTAAACGGGAGATCATCGACAATTATCATGTGTGCTAAAGCTTCCTTACTTTTATTTTTATCAAACTTCCATGCCATTATCTTTTTTGCATCACCACCCTCAAAAGTTATATTAGTTTGAGACGTACTTTGTTTTTCTAAGTAGGGTGATAACGCTCAGAATGAGCATGTTTTTAGTTGCGTTATTGTTAGTTTTGTGCATTATATTTGGTTATATTTATATACTTTTGTTACTAAATCATGAAAAAGTGTATATGCAAATGTAGCCAAGTACAGGAAAAGATGAAGAAAAGTGAAAGAATTGAAGAAGTTATGCACATTTGGAGATTCCCGAGACTAAAGCAACGTTAGAAACCACGCAAGGACTGAGTGATTTGATTGCGCCAATGTTTCCATGTTTCTATATCAAATAAAATATCAAGTTCTATGAAAGAATTCAGTGCTACGATTGAGGAAAAGGCAGAAATGTGTGTGCAAGAGGCCTCCAGCCGATCGGTTGGAGCCCGCAACCGATTTGGCTAGAGTGAGTGGACAAACAGAAACCGATCGGCTGCTCATCAGACCGATCAGTTGGATGCAACTGGACAGTTACAAAGTCTCATTTAATGGATATTTTACTCCCTATAATCATAAGTCCGATCATTTCCTACTCATTAACTATCCTAGGGTCGTTTTTACTTGGAAGTTAAGAGTTCTTTAACTATATAATGGATCCTAAGCCATAGGATTTAAGGTAACACCTTAATCTGTTAATAGACTTTACACCAAAGCTATTACTTACTAAATATCTTGCCCGAAAGACTAAAGGTTCTGTAAAAACATCCAGGAAAGTGTTGAGTTAAAGTCTCAAGTGTTTGGTTCTAGTTTGGAGTTGTTTACGGGTCATATTAGGCGATTGGAGGAGCGTGGTTGCTATAATTCCACGAATCTAGTTCTTGTAATTCTAAGATAGGTAAATCTTGTTTCTTTTACAATGAACTACTATTTTTATAAGTTTAATGAAAGTTATGTTTGTTACTTGTGTTTTGTTATGATTGATATTATGGAGTAATTGTTGGTATACTTGTGTGGAATGATATAAACGTTTGTCTGAGCATTTTTATCTAAACGATTGCATGAAAATCTCTCTTGTCTAGTGAGTTTGTTGGAATAAAATCTAGTCTTGATTAATTTGTTGATAAAACACATTAAAGAATAAAAAGGCCGAAAGGATTTTCTTTATGTTTTTATTCCAAAACATTAGTGCACGAATTAGTATGGAACATGATATGTGACAACCATCATGTTTGCTTATTAAAATAGACTTGAAACGATTTCATCATGAGAAAGGGCCGAAAGAATTCGTAAGAACAAATTAGATAAGAAACATTTTCAAACAAATGGATTCAAAAGGAATTGTCATTTTGGTTTATAGGCCGAAAGGGTAAACTAATTGGGTAAATTCCTAAAATAATTTTCATGATATAAACCATTGATTGTAAAATCATTTACACAAGATTTGTGCATCATTACAAGTTTCTAACCAAGCTAATACTAATGCTCTATACATATGGTTATGGATTCTACACAAGTTATGTTTTAATTGATTGAATCTTAGTTACTTTATTATTTTTGGTAAATTGGATTGACAACCCTTTTTACAAACGCTTGTTATATTAAGTCATAATCACCACAAATCCCACTTACCCACCTTTATTATTACGGACGAGTATACTTGCTCGTATGTGTTAAATAGATAACGGTAGAATCGTGTTTTATAAATTTTAAAACTTGCTCATCACACGACACATCATAGGGTTTGCATGTCTGTAGATGATTTTTAAGATTTTTATTACCATGCTTTCTTAGAGTGGCATAAGTAAGTTTTGCCGCAATGTTTACACTTAGCTTTTTTGTCAGTAGGTCTCTCACCTCTTTTAAGCTTTAGTTCTTCAAAATCGATCCATACAAGTGATGTTTTTTTACGCCCTTTTGGTTGTTCTACCTCCTCCTCCATGTCACTGCTCTCAACCTCAACAGGCGTTTGTTGATTAACAGAGTTTGATTCTAATGTCATCTAACAACAATAAAATAAAAGAAACATCAACAAGACAAAAACTAATAAGAAAATTAATAAGTTAAATATATGTCAAAACTTCAACTAAAAATCAAACAATAAACCCTATCATTGAACACTTACCTTTTCTTTGAATGATGATGATCTTGTGAGGGAAAAATATAGACAAGTAAGAGATGATAATGGTTCGATTGATTTTTGAAGGTTTAGGAGAAGAATGGATTTGTCAGGAGGGAGGGAAAGGTTTCTTGTTACAGAGGTTTTGTAATGCAGTCTGGGGTAACCAAATGTTTTTTCATGCATAGAAAATGATAGTTACAAACATTGGGCTTCTAAAAAGTATTAACTGAAAATGGAAAAGTGGTTTTCGGGTCTTATCGGGTTAACCCGATAACTCGATAGCATTATTTTTTTAACCCTAACCCGACCCGATAACACTATTGGGTTATCGGGTTCGGGTCAAAACAACCCGATTAGTTTTTTGACCCGATTTGACCTGACCCAATAAGCCTTATCGGGTTCGGGTTTGGTTCGGGTCAACCCGACCCTACTGACACCCCTAATCTTAACCATGTTCTGAATGAGTGAGTGCACACTTTCAGTAATGGATTCAACATAGTCTTTTGGAGATATCACTAGTTCATTTTCTGGAGTGAAGAAGATCCCATCCTTTGAGTAGGTAAGGGTGCCATGTTCATCAACAGGTGAAGAAATTTGATGATCTGGCGATGATGATACAGAAAGAAAGTTTGTCAAGGGATTCACATGAAAGTCAATTTCATTTTCAAGATCTTCTCTAATGAGTTGGAGTTCTTCCTTATGATGCAAAGATGCTAGAGCTTGCCATAAATCATGAGCATTGTCGTGTTGATACACATGCTGATAAATGTCATTTGGGAGAGCTAACATGATTTAGAATTTTGCCCGAAAGTCGGCTCTGTATTGATCAAGTTCATTGTCATTCAACTCTTCTTTTATTTGAAGTCTTGTGAATTCTGGATGATCTGAATCAGTAATTTGTTTCATGACATATGGACCATTTCTTATCGACTTCAACATTAGTTCAGCATCATCAAAGTTTGTAAGCCATAGCTTGAATCTTAATGACCAATCTGTGTAGTTTCCTGGGGATAGCATTGGTGGTCTAGGATTACTTCCCAAGATCAATGCATCATAACTAGTAGACATTGTGATGGTGGATCTTTGATATGAGATGTTGTTTTGTTTAAAAGTTGTGTTTTAGCATTTTGGTTATGAGATTGTTGATTATTAGATGTGGAAAGGCTTGTGAGTATGAGTTGATTAAAGTCTCTTAACGATTTGCACACCAACAAAGTTGTGAAAGTAACTTAAGTTTAATTGAAATGGAAAGTCAAGTCTTGTAAATAGTGGTCAAAGTCTCGCAAGATCTAAGTGAGTTGATGCGGAATTTTGCAAAACCTCAAGAAGTTTTACAATCCTCCTATGCAGTGTACCTAACCGTTGTAGTGTAGTATAGGCAAGACACAGGGGATTGATCGTTCTCTAGGGGAATAGTGTTGTGAAGGCCGAAGTGTATGTCGAGATAGGTCTAAAGGTGAGGGATAACTCTTTTTGTGTTTTATATTTTATAGAAAGCAAATTAAAATCTAGGGGTTTGAAGAGTGGGCGTTTTAACAACTAATTAATTAAAACTAATTAAACTAATAAACAGAAAAGTAAATTGGTAATTTCTTATGATAGGAGAATGTGTTTACTTAGATATCTTTACTCCCTAGTTATCTCTTATTGATTAATCAAATTTTCACGTCCTTTTTTTTATTGGAGCGTTGTATTCCTTATTATTGGTCGTAGCGAGGTGCCGAATGCCCTAACTCTATGAACGTATAAGTCTCCCCTAAGAAAGCTTAAAGTCTATTAAGTCTCCTATGATCTACAAGCTGCAATTCACGCAATAAATACAACGAGAAAAACCACTAGTGCACTCTAGGGTTGCGTTTTATAAGATTTACAAGATATTACATATAAGAGTTAAGCCTGTTTTCTTATCCTAACACGAGGCAACCAATTCAACAAGAGATAACAATCAATAATTAATAACTAGGTTTCATTCAATCTAAGGGAACACTAATAGATCTAGCCTAGCATGTTAAAGTGAAGAAAAGAAAAGCATAAAATTAAAAAACACAGACATATTGAATGATTAAAGATAAATTACTTATCTTCAATAGAACATGGATAAAGTGGCTGTAAAAAGCCTTACAAAAGCTGGAAAATCGTCTAGGGTTTCACCTCTCCAAGTGTTACTTCAAGATGTTACAATAAATAAGAAAAATATATATAGGAATACACTTGTGACGGCGTCACATGCAAATTGTGACGCCGTCAGCCCGCCGCCATTTAGAGTTTCGTCTTTGCTGAATCGCCGTTGTGACGGCGTCGCCTTGTGTCTTCTGACGCCGTCAGGACTTGTGACGCCGTTGGCCTTTAAAATTTATGAGCCGCCACTTGTTAATCTTTCACTGAATCTTGGTCTTCAAATGCAAGTGAAGGTGTCACTCTGTAAAGTGTGACGCCGTCAGATCTCCTTTTCTGGCAAATTTGCGACTTGGTCGTTTTCTTCACTTTCTTGTCCAAATTAGCCCAAAACTTGCCGGTTTTCGTCTTTTGCGTCCCAAGTACCTAAAATGCAAAAAGAGACGATTTAGGGCAATATTTGATCAAATACACACAACTTTAGGGACTAAATGACCCCTTAAAAAGGTGTTTTAAATCCTTATCAAATATCCCTACACTTGTGATTTGCTTGTCCTCAAGCAAATGTGCTTTTATCCTAATCAATCTACACATTAGGGGTCATTTAGCATTGGTATAAAAGTAATTACAACACACATTCGTTCCACAATAGTCATAATAAGTACGGAAATCATATACTAGCACCTCACATAAAGTGTTTGGATTCTCACATCTTTCGGGTGTATAAGTTATATAACATATATGGAAACGGGAAAATAAAAGACTCTCTACCTGTCATAGCAAATAGATTACCATAGGTTTGATAGCGGATCAAACCTCCACCGCTTTGGCGTAAGCACCTAGGATAAACTATCAAAGAGCGTTTTTAAAGGGTTGTAACGTTAGGTGTAAGGGTAATGAAAACACGGTTTTGTGGATATAGGGAATTTTACTGGTAGCAAGTCAATCATCTAAGTCAACCATATGTACAAGGTGGCGTTGCTAAGTCAAGACTCGACTCGACTCGACTCACTAACTCTAACTCTTTTTTTATTTTTCTTGACACTATCTTGACTTAAAAAAAGAGCGGGATTGTAGCCCGTATGTTTTTTTTTTTTTTTTTTTTTTTTTTCGAAATTTCTTTTTTCTATTTTTTTCATACAATCTTGCCCTACCATCCGCAAAATATACATCAATACAAAGGGATTTATCGTTGCCTCCCTACACTTGAACTTTTACATAAATAAAAACTAACTAGACTTTCTTCCCCATTACCCCATAAAAAATAGTACTAAACCCATGAGTCCCAATCATCCCAAAACTGTATTTACAAGATATGACTCGACTTAACAACCATGTAATCAACTATACAATTACCATAGGGTTTACATAAATGTTGTAACAATAATGCACTAAAGATGAGTGCATACAAGGAAGGCTAAAACGATTTGGGTGTACATTTGGGGGTGGATTGTAAACAAATTCTTCCTTTAAGTAACCGGAATGCGTCATTCGGAATTTCTTCTTTTTGGTCTTCTGATGAAGCGAAAAGTGTACCGCTTTTAGGGGGTCATTTAAGCCCTAAATCGTATTTATTTGATCAAATATTGCCCTAAATCGTTCCTTTTTTCATTTTAGGTACTTTGGAGAAGAAATCTGGAAAAGGAAGCATTTTGGACGTTTTTGGAGCATAAAAGTGAAGAAAACGACAAAGTCTCAAAATCGGCTGGAAAAGTACCTGTGACGGCGTCAAGCCCCAGTGTGACGCCGTCAACCCTTGATAAGCCAGAGAGGATTTTGGAAGATTAAAGGGGGACGGCGTCAAGAAGGCCGTCAAGTGTTAAGTTAAAGAGAGACGGGCCAGAGGATTTTTGAAGCTGACGGCGTCAGGATCATAGACCTGACGACGTCAGATGATATAGAGTGACGGCGTCAAAGTATTCTTACACGAGAAGGAACCTTAGTGAAACCGCCACAAGTTAATCAAGACAATCACAACTCGCGCGCGGAGTAGCTGTTACTGTTTTGGCCATAAAATCCTCATACGAACTCGGATTTAGGTGATTCAAAAGGCCACGGATTCGGGACGAAGAAATCTACAATTTGATAAAAAAGGGGATCTGACGCCGTCAAGTGTATGGGCTGACGCCGTCAGATCAGGCCGACAGAAAGTTACCTATAAATATAACCTTATAACTTCATTATTTGTAAGCCCTAAACCCTAAGTCCGATTCTAGGGTTTAGGTAGGTGTTTTTCCATCAAATTAGAGGGTTTCAATCACTTCATAACCATCGAATATTGGTTTGTTGATTCTAACTTAATTATGTCTTTCATTATTATGGTTGTTTGCCCTTCATTGATCATGCTTTGCTAATTCACCTTGTGTCTACTTATGATTGTGTGAAACTTGTATATAACTAATTAGATCTTATTGATTCCTTGTTGATGTATGTATCTATCTTCATCAATAAGGGCGTGGCACTTCAATAGATCTTATTGGTTTAGCTTATAATTCTTGTTTCCTATTGTCTCTTGTTTGATTGGGTGATATCGATGTTAGGCTTAAGAAAACTGGCTAACCTCCTATACGGTAACTTGCTTGAACGTCTTAAGAAACATGAACCAATGCGTACTAGGTTTATTTGGTTGTATTTAATGCATAAGCGAATTCTAGTGATCCCATGTTAGGAGCTTCTTAGCCGGCTCGACATAGGAGTGAAGTAGGAGCTTATAGAGTTGGGGAAGTACGTACGCCACCCCACGAATGGTATTAAGGAATACAACCCGTCAATTAAAACAAGGTGTGACAATTCAATAGGTAGAATTGGATAGCTAGCAAGGAGTAACATATCATAGGTAGACATGCTTCACTTCCCTTGTAGAACCTTAGTTTACTTTCCTGCACATTAGTTTAATTAGTAGCTTTTGGGTTAGTTGATTAGCAACTAATTCCGCCCCTTCTTCCAAAACCAGAGATTTTACTTGCTTTTCATAAAATATAAAAATACAAAAAGAATCATCCCTCACCTCTAGACCTAGTAGATAAATTTCAATCCTAACGAACACTATTCTTTGAGTTGAACGATCAATCCCCCGGTACTTGCCACTTCACTATACTATATCGGTCAGGTACACTGCCTGGTGGGGATTGCAAACTTCTCAAGATCCCTTGAGAGGTAAAACCTGTTGTAAGGTCGCAAAACCATGCATCAAGTTTTTGGCGCCGCAGCCCGGGGAATAGTTATTGTTTAGGTTGAATTTTTATTTTATTAGGTCTACTCATTAGATTCCTATCTTAGTGAGATTTTTATTTTCTTTTTATTAGCTTTCTTGTAGTCTATCTTTTTCTTTGTGCCCTTTGTTTGTAAAACCATTTTAATTTGTCACTATGGCGGATGAAACTCCATTTAGATCATTGACAATAGAGGAACAACTATATTTCACTAATAGATTTGCTTCCTATCATTCCAATGAATTTTTGTGTGCTCTTAGTGATTTCCAAGAGGAGTTGGGGGTAAAGTTAGATGGGTTTAATGAATTCTATGCATGTGTGATTTCTATTAGACGATCATTATCAGGATCAATTCCTTTTAGTAAGACCCTTTGGATGAATTTTGAGGAAAGCTTCCTAACCATGACCCATAAGTGGAACGAATTAGTGGATTTGTATGAGCAAAAAGACCTAGTTTCTAAGAACATGGACTTAGAGTCAAACCAAGATTCTGAGACGGTTAGAGTTGAGCCACCTAGCTGCATGTCATGGTTAGGCACTACCATAATACAGGGTGAACACTTAGGTGATCTTGATGTGATGGAGGATCTAGCCGAGCATGATCACATTGATCAAAAAGACCTAAGTTTTATGATCGATGACGATGAATCTCAAGAAACACATGATGAATCTTTTGGGCAATTTGAATATAGCAGTCAGAATATTGAGGATGATCCTTATGATTCAGATATCGAAGTTGAGATGCCTAGAGAAGCACTTGAGATACTAGGGAAAATGTTAGGGTTAGATTCTACTAAAACACATGATGAGGATATAGGTGATCTTGACACAAGGAATGATGAGGTAAGTAACATAAGCCCACCAAGTACCCCACAAGTCCTACCATCATTTGAGGCACCCACACCGCCCGTGACTTACCCGAAAGAAGTAGAAGAGACTTTAGGAATCCCGATGGAGGTAGAACCTTTGGACCAAGCACAACTAGAGGATATAGGTTTGAACACTTTTAGTGATGACCTTACTCTTAGTTCTAGGGAATTTCCTAGCGTTGATGAACCGGAACCTTAACCTTTACACAACTTTCCATCCTTAGATTTACATCTAGGAGACAAAAGAGGAACCGACCCACCCATCAACCCTTATTATCCGGGTAGTTTTAGGATGAAGGAAGCCATTCACTCACCCCCTTCACCTCACGTGGCATATTTCCACCCTAAGGGTGTGTATCGCTACTTTCACCCACACTTAATCCTAAGTGTAGGGAAAACCTCCCCTATTTCCGTTAAATAAGGGTAGAGTCAGGCTTGTGACTCGAACAAAAACAAGCGCTTATTGGGAGGCAACCCAAGCTTTATTTGTTTAATTGTTTGATGTTTTTATTTTATTTGTTTGTTTGTGTCATATATGCTTAATCATAATTGTTTAATTTTCATGTTTCGAATAATTTGTGAAAATGCTTTATCTTGTTTTTAACCTCGTCTTAATTGCATATAAAGGTATTTTACAAAAAGATAAGTGTAGGGAAGCTTATATGTTGTTAAAAAGAACGAAATTCGAACATGAAAAATTCACAATTTATGATTAGCATATATACTATCATGTTTGTGTGTCAATACTTGTGGACATGTTTTATGAGTTCCTATTTGTAATTCATTCCACAAGTATCCTATCCTTTTATTGCTTTGTTTTGTTTTTATTTCTAAGTCTGGAAATACATCTAGTTGTGGTTTTTCTTTGTTCGGTTTGATGCTTTGGTTTTTGTGTTTGTTGGTTACAAGTATTATTGGATAAGAAGATGTACGTGCAACACATCAAGAGGATGATTATATTTATGGAGTGAAGCTTATCATGTTCATTCTCTTGGAGGGAGATTTAACCATATTATCACATCATCCATACCGAGCGAATCAGGGGAGTATTAGTTTCTTCCATTCTCATTTATTTTTACTTTTACATATTTTGTCTAGAACATTGGGGACAATGTTCGGATTAAGTGTAGGGAGGGTAAATTAGGATGCCTTAGAAACTACAACTTCGCTTGATTTTTGTTTTGTTTAATAGTGAATGTGTAATAAAGCCAAGAGAAATATTGGTTAGGGCAATTTTAGCACCAAATTTAAAATTTTTTACAACATATAGGAGTGAAACTTTGATTTTAATAAGCGTCTCATGGATAGGGAATTGTATGACTAGCACAAAAACCATACCACTCAAAAATTTCCACCCCAAATATGTGAGGTTCGCCTTTAGATCTTTAGGAAAAAGCATTCATTGTTGGTGCTTATGAGTGTACCGGTAGTTTATAGATTCTAGAACTTGCGTTTGTGATGCATACCGAGACCGCTAGTGAGACTACATTCGTGTAGTTAGGATTGACTACATGATAAGAGGCATTAGGATTAACCCATTGTTTTACACCTGTGTTTTTGTTATAATTACTTTGGCTACATTGGTCAAGTAATTCTCCCACACCCTTTGTGTTGTACCCATTTTTGGTACACGATACCCCTAGTACACCCCTCAGAGCCTATCTTTTCGTTTCGACCTTTAAGCATTTTACTTAAAGGAAGAATTTGTTTACACCCCACTTAAATGTACACCCAAATCGCCTTAGCCAACCTTGTGTGCACTCATCTTTAGTGCATTATTGTGACAACATTTGTTTAAACCCTTAGTTAATTATCTAATTGATTACATGGTTGCTAAGTCGAGTCATATCCTTGTACATATTGTTTTGGGACGATTGGGACTTATGGGTAAAGTACTAGTGTAATGGAGTAATGGGGAAGAACAACATTATTACCCCCATATGTGCTAAATATTTTAAAAGTACTCCAAGTGTTTCGATTATCTTAATTCGAGTCATTAGAATAGTTATTTGTAAAGTTATGTAAAAGTTCAAGTGTAAGGGGAATGCAACGCCCCTATGATGTATTATTTTGGATGGTAGGGCAAGAGTGTATGCAAAAAAAAAAAAAAAAAAAAAAAAGTGAAGAAAAAGCATACGGACTACCATCCGCCTCTATCTTTTATTTATGTTTTGTTTTGTTCTATGTTTATTAGTTCGTGATTAGTTTAAGTTGAGTCAAGTCTTGGCTTAGCAACGCCTCATTCTACATGTAATTGACCAAGATGATTGACTTGCCACCAGTAAAAATATCCTTATCCAACAAACCGTGTTTTCCTTATCCCTACACCTAACATTATAACCCTTTGTAAAGACCTCTTTGATAGTTTATCCTAGGTGCTTACGCCAAAAGTGGTAGAGGCGTGATCCTTTCCCAAGCCTATGGTAATCTATTTTCTATGACAGGTAGTGAGCAATATTCTTCCATTTCCATTTATGATATATAAATTTACAACACCCGAGGGATGAGAGTATCCAAACACTTATTGTGAGGTGCTAGTGTATAATTTCCGTGCTTATTTTGACCAAGGTGGAATGATCATTTGTTGTAATTACTTTTATATTAATGTTAAATGACCCCTAACTTGTATTTCAATTGGTGGAAAAGCTCATTTGCTTGAGGACAAGCAAATCCCAAGTGTAGGGATATTTGATGAAGCGAAAAGTGTACCGCTTTTAGGGGGTCATTTAAGCCCTAATTCGTGTTTATTTGATCAAATATTGCCCTAAATCGTTCCTTTTGTCATTTTAGGTACTTTGGAGAAGAAATCTGGAAAAGGAAGCATTTTGGACGTTTTTGGAGCATAAAAGTGAAGAAAACGACAAAGTCTCAAAATCGGCTGGAAAAGTACCTGTGACGGCGTCAAGCCCCAGTGTGACGCCGTCAACCCTTGATAAGCCAGAGAGGATTTTGGAAGATTAAAGGGGGACGGCGTCAAGAAGGCCGTCAAGTGTTAAGTTAAAGAGAGACGGGCCAGAGGATTTTTGAAGGTGACGGCGTCAGGATCATAGACCTGACGACGTCAGATGATATAGAGTGACGGCGTCAAAGTATTCTTACACGAGAAGGAACCTTAGTGAAACCGCCACAAGTTAATCAAGACAATCACAACTCGCGCGCAGAGTAGCTGTTACTGTTTTGGCCATAAAATCCTCATACGAACTCGGATTTAGGTGATTCAAAAGGCCACGGATTCGGGACGAAGAAATCTACAATTTGGTGAAAAAGGGGATCTGACGCCGTCAAGTGTATGGGCTGACGCCGTCAGATCGGGCCGACAGAAAGTTACCTATAAATATAACCTTATAACTTCATTATTTGTAAGCCCTAAACCCTAAGTCCGATTCTAGGGTTTAGGTAGGTGTTTTTCCAGCAACTTAGAGGGTTTCAATCACTTCATAACCATCGAATATTGGTTTGTTGATTCTAACTTAATTATGTCTTTCATTATTATGGTTGTTTGCCCTTCATTGATCATGCTTTGCTAATTCACCTTGTGTCTACTTATGATTGTGTGAAACTTGTATATAACTAATTAGATCTTATTGATTCCTTGTTGATGTATGTGTCTATCGTCATCAATAAGGGCGTGACACTTCAATAGATCTTATTGGTTTAGCTTATAATTCTTGTTTCCTATTGTCTCTTGTTTGATTGGGTGATATCGATGTTAGGCTTAAGAAAACTGGCTAACCTCCTATACGGTAACTTGCTTGAACGTCTTAAGAAACATGAACCAATGCGTACTAGGTTTATTTGGTTGTATTTAATGCATAAGCGAATTCTAGTGATCCCATGTTAGGAGCTTCTTAGCCGGCTCGACATAGGAGTGAAGTAGGAGCTTATAGAGTTGGGGAAGTACGTACGCCACCCCACGAATGGTATTAAGGAATACAACCCGTCAATTAAAACAAGGTGTGACAATTCAATAGGTAGAATTGGATAGCTAGCAAGGAGTAACATATCATAGGTAGACATGCTTCACTTCCCTTGTAGAACCCTAGTTTACTTTCCTGCACATTAGTTTAATTAGTAGCTTTTGGGTTAGTTGATTAGCAACTAATTCCGCCCCTTCTTCCAAAACCAGAGATTTTACTTGCTTTTCATAAAATATAAAAATACAAAAAGAATCATCCCTCACCTCTAGACCTAGTAGATAAATTTCAATCCTAACGAACACTATTCTTTGAGTTGAACGATCAATCCCCCGGTACTTGCCACTTCACTATACTACATTGGTCAGGTACACTGCCTGGTGGGGATTGCAAACTTCTCAAGATCCCTTGAGAGGTAAAACCTGTTGTAAGGTCGCAAAACCACGCATCATCTTTCCAATATACTTAATGTTAGGAATTATTAGAATAATATTTTATTTTCATTGCTGCTGTTAGTATAGTTTGGTTCCTGCTGGTAGTGATTGTTACTCCTGGTCATGGTTCCTGCTGGTAGCATTGATTGTTCCTGCTGGCAGTGCTTGTTACTGTTGGTCTTATCGTATATTTAGTATGTTTGTTAGAGTTATTTTAGGAAGAGATAGTGTGTATCTCTTTACACGTTTTCTTAGTATTGCTGCATTAGGGTTTCTTGTAGTATAAAAGAAACATGCGGCATTGAGTTTTGCAAGCCTTTAATCGATTACATTGAAACAATATTAGTTAATAAAAGATCCATAGAGGATCAACGTTTTATAGTTTGTTTTTCTTCTTAACTCTTGTGTTTAGATTCAGCCTAAGCATAAGTTTAATTTATAGAGATTCTCTTAGGCTGTTTGTGATTACATAGACAGTCTACCAAGCTCAAAGATCTATCAAGGAAGGCACGATCCTACAAGTGGTATCAGAGCCTGGTGAGGATCTCTGTCGAAGAAGAAAACTTTTCTAACTGATCTCTTAGACCTTTATTCAATGACTTCATCCAGAACAGTTGATCTTGAGGCATTTGCCATGAAGATTAGAGCCTTGCTACCTTTTGACTCGATGAGAGACTGGTCAGGATATGCTAAATCTGATGAAGAATGTGTCAAGCAAACTCACAATATGGTTAATGAAGCAAAGAATAATGTGGAAGAATTTGCCTTGATGGGATGTTCATCTCAGGTACAAATGTGTCCTTTTGGTTGTCATGAAATGTACTCTAATCTTAAGAAAGAGTTTGATGAAATAGAGCCTGAATATAAAGAATTGTTTGTTAAAGTTCAAGCTTATGAAAAGGCATTTAAAACTTTAGAAAAGCAAAAATCTTGGTACCAAAATAATCAGTTGGCATATGAGCAAAAGATTAGGGTGTTAGAAAGAGACTTAGAAAACACCACTAATGAGTTGAAACATTCTGAGAGAGAACATGCTAAGGTAATTTTAGAGAAACAGGAATTAAAGGCTAAATTAGAAAGTGAGGAGACTAAGTGTAATTCTTTGAAAGAATCATCTAAACTTGTAGAAAAGATAAATAATTGCACTCAGTCTGTTAAGTATAAGAAATGTTTGGGGTATCATAAAACTGATGACACTATTAAGCCAAAATGGTTTGACCCTACCCCTAAGGAGGTTAATTACCAAATTCCTGTAAAGTATGTAAAAGAAGGAGAAATGCATGCTGTTCCTCCTCCTATAAGAGGAGTGTTTAAACCTGTCCCTATCCACTCAGACCTTGAAAGAGACTTGGATGAATCTTACATGTCCTATGGGAAAAAGGCAAAGGACTTAACTGATTCTGAGTGTAACTCTAATGACTTTGTCTCTTGCTCTGCAAGTGACAAGTCCTCTAAATCTAAGTTCACTGACTATACCTCATGTGACTCAAGTGAAAAGTCTGTAACACCCAAATCACATGACTCATACTCAAAAGTTGCATTTGAAAACAACTCCTTGGGTTCTGATAAAAACAATTTGGTTCCTAATGTTGAAACTAATAACTTTGTTTGTAATAAAAGAAGTCATGTAAAGAATAAGACTTTTAGGAAGAAATCCTGTTTTGTGTGTGGTAGTTATGCTCATCTCATAAAAGACTGTGATTTCTATGAAAATAAAATGGGTGTTAAACAGACTAAACAAGTGTGGAAAAATGTTGAGAATATTCCCCCATTTGTGCCTAAACCAACTGCATTTCCTGCTGGTAATGCAAAACGACCAGCACCTATTGCTGCTGGTAGACCTTTTGGACCCGCAGCTGTTCCTGCTGGTAAGCCAGTTCCTACTGGTAGATCTAACTCTGCTAGTTGGAAAAGGAATGTTGGTAGACCATTAAACAGACCTACAAGTTCTTTCTTTCAGAAGGATTATAGGCCTGCTTATTATGACCAAATGTTTATGGGGGGAATGGCTTACTCACCATGGTTTCCTTGGCAGGGACAAGTCTGTAATGGTTTGAGTAGTTTTATGTAGTTTTTGGGTTAATTTTTGTTGTTATATTTCTGTTTGCTGTATTTGAGGGGAGGCTTATGCTTGTATTTTGTGTGTTATCTATCTTATTTCTTTGTTTGATTTGTTTCTACACTAACTTTGTTTTGCAGATGATATAGTTATTTTGTATATTCTTTGGTTTGTGTGTATTCTAATTCTTTTGCAGGTCGTTATTCAAGTGCAAGTTTAAGTCAACAATCTCATGAAAACAAGAAAAGTAAAAGTTTATTCATTCTTAATAAAGAGGTTACAGATCATTCAAGCTACATCAGATAACATCAGAAAACAACCCAGACAACAGACACAAGGAACAAATACATACTCCTCAGACCCAGACAGCCACCTACTCCAGCTTCCCTTTGCCCTTTCCCTTATAATCTGGCATAACCTTGCGCACTCCTACGCCACCAATCACATCATATACCTTTGGGGCTGCAAGTCCCACCACTACTGGAATTGGTTGACTTGGCTTACGGAGTGGCTCACTTCTCATTGGCACAGGAATCTGGCTGAAGGCAGCCACAGCTTTCTCCATCTCTCGAGTAAGCTCGACTGTCAGGGGATGATTTGGTGGATCTATTTCCCATTCACCTTGATAGTAAGTCAGGTGCTTTGGCCAGAATGAGGGCTCATCATCTGAGGTGGAGTCTTCAGTATAAGGTGGGGAAGATGAAAGTTCCTCAGAGGAAATTTCCTCTACTTTTTCTTTGCCCTTTGTGTTCCTGCTGCTTTGTGTGGAGTAATTGGGTGGGAAATAATTTCCCCATCCAGATGATTCAGAAGATGAATCGGATGATATATCAACAATGTCTGGTTTGGATGAGCTCATTGTGTGTGAATTGTTTAATTGAGGGTTTCAAGCTTGAAAATTGTGATGTGTTTGTGTTGATGACTCAAGGCCTTTTATAGAATTAAGGGGAGGTTAAAGGAATTTAATGTTGGGTTGGTTTTGGCTTTAATTGTGGATTTGACTTTGGTCAAACAGCAGTTTGTTGCTACTGGTTGACCCTCTCATTGCGGCTGGTTGACTGGTGGTTGCTGCTGGTATTGAAGTAATTGGGGATTTATTTTGGGATTGATTTACATTTCAAATTGGTCAACGATTACGCGAGATTTTTGCAATTCAAGCTGCTAAATTGGGAAATCGTTTCCACAACTTTAATAACTCATCTCTCACCCAAAATAACCACTTTCTCTTTAATACATTTCATTTCTCCCCACTTCATTGCTCCTCACTTCATTCACTGCTTCAAAACAATGGCGGCACTTCGATACAAAGAAGACCATAACAAAGTTGGATATCTGGACACCTCAAATCGAAGTGAAGGGTATGATGAAATTCTTACCTTCTTGAGAGGGTATTCCATTCGATATTCCATTACTCATTGCCCAATGGTGGTCTATGACTCTTTAGTCAAACAATTTTGGAGTACGGCAGTGTTGCGCACACCTGAGGGAAGAGAAAAGGAGATTGTGGCTACAATTGATGAGAACGAGCATGTGCTTACTGAGTCATCCATCAAGAATCACCTTCAACTGAATGATGCACATGGTCTATATAATTTTGCTGAACAAGACATTCAGGATGGTTTGGCTACAATCAGGTATCCTATTGATGGTAGTTTTACTTTTTACAAAAGTAGGTTTTCTCCTCAATGGAGATTTCTTGTTCATACCTTATTACAATGCCTTAGTCCCAAACCAGGAGGCTGGGATCAATTCTCAAGCACTCTTGCTTCTGGCCTTATATGTCTATCTACTGGGAGGGTGTATAACTGGTCTAAATTTATCTTTGATGGGATGGTTGGGAACTTAGGGAATGCCAAGCATAAATTTTTGATGTACCCTAGGTTCTTGCAAACAATATTAGATATTCAAACCACTGACCCAACCCCTAAGATTATGAATAGACTAACTGGCAAATTATTTGCAACCATGAGGTTTTGGTTTGAAGGGGAACATCAGCCTCTTTTAGCTGCTATGTTGCCTGATGGGGCTGATCATGATGGTGCAGCTCATGCTGCTGATAGTGCAGCTGATGCTGTTGGTGGTAATATACCACCTATAGCTGATGCTACTGATGCCAATGCCTCAGTTCCTGCTGGTGTTGAGGCATCTGATGCTGCTGATGCAAGTGCATCAGTTGCAGCTGATACTCAGTCACCACCATCTACCACACCTCAAACCTTTGTCCCTGATGAGCCTATTGTCCAGACCTCAACTGTTGTCCCCAGTGTTGAGCAACCCACACCTTTTGTTGAGCCTATTAATGATGATATGCCATCTACTTCAAGGCTTCCCTCACCTAGTCCTACTAGGCAGCCTTTTGATTTTGACACCCATGTTGGTGGAGACTTTCATGCTTCTCCACCCAGATCCAATGAAGCTCAAAACACCACAGGTATTCCTGCTGGTGAAGCTGAGGATCCTGATGCTCTTACTCCTATGCATACTTTGCTTGACAGGTATAAGAAGAAAGTTGATGCTCTGGAGTCTGAGTTAAAGGAAACCAAAAAGAATCTTAGTGATCAGGTGACTGGGTTGGAAAAGGAACTCAAGGACACAAAAGAAACTCTTGATGAGACTATTCATAGGTTGGTTGGTAGAGTTGAGTATCTGGAAGCTCAGTTAAAAAGCAAGAAAAG
This sequence comes from Artemisia tridentata subsp. tridentata, assembly GCA_021014915.2. Lineage (NCBI taxonomy): Eukaryota > Viridiplantae > Streptophyta > Magnoliopsida > Asterales > Asteraceae > Artemisia > Artemisia tridentata. The sequence goes on along the minus strand of CP139506.1, from coordinate 247,905,548 downwards.
AAAAATTGTGCTTTCTGACTCAGAAGAGGATTAGGCTGCTGTGGATTTGGATGGACTCAATGTATTGGCTTCTGCTTCTGTTGCTAGTGCAACCACTGAGGGGGTTATATCTGAGCATCATACACCAACTATGACTCAGGAATACATAAGGAGAAGAATCAAGCGGTCTTCAGGAATGTCAGCATTTGAGATGTTTCAATCAAATGTTGCTGGAGGTTCTGGTGTTGTTACTGGTTGTGCATTCATTCCTGCTGGTCATGGTTCTGGTGCTCAAGCTGTTCCTACAGATAGTGCATTTAATTCTGCTGATAATGTGGGTGTTTTTGCTGCTCCTAACCCTTCTAGTATTCCTACTGGTGGTACTTCTATTGCTGCTGGTGGCTCTTTCAATGCTCCTCCTAGTGAGTTTGTTGCTGCTGGTAGTTTGGTTGAGGGTGTTGCTGCTTCTCAAGTTGTTAGTGTTACTCCTTCTGACAAGATTATTGTTGCTGCTGCGATTCAATCAAGTAGTATTCCCTCTGATGCTGGTGATACTAATGGTCCTTCTATTGCTGCTGTTTCCATGTCTGCTGGTAAGGCCTCAATGGTAAATGAGACAGTGCATGATGAAGAGATAGCTAGAAGGATGCATGAACAGGAATTAGCTGCTACACAAGCTAGACTAGCTCAGATAGCTCAAGATGAAGAGCTAGCAAGGCACATGTCTGCTGATAATGACAGAAACATAGCTGGTTTCATGAGTAGCAGAGGATGTTAATCCAGAAGAATTCAATGAGCAACTTCAATATTTATTGGATTCTGACTTGATTATAAAAGCACATGCTGTGATGCTGCTTAACGATAATGAGTTAGATGCAGAAAAGAAGTCAGAGCAGCTCAAGGCATTCATCTTGAAGACAAATAAACAAGCTACTTGGAATGACTTGATGCATCAAATCCGAGAGAGGCAAAAGTCAGGGTATAAGACAAAGTTGCCTACAAAGGCTGACAATGTTAAATTTATGCAGCATTACTTGAAAAGTCAAGCATGTTACAGGTTAAGTGACTTAAAAGGCTGGACATATGCTGCACTTGCAAAGAAATTCTTTGAAACTTATGCCAGTCTAAACACTCCACTCAGACATGACAAACCCACGGGCAAGAAAAGAGAATCAGATGTCTTGGAGTCTGATGTTTCAAAGAAGTTGAAGACTGGTGAAAACTTGACTGATGAGCAGATTCAGAAAATGATGATGGTAGTCCCAGAGTATACAAACATCAAACCTTTAGAAGTTAAGTATCTTATCACTGGCTGGGCAGTGTTCACAGATGGAAGGATGAAGAGTTGGGAGATCATGAGGGTTGGTGGTATCTCTGAGAAATACAAATTGTTTGAAGATCTGCTTATAGGTTTTGATAGGACGGATCTTAATCAGCTGTGGATGTTGGTACAAGAAAAGTTCCAGGTTCAAGACCCTGCCGAAGATAAAGATAAAGAGTTATGGGTACAGCTGAAGAGGATTTATGATCCTGATGGGGGGGAATCTATGTGGAGATTCTATTCCAACATTATGGATGTATCTTGGAAACTTTTTTATTCATGTGTTGTCCACAGGGTGTCTACAAAGGATGGTATAGAGATTTATATGCTAGTGGAAAAGGATTATCCACTGAGGCCTACTGTTTTGTTGACATTGGTGGAAACACGGATGGAGATTGACAGTACATCAGAGATGGCCACAACCTTGTATAGAAAAATTTAGGATTTGGCACAAAAGGTGCATGTCCGATCCAAGAGAATCATATAGTAAGTGCTTATTGTTGTATATTTTTCATTTTCTTTGTGTTTGCTTTATTTTCTTTTATGTTTATTTTATTTTCTTTCTAGTTAAAAAAAAATCCTTGTATTTTGTATCCTAACTTTTGTGCAGGTACAGTGTTGGTTTTTAACCACACCTCAAATGGTAATCATCTCACCATGTCTCACAGATAAGAAAGAGTTGACTCACCATGAGGGTACGGCTCTGGTGTGATCATCAAATCCGTTGATATCTGTAATAGTTTGCTCAAAACTATAGGGTTTTCAACTCACCCATGTTTCATTACTGAGAGTTGAATGGTTTTCAATTCACCATGGATTTTACTCCTTTTGGGGTTTCCAAAGAATTGGCTAGCCCACAAGTATATGGCTTGTGGTAAAGGCAGTGGAAAACCATATTTGGTAATCAATTCACCAAAGGTTATCTTCAATCTAAGAATTGGCTAGTCCTGAGCAAACGGCTACAGGTAAAGACAACTCAAATCCGTTTATAGTTGATGATTTACTAAAAATCATATGGTTATCAATGTACCATGGTCTTACACACCTAAACATTGGCTACTCCAGTAGTGATGGCTATTGGTAAAGAGACATCAAATCCATTAATTTTCAATGATTCACCTCTCACAGGAGTTTACACACCTGGATGTGATGAGAATAGTATGAAACTTAAATGTTTTGATGTACAATATGTCATTGTTGCTGTGAAGTTCAAGTGCATTGCATATCAGGGGTAACCAGATTATAAATTGAAGATTTTCCTTTTGCTGCTGTTACTTAGAAGTTGTTGCTGGAAGTTTGTGCTTCAAGATGATGTTGCTGCTCTATCTGGAAACTTGAACTTAACCTAGTCAAATTCAAGTTTAGGGGAGGATTGTTAGGAATTATTAGAATAATATTTTATTTTCATTGCTGCTGTTAGTATAGTTTGGTTCCTGCTGGCAGTGTTTGTTACTGCTGGTGATGGTTCCTGCTGGTAGCATTGATTGTTCCTGCTGGCAGTGTTTGTTACTGCTGGTCTTATCGTATATTTAGTATGTTTGTTAGAGTTATTTTAGGAAGAGATAGTGTGTATCTCTTTACACGTTTTCTTAGTATTGCTGCATTAGGGTTTCTTGTAGTATAAAAGAAACATGCGGCATTGAGTTTTGCAAGCCTTTAATCGATTACATTGAAACAATATTAGTTAATAAAAGATCCATAGAGGATCAACGTTTTATAGTTTGTTTTTCTTCTTAACTCTTGTGTTTAGATTCCGCCTAAGCATAAGTTTAATTTATAGAGATTCTCTTAGGCTGTTTGTGATTACATAGACAGTCTACCAAGCTCAAAGATCTATCAAGGAAGGCACGATCCTACACTTAAAGTTAGAAAACAAAAAGGATAGGCTCTATGGGGTGTACTAGGGGTATCTTGTACTAAAAATGAGTACATAGCAAGGGTGTGGGAGAATTACTTGACCAATGAAGCCAATGTAATTATAAAACAGGTTTAAAACAAGGGTTATTCTAATGCCTCTTATCATCTAGTCAATCCTAATCACGCGAATGTGATCCCACTAGCGATCTCGGAATGCATCACAAAAGCAAGTTCTAGAATCTATATACTACCGGTACACACATAAGCATTAAAGGTGAATGCTTTTTCCTAAATATCTGAAGGCGAACCTCACATTTTTTGGTGGAAATTTTTGAGTGGTAGGGTTTTTGTGCTAGATATATAATTTCTATCCATGAGACGTTCATTAAAACTAAAGTTTCACTCCTATATGTCATAAAAAAATTTAAATTTGGTGCTAAAATCACCTTCACAAGTATCTCTTTTGGTTTATTACACAATTACTTAAAAACAAAACAAATATCAAGCGAGTTCTAGTTTCTAAGGTATCCCATTTTTACCCTCCCTACACTTAAATTGAACATTGTCCCTGATGTTCTTGAAAAGTACCAACAATATGATAACGGGAAAAATAAAAGAGATAAGAGAAACTAATACTCCCCTGATTTGCTTGGCATAGGCGATGTGAAATACGGTTAAATCCTCATCCAAGAAAATAAACTTGATAAGCTTCACTTTCAATGTGCACTTGCATCTTCTTGTCCAATAAACCTGTAAATCAATTAAGAAAATGAACACGAAACCTCGCATAAAATCGGCGGTAAAGACTATATATACTAAAATTAAATCCTATAAAGAAAATAAGATATAATGCATGCAAAATAAATGTTTACAGAATCCTGGAAATTTTCAAAAATTAAAGTTCGACAGAAAAACAAAAATCTAGAAAACTGTTGCTACAGTGCCTGACGTCGTCGGGTGTAAACCCTGATGCCGTCAGGATAGACCTGACAGAATGTTATGTTTTGTTTCCTGGAAAAATTTTGAAAAAATCTAATTATTAAAACCTGGAAATTCTGTAAAACATTCATTGTGACTCGATACAAGCATTCGATAGAATATATACTCATCATCATTTGTTAACTTTCATGTTCGAATTTCGTTCCTTAAACAAATATAAACTTCCCTACACTTATCTTTTTGTAAAATCCCTTTATATGCAATTAAGACGAGATTAAAAACAAAATAAAGCATTTTCACAAATTTATTCAAAACATGAAAGATTAAGCAATAATGATTAAACATACATATGACACAAACAAAATAAAACCAAACAAACAATCAAATGAAAAAGCTTGGTTTGCCTCTCAATAAGCGCTTTTCTTTATTTACGAGTCTTATAGCTAGACTCAAAGTCATGGCCTATTACGTGACTCCATCCTCCGTCACGTTCTTACTGTTATCCTTATCATGGTCATACAAGGAATAATAATGCCCCGCCATGTATTGTTCCGTAGAATCATTACTTCTCAATCTTTCTCTTTCCATCTCACGTTCTTTGTAATTTTTAATTCTTGCTTCCTACGAAAGAATCTTTTGTTTGACATAATTATGGGGTATCGTTAGATCAATGTCAAGTTTTCTCTTTTTCTTATACATACTCATGTATCGAGGAACCATATACATCCTAAGTTTGCTCTTACCCGCCTTAAGTATAATTACCCCTTCACCACACTTAATAGTTGCTCTTGCCGTCGCTAGAAATGGTGTTCCTAAAATTAAGGGCATATACTCATCTTCCTCGTCATCAACAATCACAAAGTCAACCGGGTATACATAATTTGCTACTTCGACTAACACATCCTCCACTATTCCTATAGGGTACACATAAGAGTGGTTTGCTAAGGAGAGCCTAATGTTAGTACAAGTCGGCTTATCACTGGTCAACTTAATGTAGATTGATAGAGGCATTATGTTCACATCGGACCCTTGATCGGCTAATGCGATCATGTAATTTAAATCACCAATGCTACAAGGTATCTCGAAGTTCCCATAAACTACATGTTTCTTAGCCACACTCTTTGTAACCACTCGTAAAATTTCACATTTAAACATATAACTTTACAGAATTATTATCCTTTTTCTACGTATAATTTTTTTTTATTTAATTGTATCTCTTATCTTATGTGACGTGACTCACATCCTTGATAAACATGCTCCCACACAAACCAACCTAATGAACCTAATGTTTATTTCATAAACATCACTATAGGGAAACATTACAAAATACCATTTATCACTTTACGTTAATTCCTTAACGAACATACCAACAAAACATTCATTATCTGTATAAAGTCTCTATGAAACCCTAAATCCATCACAACACCAAATATGAATATCAAAATCCTAGAACATAAAAGTACAACTCATCTGAACTAATGTACAAGTTACCAAAGCACCAAAAACGCTAATTCTATTAATAGCTCCCAATAAAACCCTAAATTCATAAATCTATGATTTCATGTACAAATTTCACAAACTCTAATCTATTTATACAATGTTTTTACAAAATAATAAATGTACAAGTCATATAAGCTAGAGTACAAGTCTTTTATGAATGAAATCATTTATTTATAAATTCTTATTAAAACCCTATTTATATTTATTTTAAAGCATAGTTTACAAACCATTCATGCATAATTCTTAGAAATTATTTCTCCTAAACTCATTAAATATTTTTACAAGTCTTTAAACCCAATGTACAAGTGCCTAATACACAAAAACTAAAAATTCCATTTATTTACTTTTCAACATAATAAAAATTAATAAATAATTTTTATAACTTAATAAAATATTAAAATCATATTTTTCTCTTATCCTAAATTATGGTACAATCCTATTAAGCATGTTTTACAACTCTCTTAAGCTCAACCTATTTTCTTTTCATTTCTTATAGAAATTCGGTTCATGTAAAATATAAACAATCATAAATAATTTTCCTAACTTATGAACTAGTAAACCAAGACTTAAACTAAACTAACTACCTTCCCTAAACCTTCAATACTACTCCTTAAACCTAAAGTACAACACCCTTAAGCCATTCGAAACCCCCCTCCTAAATTCTGGTTCGAACACAACTACAAACATAACTAATTTACCCTTACATAAAACCCTCTCCAAATGTATTGTATCTAGTCCAAGACACACACCTTACCCTCTCCTCTCTTTTCTTCAAATAAGCCATCCACATGTCCCCTCTTACCATCAAGAACACACCTCATTGATAGTTGCAATCCTTGGCTAATAACCGGCCACATCTTCCTTTTCCCCCTCCTACCCAAGTGGCACTCTTCTCATTTCCTGTCAGCCATTGTCTCCTCATCTTGTCTCCTTATCATAACCCACAAAACCCTAATTAACCTTCTATAAAAAGCAGCCTATGTAACACTTCTCTTCTCACCATCACTCGACCAACCATCAAACACAACCCTATCCTATTTTCCAACTGATCACAGCTTCAAACACTAACCCTAGAAAGCCAAGAAGGTGAGGAGAAACCCTTGTGATCAAGAGTCGAACCAATTCTTTCAAAAACCCTAGTCGACCAAACATCATAAGTAAGTCTTCAACTTCATTTTAATATCAGTTATATTTACTTTATAATTGTCTAAAACAATAATACATGATCCTTAATAATAAACAAGATCATAAAATTTAAGTTTTCTTTTTTTTTTGTTGTTGTTTCTTTGTCTGTTCGAACAGAAACCTAATATACCCAAGATAATCGAATTTTTGCTAAAACAAATCACAAACTCATGAAACATGTTAAAACATATGTAATAACATCATATCATATGTGAAAACCTAGTAAGAAATGTTTAAAAACCTTAAAACCCATCGGGTTGTTTTCTGTGTTCTATGTCGAGCAGGAAACTGCTCTACATGGCCAACTTTCAACCTGAAAACCGACAAGCAAATGACCATAATAAAATCTAATTTTTGATATATAACAAGATCACCTAGCAAACTTTAATTAGGAAGAAAAATCAAGTAATATGGTTAATCGAGTCAAAAGATATCTAAGTCCAAAGTTTTCTTAATATCGCTAAAAAGAGAAACTGATATTTTCAGTTAATTTTTTTTAGTCTATTATCGACCAGTCACCCTACTTATGACCTAATTTTCGACCCTCAAACAACCTTGATAAAATCTGATTTTTAGTACGTCTAAAGTTCACCCAGCTAGCTATAATTAGAAAGAAGAACCACTCAAAATGATCAAACCATTTAAAAGTTATTGAGGTCCAAAGTCCATTCTTTATCGCTAAGATTAGAGTTAATATTTTAAGATATTTATTTTTAGGTTTCTATCGACCAGAAGCCCAACTTGCAACTTATTTTTCAACCCCTATTTAACCACTAGAAATTCTGAGTTTTTGGCATGTCGAAGTTCACATAGCTAAGTTAATATAGAAAGAAGAATTTTGAAAAACGATTGAACAAGTGGAAAGTTATTAAACTCCAAAAATCACCCATCGCTAACCTTTAAAATGAATTTTGCAGATTTTAATTTTAAAAACCTTCTCATTTTTGTTTCACTCGCTCGACTTTGAAACATATTTTCGACCACCAAACCAATTTCAAAAATTACGAGATTTGGCATATCTAGAGTCGACCTGGCTAACTCTTTATAGGAAGTGAAAGTTTGTAAAAATGATTTAGTTATCGTTAAGATATTCGATCTCAAAACTCTAGCTAAATCACTAGTTTTATATGTCCTATTTTAATTTATAAAAGTTTATATGGGCTGATTTTGTAAATAATTCATATTAAGGGTCACTTTTGACAATAACAAATATGAAGGGTAGAAAATGTTATTTTTGAAACCTAAGGGTAGAAACTGTCATTTTCCAAAAGTTCAGGGTGTGAACTGTCATTTGACCAAACCTTAGGGATTAAAGTATAAATTTTCCTAACTATAATTTTATCATTTCTACTTCTATTTTCTGACCTAATAATCATAATACGTTTATTTCAATGACGAATTAATAAATGAACGAAAGATACATATAACAAACAACGAACAGAAACATAGGAACGAATAATAAGATAAAATGTTATTTTTGAAGAAACTTCATGTTGTCTCGTTACAACAATAAATCAACAACCAAGTAACGAAATGAAACAAACAAATAAACTATAATCATCTGAAAATGATTACTGAAATTTGGCATAACAACCCAGGTTTCTTGTCCGGAGATGTTTATCAACTTTCTTTCATTTTGTTTTCCATCCAGATTGCTAAGGTGAGTTTCATAGCCCCTCTTTTCATATTTTGAACTCTTTTTGGGGGAGATACATGCTCATAACATTTACAAACATTGTTTGCTTTATATGATTTATGAATCACTATTGAACTTTTCCCGTATTAAACACAAGTAATTTCATCGAACGTTACTCTTATTTTTATTGCCTATGCTAAGTTACCTTAAGCCAAAAAGACCTCCCATCATGGACCTCTAATCACCTACGGGTGAGCGTGAATATTGTAGATAGATCTATTGGGCTGACAACCCCTTTGTGTTACCGTAACGTAACCCAAAGCATTGTATTTGAAGTGAATAAAGAGATGTGGCTATCTCCTACCCGGGGGCAAGGTTACCTACATTTAATTATGGGGTAATTATTACATCATTAGCTCATGACTGTTGATGTTCTGCGTGCCATGAGACTTAGTGCAATAAAAATACATCTTTCCCTAATAATAATTGTATGTGTGGCAATTATTACATTTAATCTTGTGTTTAAATGATTTCCAACTGAACTGAACAACGTATTTCTGAACAACTGAACGAACTTATTTCTGAACAATTGGAACGAACTTATTTCCGAGCAACTGAAATGGACTATTTTCATTTACAAACTCTATGAACTCACCAACTTTATGTTGACATTTTAGCATGTATTCTCAGGTTGTTGGAAGCATGGATTGGCACGGGATTGGTTATGGACTGTCTAATATGTTATCATTCAACAAATAATATATTTTTCATTAATGTATTTTGGAACCTCCTGCTAGGACCTGAATATTGTAACTCTGATATAAATGAATGATAACAATTTTATCTAAAACGTCTCTTTTCGAGTCGTTTTCTATCATCATGACTGTGAACTGTGAAGTAGCACCCCAACTTATATTTCCGCTGCGAATATCGATAACGGGGTTGTTACAGAGTGGTATCAGAGCTCATGGTTATAGTGAACCAAATGTTTTCAAACATTGGACTATAACCGCGTTTTCAAAAATAAACAAAACTTCACTATAAAGTCCTACGCCCTCCGTGCCGGTATGTTTCAGTAGCTAGAGCATCATTTATTGTGATTATTTGGCATTGATAATCCCCCATCTGATAGTTATTTGATTTGCTTTATTTGCAAATTTCGAATTTCTTATTTTCATTATTTACGATTTACTACAGTATCATGTCCCCCGAAACTCCCGAACTTAACGAAACAGCTTTCCGTACTATTTGTACATCACCTACTCACTCTCTTAAGAAAACCACATCCGACGAAAAGTTTATTGGTTGCCTAACAACATTTGAGGTTGGACAAAACTCACGCCAAGAAACAATTCAGAAAGATGTTGAATCAAATCCACTAGAACCTAATACTCCCGAAACCCCAATACTAAACTTCCCAGATGCTATATCTACACCTAATTCCCCTAATCCTATTACGAATCCACAAGATCCCATGTGGACTCTCCTTTATGAACACGCCAATATTCTCGACAATCACGCTGAACATTTGAAAGAGTTACCACATTTACGTTTTGAATGGTACGACCGTAACTTCGACACTCTGTTTAGAAGAACTGATGACGAAAGAAGAACAATGTTCGGCTTGGAAGCAAGTGTTGATCGAATGAAGAATACGCATGAACATAAATATAAAAGCCTAGATTATAGGATCCGTCATGCGAGGAAGGAAAATAGTCAACTACGCAGTAGAGTGGCAGATATTGAAAGAACCCTATGGGTGGCCAGAGAGACGGCAATCTGCCAGGGTCAGAAGATTTTCACTTTGGAAGCTATGCTGGACAGTCAGATAAAGGTGAACCAGGAATTTCAGGAGCGTTTCTTGGAAATGGAAATTTCACAACTACAACTTGAGAATGAAGTTAAGCTTTTACGTCAAGGACGTGGCTGATCTCAAACTCATGTGTAACAACGTTGTGTTTACTAGACCAAATAGTATTTGGCTAAGTATTTCCTGTATTTTCCAATAAACCTGAAACCTTCAGAGTTTGTAATCAATCAATAAATGTATAACAATTATCCTTTTGTTGTATATATTATTGTTGAGAATAAATTCTTTTCCATCATGTCTTACAATAATGTTGTGCATATATGTAATGACTTTCCCTAAACCCTTATCCTTTGTTTGTTATCCTTAATAGACAAATGGCTTCGTATAAACTATACCTAGAGCCCAGTAAGTAACAGAAAAATCTGAGGATTAAACCCCTATGTTAGAGACAGAAAACCCTAAACCTACTTCATGCAATATTAATAAAAGACCTTGTATTAATTGTTTTGTAAAAACAATCGATCAAGTTATTAATATTACGTTATTCCCAGCCAGACATATCGTGATTAATTGATTTTCAATTGGACATAACTCCGCATTATGACCATTCATCGGGAATAATTTCCTTATTATTCTATCATGGTCATAACTGGAATTCTAAATTCATATTTCTTGTAACGATAGCAGAAGAAAGTCAGCATACCATACCAGTATTAACCGCGTCAATGACTCCTGAAGATATCCAAAAGTTGGTGATCAACCTCATTGCAGCAGTACTCGAGGTGACTACGACGGCTCGTTTAGGAAGCAACAAGATGGCAACAGGAAAAAAGAAGATGAATGTGTCTTGTACCCCTAAAAGTTTTACGGGTTGTAGACCAGTTCATAACAAAAACCCAGAAGGAATAACTAAACCTACCACTACCCATACCCTAGGAATTGAACAAAATAACCAAAAGCGAAAACACAATGAGATCGAAACCATCATTCCCACTCACTGCCCCGTCTGCCATCACAAGCATCTTCAAGATTGTAGCAACTACCATCGCCAACAAGTTTGTAGGCAGGAAGTTGGTAGAAACTACATCGTCACGCCTGCTCATAAAGCTGGTTATAATGGAAAACGACCTCTATGTCAACGATGTAAGTTACATCATTATGGAGATTGTTTCATCAAGTGTGGAAGATGCAAGGAAATAGGACATCAGACTGGAAACTGTAAGACATAAGAGCAAATCTACGAACCAGGATTTGTTATGGATGCAAAGGAAAGGGACATATTATGGATCAATGCCCAAACTTCAATCCCAAATGGAAGACTAAGACTGATGCAGAAGAAAACTAGAACTTATTAAGGAATCTCAACTATGACCTAGCATGACTTCTAAATTTAAGCAGAAGAATAAATTGAGGTTTAGAACTCTTTAAGTTGTATTTTCTTTTCAGATCTACTTTAGTTACGATGGGCCCAATCTAAATAAATTATCTTTTTACTCTATGAAATCTCTATCTCGTAACAATTCTTTCATAATCTCAATCTGCGTTTAGTTTCGATATCTATTCTATTTCTCCATACTCTATTCATAGACATGCCTAGTAGAACCCTAGAAAACTCTAAGATTTATTTCGAGGTTATCTCATTAAGTACCTTAAGAAATCCCTAACTCATCACTGTAGTGTGGACTGAAATTTTCCTATCCTTTTGAAAATTATTTATGAAGCTATTTTACAGAAATAAAGCGTTGAACGCCATCTAAAACTTTTGAATACCACAGTGACTGAACAAAACATCACATCATTTGGTCCTCAATTATACATAGCCTGATCAACTATGTATAATTTAGGAAGAATCATGTAGTGAATTGGACAGTTATATTTTTAGATTTTCTACTACTAATTTTCATTCAAAAGCAAACATTGGAACAAAACAAATTGTTTATAAACTATTATTTCAAGTTACTACAACAAAAGTCTACAACTACTACCCATCATCTCTAAGATAGGAATTCTACAACTTTATGGATAGAAAAGCCCTAAGATTTTATTCGTAACCTCGGAAGTTCATACATAGGGAAATGATTAAGAACGGAAGTACTAAGGTTACAATGATTACAAGATAAGGAATAGATTCTTCAAAAGGTTGACCCGCCATGAATATGAGGATAGCCACCAACAACACAATAGCTAGAGCTACGACCGGATGAATGACCTTAATTATCCTACAAGAATGGAAACTAGGCATAAGAATAAATGAAAATTTTTGGAAGATTACCTAGAAAAAAAAAAAGAAAAAAAAAAAAAAAAAAAAAAAATATATATATATATATATATATATATATATATATATATATATATATATATATATATATATATATATATATATATAATAAACCTTACCCCCAAATCTTGTCGACTCCGATAGCAAAGACCACGATAGGCATAATGAATGCTAGAATGCAAACTAGAAATGCGTGATCTTCATTGGGTACGTAAGCCAAATAGGTAACCACAAGGACCACATAGACAATCGCTAAGAATGTGACAAGGTGCGGCATTTTGAGGTTTTTAGGAGAGAATTTAGTGGTGAAAGAATGAGGATTAGAAATGAGGTATTTATAGGTGAAAATATGGCCGTTATTTTGACCGTTGGAAACATTGTTCCTGACCGTTGGAAATTCGACCGTTGCACAGTAATTTATTAGGTGGTAAAATATTCAAATTTAGATCACCCAGTAGAGATAAGACTGACCAAACCTCATTCCCTTAGGTATCCAACGGAAAACCAAGGATTAACAATGAAACGACATTATCGGAAATAAGGCCTAAGAATGAGATAATATTTTGGATAATATTATTTTTAACTTGAGGCATTTTAAGCATATCAAACTCTCATCCTAAACCAAATCGTTGTACGATTTTTCTTTATCGCGTTTCTTATCTGAATAGGTTAGAAATCTGAACCTAACTATCTCTATACTTCATTTTTCTCAACTTTCCAACCAACACAGGCCGAATCTCGGGACGAGATTCCCTTCAATAGGGGGATACTGTAACCACTCGTAAAATTTCACATTTAAACATATTACTTTACAGAATTATTATCCTTTTTCCACGTATAATTTTTTTTATTTATTTATTTAATTGTATCTCTTATCTTATGTGACGTGACTCAAATCCTTGATAAACGTGCTCCCACACAGACCAACCTAGTGAACCTAATGTTTATTTCATAAACATCACTATGGGGAAACATTACAAAATACCATTTACCACTTTACGTTAATTCCATAACGAACGTACCAACAAAACATTCATTATCTGTATAAAGTCTCTATGAAACCCTAAATCCATCACAACACCAAATATGAATATCAAAACCCTAGAACATAAAAGTAAAACTCATCTGAACTAATGTACAAGTTACCAAAGCACCAGAAACCCTAATTCTATTAATAGCTCCCAATAAAACCCTAAATTCATAAATCTATGATTTCATGTACAAATTTCACAAACTCTAATCTATTTATACAATGCTTTTACAAAATAATAAATGTACAAGTCATATAAGCTAGAGTACAAGTCTTTTATGCATGAAATCATTTATTTATAAATTCTTATTAAAACCCTATTTATATTTATTTTAAAGCATAGTTTACAAACCATTCATGCATAATTCTTAGAAATTATTTTTCCTAAACTCATTAAATATTTTTACAAGTCTTTAAACCCAATGTACAAGTGCCTAATGCACAAAAACTAAAAATTCCATTTATTTACTTTTCAACATAATAAAAATTAATAAATAATTTTTATAACTTAATAAAATATTAAAATCATATTTTTCTCATATCCTAAATTATGGTACAATCCTATTAAGCATGTTTTACAACTCTCTTAAGCTCAACCTATTTTCTTTTCATTTCTTATAGAAATTCGGTTCATGTAAAATATAAACAATCATAAATAATTTTCCTAACTTATGAACTAGTAAACCAAGACTTAAACTAAACTAACTACCTTCCCTAAACCTTCAATACTACTCCTTAAACCTAAAGTACAACACCCTTAAGCCATTCACAACCCCCCTCCTAAATTCTGGTTCGAACACAACTAAAAACATAACTAATTTACCTTACATAAAACCCTCTCCAAATGCATTGTATCTAGTCCAAGACACACACCTTACCCTCTCCTCTCTTCTCTTCAAATAAGTCATCCACATGTCCCCTCTTACCATCAAGAACACACCTCATTGATAGTTGCAATCCTTGGCTAATAACCGGTCACATCTTCCTTTTCCCCCTCCTACCCAAGTGGCACTCTTCTCATTTCCTGTCAGCCATTGTCTCCTCATCTTGTCTCCTTATCATAACCCACAAAACCCTAATTAACCTTCTATAAAAAGCAGCCTATGTAACACCTCTCTTCTCACCATCACTCGACCAACCATCAAACACAGCCCTATCCTATTTTCCAACTAATCACAGCTTCAAACATAAGCCAAACACTAACCCTAGAAAGCCAAGAAGGTGAGGAGAAACCCTTGTGATCAACAGTCGAACCAATTCTTTCAAAAACCCTAGTCGACCAAACATCATAAGTAAGTCTTCAACTTCATTTTAATATCAGTTATATTTACTTTATAATTGTCTAAAACAATAATACATGATCCTTAATAATAAACAAGATCATAAAATTTAAGTTTTTTTTTTTTTTTTTTTTTTTTTTTTTTTTTTTTTTTTTTTTTTTTCTTTGTCTGTTCTAACAGAAACCTAATATACCCAAGATATTCGAATTTTTGCTAAAACAAATCACAAACTCATGAAACATGTTAAAACATATGTAATAACATCATATCATATGTGAAAACCTAGTAAGAAATGTTTAAAAACCTTAAAACCCATCGGGTTGTTTTCTGTGTTCTATGTCGAGCAGGAAACTGCTCTACATGGCCAACTTTCAACCTGAAAACCGACAAGCAAACGACCATAATAAAATCTAATTTTTGATATATAACAAGATCACCTAGCAAACTTTAATTAGGAAGAAAAATCACGTAATATGGTTAATCGAGTCAAAAGATATCTAAGTCCAAAGTTTGCTTAATATCGCTAAAAAGAGAAACTGATATTTTCAGTTAATTATTTTTAGTCTATTATCGACCAGTCACCCTACTTATGACCTGATTTTCGACCCTCAAACTACCTTGATAAAATCTGATTTTCAGTACGTCTAAAGTTCACCCAGCTAGCTATAATTAGAAAGAAGAACCACTCAAAATGATCAAACCATTTAAAAGTTATTGAGGTCCAAAGTCCATTCTTTATCGCTAAGATAAGAGTTAATATTTTAAGATATTTATTTTTAGGTTTCTATCGACCAGAAGCCCAACTTGCAACTTATTTTTCAACCCCTATTTAACCACTAGAAATTCTGAGTTTTTGGCATGTCGAAGTTCACATAGCTAAGTTAATATAGAAAGAAGAATTTTGAAAAACGATTAAACAAGTGGAAAGCTATTAAACTCCAAAAATCACCCATCGCTAACCTTTAAAATGAATTTTGCAGATTTTAATTTTAAAAACCTTCTCATTTTTGTTTCACTCGCTCGACTTTGAAACATATTTTCGACCACCAAACCAATTTCAAAAATTACGAGATTTGGCATATCTAGAGTCGACCTGGCTAACTCTTTATAGGAAGTGAAAGTTTGTAAAAATGATTTAGTTATCGTTAAGATATTCGATCTCAAAACTCTAGCTAAATCACTAGTTTTATATGTCCTTTTTTAATTTATAAAAGTTTATATGGGCTGATTTTGTAAATAATTCATATTAAGGGTCACTTTTGACAATAACAAATATGAAGGGTAGAAAATGTTATTTTTGAAACCTAAGGGTAGAAACTGTCATTTCCTAAAAGTTCAGGGTGTGAACTGTCATTTGACCAAACCTTAGGGATTAAAGTATAACTTTTCCTAACTATAATTTTATCATTTCTACTTTTATTTTCCGACCTAATAATCATAATACGTTTATTTCAATGACGAATTAACAAATGAACGAAAGATACATATAACAAACAACGAACAGAAACATAAGAACGAATAATAAGATAAAATCTTATTTTTGAAGAAACTTCATGTTGTCTCGTTACAACAATAAATCAACAACCAAGTAACGAAATGAAACGAAGAAATAAACTATAATCATCTGAAAATGATTACTGAAATTTGGCATAACAACCCAGGTTTCTTGTCCGGAGACGTTTATCAACTTTCTTTCATTTTGTTTTCCATCCAGATTGCTAAGGTGAGTTTCATAGCCCCTCTTTTCATATTTTGAACTCTTTTTGGGGGAGATACATGCTCATAACATTTACAAACACTGTTTGCTTTATATGATTTATGAATTACTATTGAACTTTTCCCGTATTAAACACAAGTAATTTCATCGAACGTTACTCTTATTTTTATTGCCTATGCTAAGTTACCTTAAGCCAAAAAGACCTCCCATCATGGACCTCTAATCACCTACGGGTGAGCGCGAATATTGTGGATAGATCTATTGGGCTGACAACCCCTTTGTGTTACCGTAATGTAACCCAAAGCATTGTATTTGAAGTGAATAAAGAGATGTGGCTATCTCCTACCCGGGGGCAAGGTTACCTACATTTAATTATGGGGTAATTATTACATCATTAGCTCATGACTGTTGATGTTCTGCGTGCCATGAGACTTAGTGCAATAAAAATACATCTTTCCCTAATAATAATTGTATGTGTGGCAATTATTACATTTAATCTTGTGTTTAAATGATTTCCAACTGAACTGAACAACGTATTTCTGAACAACTGAACGAACGTATTTCTGAACAATTGGAACGAACTTATTTCTGAACAATTGGAACGAACTTATTTCTGAGCAACTGAAACGAACTATTTTCATTTACAAACTCTATGAACTCACCAACTTTATGTTGACATTTTAGCATGTATTCTCAGGTTGTTGGAAGCATGGATTGGCACGGGATTGGTTATGGACTGTCTAATATGTTATCATTCAACAAATAATATATTTTTCATTAATGTATTTTGGAACCTCCTGCTGGGACCTGAATATTGTAACTCTGATATAAATGAATGATAACAATTTTTTCTAAAACGTCTCTTTTCGAGTCGTTTTCTATCATCATGACTGTGAACTATGAAGTAGCACCCCAACTTATATTTCCGCTGCGAATATCAAAAACGGGGGTGTTACACTCTTTTTAAGAAGACTTTCGTATAGAGGTCCTACGGGTAAGGTATCATACATCTCTTCATCCATTTCTCCTTTAAAGGTCTTTCACAACGCGTCGTTATATCTAAAGTTATTTATTAGATTATTAATGGTTTTCTTATAAATGTTATGTTTCAAGTAGTATTTGATTGGATGAGATTTGGGTGCTTCCGTAATCACCCCTTTACATCCTTGTAATTCCCTATGGGTTACTTCTTCCTCTTCTTCTGAACATGACTTATTATTAGTGACATAATTGCATTTGTTATTCACGGCATCGATCATGTTTTCATTGATGTCTTCATCATTCACCACATTACTATCTTGTCCCTCAACTTCATTGTCACTTCCTTGGACGATAGAGATAACATTCACATGTTTGGTGATGGAAGTGTGATCTTCTTTTCTCACTAACACTCTTTTCGGAGCTTTCATCTTAGTGTATTCCTTCAATAAATTCATCATCTCCGTCATCTTCTCTTGCATCTCCTCTCGTTGTCTATACACGGCTTCTTCAAATTTTGCCAATCTCTCAGAATGTGCCGACATATACTCCCACATTCGAGCTTCAAAGTTGGGATTAAGTTCGCGGGGAGGCGAAGAAAGGCATGCATATTTTTGAAAAGAATCAGCGTTTTCTGTACAAGGTAACTCGGATAAAGGGATTAGTTTTTGGTTCGAGACAAAATTTACCGTCGCCTGATTGGAGTTTTACAGCTTCCTTCGTTTTTCAAGTAGGTAATCAACCCTTTTTTCAAGCTCACAAGGTTTTTCCTCCGGAAAGGTTGGAGATTTTGTCAGGCGACGAGATTGCGTTGACCATTTTGTTCAAATCACGAGGTTCATCCCATGATTCGTTACTATAAAAAGGCGAGTTCCTAAATAATGTCCCATGATTCCTCCGCATTCTTCTCTCGTAATTTACCACCGGCCGCGTGGTCAATGGCTTGCTTGGTGAGGTAGTTGACATGATCGTAGAAAATCTGGATTTTGAGCCAAAGATCAATGCCATGACGAGGGACTTTTTGGAGTAAGTCCTTGAAACAAGTCTACGCTTCATAAAGAGTTTCACTTTGACATTGTTGGAACATCAAAATGTCATTCCTTAGCTTAGTAGTTATCACCGGTGGGAAACATTGAGCGAGGAAACGAGAAGTGAGATCATCCCAAGTTGAGATAGATCCCGCGGGTAAACGTTCAAGCCAATTGCTAGCTTGGTCACGTAGAGAGAATTGGAAGAGACGCAAGCTCGTCGTCTCCTGAGTGTCAACATTAAGGTCAATGTAATCAACGATTTTGAGAAAATCCTTGAGATATTGGTTTGGATCTTCGGAACGAAGTCCATGGAATGCACATCCGTTTTGCACCAACCGGATCGTATCGGATCGCAAGGGAGACACATTGGCTCTTTGGGGGAGATCAATGGTGTTTCGATAGCCTTGGTGGCTTGGTTTGGAGTACTCACCTAGAGTACGGGCTCGAGGTGGTTCGGGTGGGTCTTGGTTATTTGGTTGTGCACGGTGTGGTTGTGCTTCTTGGTGTGGTTGGTGTTGGTGTGCTTGGTCTAGGTGGTCAAAGATATTATCACCCACCATGATGGCAAGTGATATGATTTACGAACAAATGGAACAAAGAAAAAGATAGACTACGAGAAAACTACGAAAATAAAAAGAAAAATCTCACTTGATAGGAATCTAGTGAGTAGACCTAAACGAGATAGAAATCGAAACCTAAACAATTCTCCGGCAGCGGCGCCAAAAACTTGATGCGGAATTTTGCAAAACCTCAAGAAGTTTTACAATCCTCCTAGGCAGTGTACCTAACCATTGTAGTGTAGTATAGGCAAGACACGGGGGATTGATCGTTCTCTAGGGGAATAGTGTTGTGAAGGCCGAAGTGTATGTCGAGATATGTCTAAAGGTGAGGGATGATTCTTTTTTTGTTTTTATATTTTATGGAAAGCAAATTAAAATCTCAGGGTTTGAAGAATGGGCGTTTTAACTACTAATTAATTAAAACTAATTAAACTAAAAATTAAACTGATAAACAGAAAAGTAAATTGGTAACTTCTTATGGTAGGAGAATGTGTTTACTTAGATATCTTTACTCCCTAGTTATCTCTTATTGATTAATCGAATTGTCACGTTCTTGTTATAATTAGAGCATTGTATTCCTTATTATTGGTCGTAGGGAGGTGCCGAATGCCCTAACTCTATGAACGTATAAGTCCCCCCTAAGAAAGCTTAAAGTCTATTAAGTCTCCTAGGATCTACAAGCCTCAATTCACGCAATAAATACAAGGAGAAAAACCAACTAGTGCACTCTAGGGTTGCGTTTTATAAGATTTACAAGCTATTACATATAAGAGTTAAGCCAGTTTTCTTATCCTAACGCGAGGCAACCAATTCAACAAGAGATGTCAATCAATAATTAATAACTTGGTTTCATTC
Organism: Artemisia tridentata subsp. tridentata; assembly: GCA_021014915.2. Lineage (NCBI taxonomy): Eukaryota > Viridiplantae > Streptophyta > Magnoliopsida > Asterales > Asteraceae > Artemisia > Artemisia tridentata. The sequence goes on along the minus strand of CP139506.1, from coordinate 247,885,592 downwards.
AATCTAAGGAAACACTAATAGATCTAGCCTAGCATGTTAAAGTGAAGAAAAGAAAAGCATAGAATCAAACAACACATAGACATATTGAATGATTAAAGATGAATTATTTATCTTCAATAGAACATGGATAAAGTGGCTGTAAAAAGCCTTACAAAAGCTAAAAAATCGTCTAGGGTTTCACTTCTCCAAGTGTTACTTCAAGATGTTACTTCAAGATGTTACAATCAATGAGAAAAATACGAAAAATATATATAGGAATACACTTGTGACGGCGTCACTTGAAAATTGTGACGCCGTCATCCCGCCGCCATTTAGGGTGTCGTCTTTGCTGAATCGCTGTTGTGAAGGCGTCGCCTTGTGTCTTCTGACGCCGTCAGGACTTGTGACGCCGTCGGACTTTAAAATTTCTGAGCCGTTGGTTGTTAGTTTTTCACTTAATCATGGTCTTCAAATACAAGTGATGGCGTCACTCTGTAAAGTGTGACGCCGTCAGATCTCCTTTTCTGTCAGATTTGTGACTTGATCGTTTTCTTCACTTTCTTGTCTAAATTAGCCCAAAACTTGCCGGTTTTGTCTTTTGCGTCCCAAGTATCTAAAATGCAAAAAGAAACGATTTAGGCCAATATTTGATCAAATACACACGACTTTAGGGACTAAATGACCCCTTAAAAAGGTATGTTTTAAATCCTTATTATGAGTGTGGAAAAAATTGTGGGTAAAAGTCTTGTAACCAATGTCTCGCAATACAAAGTCTTGCAAACTATCTATCGCAACTTATATTGAAGGCTCTCGCAACAATCTCTTGCGAATTGGGCAGAGTTTTCTTTCGTAAAAAGTGGGTGACAAGAAGTTTCGCAAAGTGGGTATCGCAACAAGTCTTGCAAACTCTTTCTCGCAAACTAAAAGACAAAAGCTATCGCAACTAAAGTTTCGCAAGAAAAAGTCTCGTAAAGAGCTATCGCAACAAAAGTCTTGCAACGAAGATTATGACGGCTTAGAAAAACGACAAAAGAGCACGGTTCGCAAGCAATATAAGCTTAGATATCATAACAAAACCCTAATTTTACGAACAAAATCTTGCGAGCAAAACAAAACGCTAATTTTGCGAAAGTTTTTGAAACTTGCTAACCACGTTCTTATCCACAAATCACCATCTGATTCATAAAGTATTTGTATTGTTTGATAAAAACCGTTTCTTTAACCTCTAGAATGTTTTTCTAAACAAGTTTTTAAGATTAAACCATGTTTATGATTAATTTTAAGCAAAGTTGTACGAACAAAAAATTCTAGACAGAGAAAGACCTTTATAAAACTATAGAAATCTAAACTTTACTACTAATGATGATTTAAAGCTAAGATAAACACTACTAGATGAAACAACTTATTATATTAGGCTCTTGATACCAATTGTTGTCACCATATTATCACGTCTACTATATAAACTAGAGAGAAATTGGGTGTGGACACTTTATCTTAAAGAGAGAAACGAAGAAAGTCTTGCAAGACCTAACATAGACACACACCTCATAACCCATGAGGTAGGGGGTATTTATACCCGTACATGGATAAGATGTGAAACCTCACAACGTGGAGCATTCCCTGGCAACTATACAAGTGTTGCGAGGGCACTTGGTCTCGCAACGTACAACAATATTACACAACGTACCCTAAATATTACAAAACATATAATAGAAGTCCCTGCTCTATGATTTACACTTTTCGGTGTTCCAACACTTACTGATTTAACCAAACGTTCTTTTTCTTTCATCAAGCCCCAAACCCAGTGCCAACCCCATCAAACGCACACCCTATTCAATCAGTATAAAGAAACATCTACATATAAAATGGGCCTAGACCCGAACTCCATAATAACATCATCCAACCCATCAACTCAAAACATCTTCTCCCCTTTCGGCCCAAAAACCGTCAAGGGTTTTAAAACATTCATCATCTGAACCGGAAAGATAATAATATTTCCGGCGAAAATGACAGAAGTAGCAAGCAACGTAGTACACGAAGTACTAGGACCAAGAGCACAAGATCTAGACCAACCAATAATCGATTACATAATAAATGTTTTAGCTGATGAAGATTTTGATTTTGGGTTTGAAGGTGAAGGTGCTTTTGATGCTATCGGAGAGCTTCTTGTTGATTCCGGATGCGTCACTGATTTTGATGAGTGTCATAATGTATGTTTTTGTGTTTTTGTATTTGTAGTTATGGTTGAATTTAGGGGGTGTTTGTTTAAGCTTATTTGTGGGCTTATGAGCTTATTTGATTTTGGCTTATATTTCACAAGCCAAAATTTTGGCTTATTTTGGAGACTTGTAGGGGTATATAAGCTTATTATGACATAATAAACTTATATAAGCTCATAAGTCTCAAAATAAGTCAGAAAATTCGAGCTTAAGAAATATGAACCAAAATCAAATAAGCTCATAAGCTTAAAAAAGCACCCACTTAGAGGGTGTTTGGGGTTGTTTCTTTTTCTGCTGTAAGTACTTATTAGCTGCTTAATAATTAGATTTTGTTGGAAAATTTGAAACAAATCGATTTATCAAATGTTTTAGGTTAAATATGAGGCGAAAAACTAAGTTCGGGGCTTACGAGCTTATGTGATTTTGGCTTTTTTTTTTTGAAACCAATGTGCTTATTGTTTATATAAGCTTGTTATGATTTAACAATCTTATATAAGCCCATAAGTCTCAATTGAGAGCGTTTTTGGGATTGTTGGTGGCTGAGAATAAGCGCTTCATGATATAGGGTTTGGATTAGTTTATTTTAAAAGAAAATGCAAATGTTAAAAGAATAGTTTGTTGGAAAGTTTCAATCGTTTTATAAAAGGTTTTAGGTTAAATATGATGGTATAAAACTAATTTTATTTTTATTTCAAATAAGCATGTTGAAAAAAAGAAGCTCCATACGTAATTATTATACCTCAAAATAAGCTTAATTAACATAGTATAAGCAGATAAGTGGAAGCAGTTTGGGCGACACGAAACTGCAATTGCTAAATGAAAAGCAGTAAAGCGAAAACGATAAGCAATCTAAAACACCCCACTAAGTCTTATTGTGTATTTTTATAGTATTATACATAATTATCAGTTTAATATAAATGTGATTAAATGTGTGTCTTGTTTTTCTTTAGGATGGAATGGTAGTTTGTACGTGTATGATATAGACCGATTATTTATGAATAGTTTTAGATCAAAAGAGTTGTAATAGTTAGTTCAACATGGAAAATGGTTGAAGTAATTAGTTATATGTGTATACCGCAAAGAAAATGTATGATGAATGGAGATACAGCACCTTGGTTGGGAGTTTGGGACAAAGTTCAAATAATTTTAAATTAATCAGTTAAGGAATTTTTATTGGATAACTGATCAAGCTTGTGGGTTGTATGTAAAAATGTGAGTTATAGATGATATGCTAGGAGTGAGGTTTTGCTTTACGTATAAAGAGTTCGAGGTTACCTAAGGTGAATATGGAGTATTGTATGCTTCAAGTGAATTATAGGTTGTTTGGATACTAACTATAGCTTAATGATACATATATTACGGAGAATTTTATTATTTGCTCTGTAATTGATATGAAATCATCATTAAAGTATTTTTTAAGAGTATGTAGCTATATTGTAAGATTATGTTGAAACAATTTTGTGCATGGAAAATGTAATATATTACAAGTATAGCTTACGTGAAAACTAAAAACGCTTTCTGCATGAACTATCTAATCAGATGGACAGTATCTGTCTTGACTTTGAAATGATATAGTCAAAATGTTCCACATTGTCTACAAGTTAACCCACAACTTCTGTTGATCAGATTGCTCGTTTGCTAAACTGGTGGATGTAAAATAGGAATAAACAAGTAAAAATTTAATTTTTTTGATCTGTAATTGACTGGTCATTTCTCAAACAATATCGTAGGTTTGTGGCAGACTGTCAGATAAATTTGGAAAGCATGGTTTGATCAAAATCAAGCCAGCTGTTAGAAGTCTTGCTACACCATTTAGAATGAACGAGGGAATGGACGAAGTGAAAGTTGTTAAAAAGAAGCCTGAGCCAGTTGATGGCCCTCTGCTAACTGAACGTGACAAAATCAAGCTTGAAAGGAGGAAGAGGAAGGATGACCGTCAAAGAGAAGTAAGTTTCAATAGTTTATACATACACACATGACGCATACATACATCTCCACATGCATACATATAGGGTCAGATGATTTAAGAACCACTAATAGGTAACTATATAACTTGTGTGTATATCACTTGGGCCAACATGGTCACTCTATACAGCTGTTCTCAACCCAGATTAACAGAGATTAACTTTTCACAAATGTTGGAACAATAATTTGTCAGCATTGTCTTGCTTCAACGAGGATGGTTATTTATATTTTTGTGCTCATATGTTTAATATTTGATTAAACAGGTACAATACCAGATCCATGTGGCAGAAATGGAAGCAGCAAAAGCTGGAATGCCTGTTGTATCAGTCAATCACGACAATAGTGTTGAAGGAACTACTATTAGGGATATTCATATGGAAAACTTCAATGTGTCTATAGGTGGACGTGAACTTATTGTTGATTGTACTGTAACACTTTCTTTTGGGCGACATTATGGTGAGTCTTATTTTTATTTCCAGTTGTGGATCAAGTACTTTATTTGTATGTATCTTTTGTGCATCATATGCGTGTATTAGTGATTCTTGTTGATCAATAAGCATCTAACAAGAATCCCGTTTTGTTTGGCTAATATTAATATGTTATTGTATGTGATTGCATCGTGACATGCTACATCTTTTACAGGTCTTGTTGGTAGGAATGGTACAGGGAAAACAACTTTCCTTAGGTATATGGCTATGCATGCTATTGAAGGTATACCCAAAAACTGTCAGATATTGCATGTGGAGCAGGAAGTCGTCGGTGATGACACATCAGCATTACAGTGTGTCCTTAATTCTGATGTTGAGAGAGCACATCTATTGGGAGAAGAAGCTCGTTTGCTGAAAATACAGGTTATTTATATTACAGTGTGTGTGTGTGTGTGTGTGTGTGTGTGTGGGCACTCAAGAAAAACATGTGACTAACAAGTGTCATGTCTTATTTCTGAAATGACATGAAATTTTATTATTATTCTAGAGAGATGCTGAGCTGGAAGCTGAAGAAAAGAAGGATCCGAGTTTGATAAATGACAATGATGGAATTGCACAGAAGCTTGAAGCGATATACAAAAGGCTAGAGTTCATTGATGCATATACTGCAGAGTCTCGTGCAGCTTCTATTCTTGCGGTCAGTCCCTACCCCCTATGATTTACTATTTATTTTATGTTATACTACTTGCGGGTCATGATAGTATGATCTTAAATTTAAGTGGTTAATATTAGCATCTTTCGTTTTTCAGGTGATAAGAGTTCCATTATGATAAATATAATTGGCTAAATCAATTAGGTTGCTAGTGCATGTTTTATTGTTTATAGCTGAGCTTTACATAGAGTGAATTTGATTTTTGTTGTAAGATATCATTTTTATGTTTCACTAACTATAAGAGTTTCAGGGTCTAAGTTTCACACCAGAAATGCAGAAGAAGCCAACAAGAGCTTTTTCGGGAGGATGGAGAATGAGAATAGCTCTTGCTCGTGCACTTTTCATTGAACCCGATTTGTTACTACTTGATGAACCTACGGTCTGTCACACTCGCCCCTTTATCTTTCACGTTACCTAAACTTTGTTTTTGCATGATTAAGTTAATTTATAAAACTACAAAACCTATGGACATTCAAATTTTTGCCAAATAAATCCACTATGTTTTTTTTGCGCGTAATTATATCTTCTAACTTATGAAACTGAACAAAAACCACTATTTGCATGATTAGCAAAACTGACACTGCTTTTTTGCATGATCAAATTTTAACTTGTTAATAATGACATTCTCGATCTGTTTAACATGTTGAGATTTATTCTTGCAAAAACAAAGTTCAGGGGTTTAATCATGCAAAACTTGAAAGCCCACTTTGATTTTTCTCTCTCATATTTTGCCTTAAATGAATTAGAAAATGGAAGCTGCTTGAACCTCAGAAGCAAGTGCCGACTTACCTTCACTTTTTTTTACTTTGCAGAATCATCTTGATCTTCATGCAGTTCTGTGGCTGGAAACTTACCTAACTAAATGGCCAAAAACATTCATTGTTGTTTCTCATGCGAGGGAATTTTTGAACACGGTAACACTTCTTTGCTGCAATATTCTTTTTATGGTAACTGTATATTTTCATCTGTTGGTAAGATCTGTTGCTATATCATACTTGTTTTGTCTTGCAGGTGGTCACAGATATTTTGTACCTTCAAGGGCAGAAGCTCACTGCATACAAAGGAGATTATGATACATTTGAAAGGACGAGAGCTGAACTTCTTAAAAACAAACAGAAAGCATTTGAATCAAATGAGCGTTCAAGGGAACATATGCAGGTTTTTGGCTTATGCTATTAATAGATGTTAATACAAGATATTATGTTAAATTTAACAAATTTATCTGGCATCAATACTTACTGTCTTCTTGTGTTGCTGCAGTCTTTCATCGATAAATTTCGATACAATGCTAAACGTGCATCTCTTGTTCAATCTAGAATCAAGGTATAGTTTTCAAAGATTTGTCATACCTCATAATACTAATCACTATGCTTTATGTCATAAATAAGTTTTTGCTGTGAATCAAATGTCAGGCACTGGAACGTTTAGGACATGTTGACGAAGTTGTGAATGATCCAGAGTATGTATATGCATTCTTATTGTTCATATTGTAACATATAATTGATATTACATCCTACTGATTACATACTTTTGTGTGATTTTCGTATGCAGTTACAAGTTTGACTTTCCTACACCAGATGATAGACCTGGTCCACCTATTATAAGTTTCAAGTATGTTTTTTATAAAATTGCTGTTTTAGCTTTGAATGCTTTGTCATCATTCTTACTTGTCGATTGAATAATCACCAAGGAATGATTAACTTTTTGTTCCCTATTAATCAGTTGCATGTGTATATTACTTTCAATGTGATCACAGTGATGCTTCTTTTGGCTATCCTGGAGGCCCAATACTGTTCAGGAATTTGAATTTCGGGATAGATTTGGACAGCCGTGTAGCAAGTAAGGATACTCTAATGTTTTTCTTCTTTGTTTCTCTTCTTGAACTGTGACATATTAAAATTACTGTCGCGTGAGGCTGTCGTTTTATATAAAAGTGTCATGCGTGCATGTGCGTTTATGTATCATCTATAATAATAAGTATATATAAACATCATATGTTGCGGGTTGCCTAAATATATCAAAAGCCTATGTATATGCAATTATGCATGTGTGTCTGAATGTGATGTATGAGTGTCTGCCAGTGCGTATATATATTAGACATATTCATTCAACTTTTTATATGCTATAACTAGCTGTGTCTGCAGCATGGTCCAATCAAATACCAAAACCTCTTTGATTGGCATCTAAATAGGAAAAACTAGATCTATTAATTTAATATTAAACACATTTATGTGTTTCATGTGTAACTATATCTTCATCACACTAGCTCATTTATCTCTTTTAGCATTGATTTGCATATCCTTGTGCTTCATTTTCTGACTATAGAATACAAATAAATTTACAGTGGTAGGTCCCAATGGTATTGGTAAATCAACTATACTGAAGTTGATTTCAGGGGAGCTTCAACCAAGCTCTGGAACAGTTTTTCGTTCAGCTAAGGTAACGATAATACAGTTACTAAATCTGTGTAATGAAAAATACTATGGACAACTTTTTGTTCTTCGAGGTTGTAATAATTTGTCAAGCTTGGAGCCTTGGACTATAGTGCAGTTAGAAACTACCGAATTGCTGTTTAGCTTTACATGTATTCATCTAATTGTGTTTAAATTCCCTTTACAGGTTCGTATTGCTGTATTCAGTCAGCATCACGTGGATGGGCTTGACTTGACCTCCAATCCACTTCTATATATGATGCGTTGCTTCCCTGTGAGTTTCTTTTTTGCTTCTTTGACAGTGTTTTGTTTATTGTATCGTCATTTCCTTAGTTTCCAGGTTTATATAATCCTGCGAATGTATGTTTCTACAGTTCACAATCACCTAAGTCTTCTACCATAGGGAGTTTCTTTCTTTTTGTATATAATGCCATTAAATAATGATTTTTGGCTACCACAGGGAGTGCCTGAACAAAAGCTTCGAGGCCACTTGGGTTCTTTTGGTGTTACTGGCAATCTGGCTCTACAACCAATGTACACATTGTCTGGTATGTCTAGTCTTAATTACCTCTATTTTTATCATTATTTGTATAAGTTCGATTATGGTTACGTGGAACGTGTTCTCCTTTCACTGTCTCAAAAATTTTGGTTTGTGGTGTTACAGGTGGTCAGAAAAGTAGGGTTGCATTTGCAAAGATAACCTTTAAAAAGCCTCACATCATACTGCTCGATGAGCCGTCAAACCATCTTGTAAGTCTCAGTTGTTACTTTTTATCAATTGTAATCTGTACTCAATAGAATGGTCAGTGGATATCAGTGAGTCATGATACCATCATCGTGTTTGTGGCATATCACTATACATTATAGTAAACCTATTATTTATAAGCATGTCTGATCATTAAAATCATTTTGTTTGGACGATAGCTTTATATTGATATTGGTAGAGTTTAAGTTCAACCGTTGGAGTAAAGATCATATTGATGTCCTAAATACCCTTTATTTGAAGTTAAATACTCCGTATAGTATTAAAGTTGTATTTTAGATTTCTAGATTTTAAAGTGGTATTGTTTCTTTTCGGGGTGGGAAGGAGTACTTGGTGTATGCATTATAAGCAAACCAATAGGTAACCTAAGATTTAAACCAGAATCACTTTTAATCTATTTTACGATCCCTGTAACTACAGGTGGCAGGATGTAGACATATGTGGCAATGGGTCAATATGGTTTCGGTTCGAAACAAGTAGTTTTCTAGTGTGGGCTGGGTTGAGCGGCTGTCATTTTTAGTCTTATTGTAAATAGTTAATGCGTTTAAGCATAAGAGTTAAACTACTGTATCACTATCATACCCTGAATATTTGAACAAAGTGCTTTAAGGGCAAATGCATTCATATACACTTGCCATATGACCTGTTCCATGCATTGTTTATTCTTTACTTAACCCACACTGACCCATTAATAGGAAGATGGGCTGAAATTGTTACCTTTAACTGTGATGCTGGTTTACAATAAAAAAATATAACTTTTTCCGCATCTGTTGACCTAATATATAACAATATTTGTACTTTAAATGCAGGATTTGGATGCCGTGGAAGCATTAATACAGGGTCTTGTTATCTTCCAAGGAGGGGTTCTCATGGTTAGTAGACCCTAATTCATTTATGCTATATGGCCTTTTTTACGAGTCTCATTAAACTAGTGTGAGACAAGTGAACGCGTGGTTGTGGGTCCCGTTAACCTTAATTGTAGTAGTGGGACTTGCGTAAATGAATTTCTAAGGAACATGATGGGAACAATTACGCAGTCAGGGTTCCTTGTTTACATTTTTACGTTGAGGAAATAATAATGTGACATGAGTGAGAATTACCCCGTACGTTATCGATAACTAAGAGTGGAGGAAAATACTATTAGCAGATATGAATCAAATTGAGACCACTTTCGCTTATTTAGATGACATGAGGAAAAGGAAAATGTTGTTTTCAGATTCTAAATCTGCATTTCATTTCCGTGTCTTCATTTAATTTGCTCATGTTATGAATATATACAGTATTAATCTTTTTGTCAAAAATGTTTTACGCTTGCAGGTAAGTCACGACGAGCATCTGATTTCGGGTAGTGTTGACCAGTTGTGGGCTGTGTCTGACGGTAGGGTGACACCATTTAGTGGCACTTTCCAGGATTACAAGAAGAAACTTCAATCTTAGTTACTTCCAAGACCCCTTTGAGGATATTATGTTATTACATATTCTAAAAGAGCATCGTGTTATTTTGTATGTTGTCATAGCAATACTTACTCATAAAGTGATTTAAGTTCAACTTAAAGCAACAGTTTTCTGAAGGTGATCATCCTTACGCTACTTGTTCCATCTTCATTTTTGTTGCTCCTCTGTTTAACGATTGTCTTTGGGCGATGTGGTAATGGATGGATTGGCAATTCATTAAATGCATATGGTTATTGCCACAGTTCATCTCTTTTAGATAACACTAGCCGGGTACCCGCGCGTTGCGGCGGCGGGTACCCTGCAATATAATTTATTTGGCAAAAATGGAGCTAAAACTTGGTGCTTGAACCATCTCCATCTATAAGAACAAAACACAAACAAGAGTTTAGTGGAATATCAAGTGATCAAATCTGTCGTCCAATTTTTAAGATATAAGGCAACATGCTGGCCCATGATTTGACAGTTCTAAATGAGTATCACAGCCCACTATTTGAGCCACAGATTTATGTGAACTTAGGGCACTAGGAGTGGTGATTCTGAATTTATCTTACCTCCCAAATTCAGCCAATAAACTTTAGCCAACTCATTCTCATAAATTCTCATACCTCCCAATTTAATTCACTGGCGCCCGATAAATTCTCATACCTCTCAAATATATATATAAAAAACTTAAAAGACACATCCATAGTAATAACCCACTTCCAATTTCCAACACACACCCACTTCCAAACTCACAAAACCCTCCACAACCCAGATCTCCAAATCCCCATTAAACAATGCTGACATCATCATCATCAACAAAACACCCAACAAGACAACAATGGCGTATCCTAGACTTAGTATCCTTAATCTTTTTCGGTACAATATTTCTTTTCTTCATTTTAATCCTAACCCCATTAGGAGATTCAATGGCAGCAAGTGGGAGCCAGTATTTGATGACGTCAGCAACAGGTGGAGCAACAAAAAGACATCATATGATTAGTTTGAAAAAAATGGTTCTATGCAACGTTCATATGAAAATTTATCATCACCGGGTATTATTACCGCTAGCCATACATTTTGAGCATAAATTTATGGCCGACGGCGGTTTTATCGGCGGTATGGGCCATACCGCTGGCCATAAACTTGCCCACTCCGAGTGCCCTTACTTCCATAGGAATATAAGAGTTAGGCGCTGTTTCTTTTGCACTTCTTGTACCCTTTAGTAACAGATTCAGATGAGCCCACATGTTTTTAGTTGTTTTTTTTTTCTTTCTTTCCGGTCTATATATCTAATTGGGGAGAGAGATAAAAATGAGTGTCTTTGGAACCAGATGCTCATATGTCATAATATCTACCACCCATTTACCAGATTACCCTTTACCTCTTTTTTTTTCTCTCTCTATTTTCATGAGATCCCTTTTTCTTCTCTCAAGATTTTCAACAAACTTCATAGATCCCCAATTTTTCTTTCACTTTTAATAGATTATGAATAGTATTGTTCTTGTGTTTTTAAAACAATTTTTACCTTCATCTTCATATTACTTTGTATTTATTGAAGTTTAATTTTTGCCTTCTACATCCCCGTCACGACAAGTTTCTACATCAACACCGGCGATCTCTTCCTCCACGTCGATCACCCACACGTCAATGACCTTCGTGTTTGTCATATTAGTTTCTCTACTTGAGATCTGATTATTTGAGAAGTTGGGTAATTTACCCTTTGTTTTTTTTTTTTTGTGTTTGTTTATATTGATTAATATGCACCTTAACAGGTTCTTTATGTGTTATGGATTTTAAAGAATTTGATGGGTTTTTATGTTCATCAATTTTTGATGCATCACTTGTTTCGTGGTTATGAAAACGTATTTATAAATCAGTGGATTTGGGTGTTTTCAATGTTTAGGGAAGAAGGTTAAAAATGTAATTTAGTCAAAGAAGATGATGTGTATTCAATGAAAAAAGAAACAATAAATTTTCATCTTGAACTTGGGCCATATAGGCGCATATATCCACACGGAGATCATATCCAATCAGATAAAAAAAAGAAACGCCCCCTTAGTGCCACTTCAAAAGAAGGTGCAACTCAATCTCTAACTTTGTCTTTTGCAAATCTTTAGGTTATTGTTGGTCCAGTTGAGCTGAGTTTTTAGCATACTGCCCATAGATGTGTTTTTCATAATCGTTTTGTTTAATCTTTGCCCGACTGTAAATCCATCCATCACCAATTCACCATACCAATGTCAAATTCGAATTGGATAAAGTTCTCCCATAGGGTGACTTACATGGCCATCTAAGGGTCATCACATTATGGTGGTTGACACTTTTTTTTGAAGCTAGGTTGTGAAATTTGGACCTCTCATTCCCCACTTTTTTTTACTGCATGCTGACAACCTTTATGGTGGTTGGCACCTTTGGCGGACTAAAGCCATACAAGAATGCTATGTGCTTATTCTGAAGACTTCATACACATAGACATACTCAGACCACTCTAAAAGATTTGCATTTATGAAAAACATATCCAAAATCACTCTATTTGGTCACTTTTAATTATTAAAACATGTACAATAACATATCTAACAAGAACGACACAATATCAAAACCTTCATACAAAAAGAATGTTTTGCCACTATTTATTATCTACCACAGCCGGATAAGCCATAAAAATATTCACAAAAGATCAAAAAACTAAAATAACACAGCAAAACTTTTAGCAACACCATGTTTCTTCATTGGCTTCTATTAAACATGTTTTAAAAGATCAAAAATCAAGGTGAGCAAAATTTCATGAGACCATAACAAATCTCGAGATCTAAGCAACCCAAAACCACCAAGATCAAACGCAAACCAACACACAAGATCTAACGAAACCACTGAAACTCAAACATCACCAGTATTAGGTGGTATTGGTGGCGGGTCCAGTTGATAGTGATGGCGGTGTCTGTGGCGGCGAGAGTTGTTGGTGTCCCGGCAGTGGTTTTAACCGGTGATGGTTGCGGCAGATTCAGTTGGTTGTGGTGGTAGTATGTGATTGTGTGTTTTAGAGAGAGACGGATGTGGGGGTGGGGGAAACTGTTTTGAAATGAAATGGGCTGTTACGTGTTTTTTTAAATGGGCTATTATAAAGTTTTTAATACCGGATGTTGTTACAAGTTTATATAATTAAGACATTTGATTTTTTGGCTTTAATTTTTTAAATATGTGTATGCAAGCTATTGACTATTGATTTCCATAATAAGCAAGTTTAGAAATCTGAATTTTAAGCCTTGCTAATAATGGAATAGTCTTAAATCCATTATAATGTAGTAGAGATTTTAACATGTGTGTATGATTAAGTTTGATTTTTTGGTTATCACAAATTCAAACTGGATGAACTTCTTATCTTGCTATTTATTAGGTTAATACACAATAAAAACCCAAGAAACAAGAAAATTCAAATACAAGAGCTTGGTATATTGTCATTTTTAAGAGGAGGAATTGCATATATATCTCTCGAAAAGGTGAATGATTGCATATACTCATTTTTTCTACAAGTATTCAATGATTTTATTTTTGATATTGCACTTGTTTTATTGTTCATCCAAACAACCATTTAATTAGTATCTATATATAAGTGAATACTAAACAACCTTGTATTCAATATTTTATATTTGTTGACGGCTTGACGGCAAAATACATATTAAGATGTATACTAAGCACGTCAAAACATTAGTAGCACCAAATAGAAAAAAATAAAACTTAAAATCAAACGGTTTGGAATATGTAATAACATAATATCCTCAAAGGTACCAACTCGGATAGACTAATGTTATGCATTCATAAAAGGATTTCTAATTGTCTTCCAAGTCAACATCCATATGACTAGAAAGATGACACACTCACACTCACACTCACACACACACACAAACTCTTTATATGTGATACCATGAGGAACTCTCTTCCTCTATAAGTGTTACTACGCGTAGAGGAAATTCAAATGAATAATTAAAACCATGGTTGTTATGATCCCGATGTTGATCTTAAGATCTTACGATTTTACGATACTACATAACAAAAATGATCCTGATCTTACATAGGATATTTGCAAGCTTAATATCTTATAGGATACCGATCTTGACCATAGAATCTTAAGATCAATTCCGATCCGATCTTACTTTTCTCGAACATCAAACTAAAAAACACAAAGTTATTGACTATGTTTTATAAAATTTAACAAAACAACATGTTAATCTTTTTAAATATTTCATAATCATAATTTAGAACAATATTTTAACGAAACATTCCTATAATTTAGTGTTTATAATATATACTAATTTGTAGACTTGTATAATATTAAAAAGACTATTAAAAAAAAGGACAATATAATAGGATATTAAGATCACGTTCCGATCTTACGATATCGATCTTGCAAAGATGAAAACGATCATGAGTAAGATCTCGATCTTGAAAACCTTGCTTAAAACTTGAAAAAAAGAAAACTTCTTGCCATTTGATTAATATAATTCAATTAAGGGCAAGGTTAAATGTTTTCAAATTTTTTTTTTTTAAACGTGCAAATATCTCAAAGACGTCACATGTATTTAATCACTCGTGAATGTATAAGCACATGTGATTAATAGCATACTTCCATTCTCAAGTTATTTATCATTCGAATTAAAAGAGATCATATATATTGTTATATGGCTCGAGCCCGTCTGAGGCTTAGGTTCACTAGAGTTTATGATTTTTGATGCATTGTATATGATCTTCGAATTTGCTCAGCCACGATTTGGTCCACCTTGACATGACACCTCTAAGCCACTCGTAAGATCTTAGCCGCCACTGTTTATCCATTATCTGAAAATCAAAACGCAACCCACTATTTCGACCATAACTCCTAAACTGCTAACAGACGTTGCCAGTGCCATTGCTATTGTAATTAAATGAGAGAGTCATCAAATGGTTAATTGACATCTTCACGTGTGAATGCGCCCGTGGATTCATAATTAAACTCCAAAGTAAATGCTATTAAAATACCTGCCTCCACCAGTTGGATGCGCCATTATTTGTCCCGAAAGTCGTCCAAAAAAAAAAACAATCTTTCAGAGTCTTAAATTCTTTATCACGATAACTATCTTTAGTTTTGTTTTTTATATTTAGTTTTATTTTTTAATCTTTCACGATTTTGTCGCTCGAAATACAAGAGAGTATTAGAAGAAAGATTGTTATATTGGTCGCGCCTGTCCGTTGGCTTAGGTCTACGGTCTATGGTTTATGATTTATGATGTATCTATGTAAATAGTGATTAATAAAACATAAGAACCTACGAAGAATTCTGATTGTAACACCGTATAAATGCCCAAACTTTTTTGACTCAATATCAGTATCTTATCCAACTTCCCCCAAAATTTCACTCGATAAATAACAATGGAGTTATTTAATACATTCCTAAGACCAAGCCACCAATTCTTCAATAGCATAATAACCTTCTAGTCTTTATTTCGACTAGTGCTATGGGTGTTCACAGGGCGGTTCGGCTCGGATAGCTTAAATTTTCTGAACTGATCTTGGCGGGGTGGGTACCTCAAATTTCTAACCGAAGCCGAACCGAAGGGGGAGTATCCGAACCGAACCAGACCGAGTTTTGGCGGTAACCCACAGATTGGTTACGGTAACCGATGTTGAAATATGAATCATAAAAATACTATAAACATATATTTACATCAAGAACACGCAGCGGAAGATCTACAAGAATATGTAATTAATTAATCTAAATAAACACGTACCTTAATCGCGTAATCACCAAGAACATTCAAGAACCCTAATTAGGGTTTGATTATGTCGAACCACCAAAGGGAAAAACACCAAAAATCACAAGCTAAAATAAGCTTGTCACTCGTTCTTGTACACACGCGATAGTAGCGTTCCAATGGGAAAGCTAGGTTCAAGAATCACAAAACAACCAAACACTTTGAAAGCTTTACTTGACACGACCAAATCCTAGTGGATTTAAAAGAGGGTCGTTCGTTGGAGCTTAGAGGGAGAAGAGAAGAAGAAGTTTGGCTAGTTAGGGATTCAAGATTAGGTAAAACCCTAAACACAATGAATTGTATTTATAGGCAAACCATTACTTGGTCCCCAAGCTAGCCCAAACCGAAACCCACATCCCTAAGGATGGATCGGCCTGAATTAAGAACCCAAGGTGGTTCTAGATCCTTCTCTTCCTTTTTCATATTTAGTCCTTTAACGTTCGTTATCTCTAACTCCGTTAAGTACTAATTGTCGTTAAGTATGTTTTATGAAATGAATAAATATAAATATAAAATATATTTAATTTATTCAAACCATTGGAACTCTCACGTATTGTGTGCAATCCCGAGTCTCGGGTTCGAAACCGGACATACATATATTAATTCATTATACACAAAACCTAACAGCTCCCACTTGGATAATGATTAATATTGTAATGACATGGGCTAGTCTAGCTTTAACAGATCCCAATGCCCCCAGCTCGATCCGAGTATGGTTCTCCTGGAAAAAACCACGTGATGATTAAATCATCATACTTATCCTTTTGTTACTAACACTGCGTTAATTTGGATATGGATCTTTGTCATTCCATAATTAACAGTAGTTTCTCGTTTATACATAATTGAACAAGATTACCAAAACATCTGAACGTCTTTCAGATAGACTTTGGGTGCGGCCGCACAAACATCTTGTCAACCCTACGAGTGGCCAAACAGTATTATACTTCAAAACAAATTTGAAGGAACAAATCCTTTATTGACTACGAGCGTGACCCTTGAACTTTGCATCACCTCCGAAAATAGCCCTTATAACTACCTGTTACGGATAGCGTTAGACTATCTCACAGAAAATGAGCTACATCCTCGGCAGTCACCTGGTATCTCAAGTCTGAGGATAAATATTCATGATATACTTAATGACTATGATCCATAAAGTATAATCATGTGTTTGGGATAAGTCCTATATTCAATTTATCCAATATTGAATATCATGTGACATTGGTATCTCAACCTTACAGTACATTCTACCAATCCTCACATTTGTCTTAGTTCAATAATACTCCCATATTATTGATTGACAACGGACTATTTAGAATAACATTAGTTATTCATGGATTTAAACATGCAAATATAGGACACAAATATTAATAATGAGAATAAACGTTATCCGCACTTTATTTCATTAAAATAATAATTGTTTACATGTCCCTTATCCAAATACTAACCAGATCAAGCATGATAATTTCCATTAATGAATTATGCCACAAGTCATGACCACCATACTTGTTGACAAGGCATAAATCAATTAATTTGATCTATCGGAATTTTGAGAATACTTATTTCAATAATGAAATTCTTGTATGTGTTCATTCATCTATCTAGATATTGACACATACTTCATAAAATACGTGGCATCCTCATTCACGAATTTATGACAATTAAACTACCAAACCTTTGTAGTTAAAGTATTCTAATTCTTTATGTATAATGCAACTATGCTCATATTGAGCACAACTAGTATACATGGTCTCCTAATAAGGATGAACTCCCACCATGACTAGTATTGAGTGTCATCTCAATCTTACTAGCATCATTGTATCAAACAACAATATGCTCTTTTAAAGTTCCGTAAACTTTAAAATTTATCGTGTAATGTTTTGATATTTTCAAAACCTTCAAGATTTGAACACTATATCAATCAAGCAATAACTTGCCATATGGTTCATATTTAGAATTTTGGAGCAAATCCAGGCTGAGGATGTAAATTCTAAACCATATCCATTACACTTAGTTATCTAATAATTTCCAATTAGATACTAATGTTGTCAATCATCTTGTATTCAAGCATGATACAACAAGCAACATGATGTACATGAATAATCCTTTTGTCAACCTTAGATTTGGTTCATGTCATATCTTTTCAAAGATATGTTTCTATCTAGTTCTTCTAATAGAATATCATGTTCTTTTAAAATCAGTTATTTTACCGCTTATGTTTATGATCAAATAAACATATATTTCAAGGTTTTATTTTCTATATGAAGTTTCATTTCAAACTAAGACTTAACATTTAAATGTTAATGGAATGTTACTTCCTATATGTTATACAACATATATGAAATAAGAAAATAAATACATCACTCCCACTAGCTTTCAGAAATATTAAGAAATATCTTAATTTTAATTATAAATCAAAACTCGATTTAATAACTAAAATAAGTATATCTTTTAGATGCATGCATTAATCCATTTACAAATGATTTGCACTTATGTATACTATTAAAGATTATTTGAATTCAAACACTTCTTTCAGTTACTTTTCGTCCTCGCTCAAGTAATTATTAAAGAAAGAGTTTTGATATTCCATTATTAACTTCATATAAATGAAACTAATAATGACAATCATAATCTTTATATATTTAGTGTGCTTAGAAAGAATCTCAATCACATTTAATTGCTTAATTGCGATTGATAATCTTTTCACATATTAAATATGTATACAAATATTGTCCATATGATTTCTACACAAGAATTTTAAATCACTAGGATTTTCATTTCCTTTGTAGAAATTCATTTCTATCTTATAGAGTAACTATAGAGCTTAAGATCAACTACGTTTCCAAACTAGTTATCTTCTTGGACTGCATCTAACTTATTCATAGTATGAGTAATTTGCCAAATAACATTTGCAATTTATTAACAGGCATATCACTATCCTGTAACTCTTAACTCTCAACATATTCTACAAATATTTGAGATACCCTTGCGGATCTATGAATAAGAATTCCATCATCTTTGAGATTTAACACTAACATGTTAAATCCTCATTATGGTTTTGCTAGTGTATTCTAGAAGATCACGTATCTTGTAATTTTATCTTATCAAGATAAAACTCCCACTTGCCTTTTGCAATTTATAGATTACCTATAAATGCTTAGCAAATAGAGCAACACAAACTTGTTCTCTTTTGGGACTTTACAGATACAAATTGACAGTTCCTAACCTTAATTTGTTAATAACCTACCCAACATGTAGTTTAACAAATTCTGAACTTCAATTTTTAAGACTTAATGTGATTCCACACATTCCATAATCAATGGTGTCTTATTAATCTTCCAGGTCGGAGTCTAATTGAGTATATCCAATCCATACTCAATTTTCTAACCTTGATATCTTTATGGAAGAATTTAAGATATAATTATCTCTAATCAAACAATATCACAAGAGTTTGATTTTCCTAACTGAACATACCATCAATACTATGTATTTCATTAGGATTAATATTGTAATTTAATCTTACAATATGTGAGATAAATATATTTCGTTTTGGCTTACCTATTTACCAACTAAATCACTTTAATGGTACAATAGATTTTCCAAGCCAATTGTATAATTTATAACATAAGTGCCTCATTATCCAAGCCACTTAATATATATGTCTTACCAAAAAGACATAAACTGTTATAATCCCAATCTACGTTATAAGTCATTAATCAACTCCATGACTTCTTGTATATGTCTTAATAAAACATAACAAGTTAACGTCTTACTTCAGTATAAGTCTTATAGCAATAAAAGACTTCATATTTATATCTACAATATACACATGTATAACTAAAGTAATTATGAAACCCACAACTTGGTTTCAATAGTATTTCAAGTTAATTTATTACTTCATATATTTATGTCATTCCAAGAATACATAAACATCTAAATATGAAGTAGTATAAGATTACTTCATTTATTTATGTCATTACTCCAATACATAAATATATACATTATGAAGTAGTATTAGATTACTTCATTTATTTATGTCATTACTCCAATACATAAATATATACATTATGAAGTAGTCTAATTATCATATTGACACTTGTTCTAATAATTATCTAATTTTAGAAACTTGTAAAATAACATAGTTTCATTTCATCAGTCGAGGCTGATAATGATGAAAGTATGTAGTTTACCTTGTCATTAATATCTAGTAATGAAAGTAGATATTAACTTCAAGTGTTCCATAAATTAGAATGTGTATAAAACACATTAGAACATTGATCTCTTACCTTACAGTCAAGAAATCTCTTTAAATCATATTCCTTTATGTTGTTGCTTGCACACAATAAGATCTCTCCCACTTGTGCATGGAACAACATCACGTATCGAATAAACAACACGTCAATAGTTTGCTTATTTGATCAATATGATTGTGTCATAGATATAAGTAGATATAGAATCACCTCGTCTACTAAGGAAACGTACACGACTATCCTTAATACCACAAGTGCCTATAATTGGAAAGTATCATCTCAAGAAATTCTAGAGATAATCCGGATAACTACCAAGACTTGTAGCTCCCACTGAATTTATGATCACTGTATGAACTCATTATTCAGTAATTTCAGCACTATGCTCCCACTGGCTTTGATAACATTGTAAGTGTTGCATTACCAGTAAAAGCAAATAGCGTGCTGTTTACTTTCCTACACCCTTGATGAATCCCTTACGTAATACATACTAAGGTACTTCAAAGAATGTATTCTACTTTGTGAATGATGGAATATCCATCATTGCAATTAACTTGAAAGAATTGGGTATGCAATTTCTTCCTTAGTTAGGTCTACCATCCTCATCATGGAATGTAGCACCTTTAAATGGTTAAAGCATAACAACTAGATCAACTATTCTAGTTAGCCTTTTACCACTTTTGCGGTAATTAGTCTAGCTTCTAATTTAATAACTCCTAACCATGCAATTTCGTAAGAAATTCGCCATGAGTTATTTCTTAGAATTTAGACGATTCTAATTATCCTATTATGCCTTTCTTATCCATAAAAAGGAATAGGATTAGGTCTCACTCTTCACACGGAAAGTGGACTCGGTTTATTCTCTTCAGCAAAAATTGACTCTTTCAGAAACCCCTACGGGTGTAGATCAATTTACTACTAAAAGAATATCCCATATTTACGGTTTTAACGTTGCATTAAATACATTAAAAGAATTTTCAAAATTCAATTTAGTATTTTTTTTTGATAATAACTTTTCAAGAAAATTAAACACCCACGGTAAATAAAATTTTACCATTTAATTTTCATTGAAAATTAGGATCCAAATTGACGTCGTTTCATCACATCAGCTTTGGCTGCTAGCAATGAAAGTACTCAATAAGGTAAAGCTACACTCAATTGCCAATATACAATTGCAATTCCTAGAATCATGGGACTTACATTATATTGCCAATCTCGGTTGCAAAATGTAAGCATGTTTCATCCCCAAATCTTTATGCCTTGGCGCCGTCCCATTACATCAGCTTTGGCTGCTAGTAATGAAAGTGCCCAATTAAGTTTACCAACTTAAGAAACTGTAAATTGACGTCGGTTTATTGCATTCAGCTTTGGCTGCTAGCAATAAAGTACTCAATTTACCCTTAGACCGCACCCTTTGAACATCAACATTCAGCTTTGGCTGCTAGTGATGTAGGATGAAACCTTAGGTGTTTCTTTTTGTAGTTGGTTGGCATATTACTTAAATTTTTAAAGGGTATAAGTTTTTGATGTGTCAAATCAAAAATTATGTACAAAGATGTCATGCATTCATCTTTGTATCATATATGTTTTCAAAAACAAAACCGTTTACTCATTCGCAGCTCAAATCATCAAATCTTTTAATTGAGGCGTTGAACAAATTACAACATTGCCTTAAGATGCTTCGTATTTATCGTGGTGTACTTGGTAAGTCTAAAATTGACGCACAGGCGGGCGTAGGGACGACAGCCGCCGAAGCTGGTTAAAACCGTGCCCCTCTAAGGTCACAATTTAATGCGTACCAACTAGAACCCACTTTTATAGTTTGCCAATTTTAGGTCCGCCGCTTCGACCACTAAATACAGTCGCAATCAATCAACTAAAAAATTATGATTTTCTTGCTAAAACACTTAATGTAGTAAATTAATTATTGCTAGTCTCGCCTGGGAGCCAATTACCGTGCGAAGCGAACCACTGTCGGCACATAAGACTTGGCAATAATTAAAATTACTACGAAGGTTTCATAGTTATTAGTCTTATTTATTTTTATTTTGAAAATTACCCTCTTTTGCCGTTACAATCCATCATAATTATCAAACACAAAAGATCAAGTAATTACAAAAATAAATAAACACATAATAACAAATATATGATCATCCACGATATCATATAGCCACATGCAAACCTTTTCAATAAATCCTAATTAATAATTCTATGTGTAATTTAAATGTATGTAATTAACAAAACTCCCATTGGTTTTCGAGCTCATTGTGCCCAATGGACCACAGACGCCAAAAAATTTGGCCGCGTAAGTTTTAGTTAATTAGATACCACATTGCACATAACTTATTAATTAATATATATTGAGGTCTTCCCCAATTTAAGATTTATTTAAATCATGTAGCAAATAAATACAAAACAAAACATACAAATCCAACCATGACAAAATATGCAAGATCTTGTCATGGATACCATATTGATCACATAATCATGAATTCCATATTATTAATCAATATATCACTTGTACGTATTTAATTAATTTAGTGACATCACATACGGTATTCACAAATTAATCCCTAAAAATTTCATGCAATCCTAGGGTTTCTATCAAGATTTTAAATCAACCATAAAACCCTAACCAAAATATGTAGGTGTCGACCCATGGAGGGTGTCGACCTACTTTTGGAAAAAATTAGGGTTTAGAAACCCTAAAAAAATAATTACATGTATCTATTCAAGATCCAATTTTTAGGTTTTAGTAATTAATTACAAGTTCTTAAACCTGGCTCATGATGCCACTGTTGAAATATGAATCATAAAAATACTATAAACATATATTTACATCAAGAACACGCAGCGGAAGATCTACAAGAATATGTAATTAATTAATCTAAATAAACACGTACCTTAATCGCGTAATCACCAAGAACATTCAAGAACCCTAATTAGGGTTTGATTATGTCGAACCACCAAAGGGAAAAACACCAAAAATCACAAGCTAAAATAAGCTTGTCACTCGTTCTTGTACACACGCGATAGTAGCGTTCCAATGGGAAAGCTAGGTTCAAGAATCACAAAACAACCAAACACTTTGAAAGCTTTACTTGACACGACCAAATCCTAGTGGATTTAAAAGAGGGTCGTTCGTTGGAGCTTAGAGGGAGAAGAGAAGAAGAAGTTTGGCTAGTTAGGGATTCAAGATTAGGTAAAACCCTAAACACAATGAATTGTATTTATAGGCAAACCATTACTTGGTCCCCAAGCTAGCCCAAACCGAAACCCACATCCCTAAGGATGGATCGGCCTGAATTAAGAACCCAAGGTGGTTCTAGATCCTTCTCTTCCTTTTTCATATTTAGTCCTTTAACGTTCGTTATCTCTAACTCCGTTAAGTACTAATTGTCGTTAAGTATGTTTTATGAAATGAATAAATATAAATATAAAATATATTTAATTTATTCAAACCATTGGAACTCTCACGTATTGTGTGCAATCCCGAGTCTCGGGTTCGAAACCGGACATACATATATTAATTCATTATACACAAAACCTAACAACCGAGTGAGCAAATATACTCGTACCAATTGGAATGTAATGTTGTGTTTTCACCTGTATAACATGATTCTTATTTTGAACCATAACCATAACAACATTCTATAAGCATAAAACATGAATTGATACTAAAATTCAATCAAACCCATTTATTCAATAAAAAAATTGTCTCGCAGAACACATCACCAAACCACAATTTTCATCACTTGTCTTGGTTCAAACATAAAGCAAAGGAAAAAAAAAAAAACATAAAATGCAATCTTGAATCCCAATTATTGTTCAAACTCCAAATCAAAAGAAAGCAAAAAAAAAAAACACACAATCTTCGATTCCAGTCACTAGGGGTGTTCAAAAAAACCGAGAAACCAAAAAACCGAGCCAAAGTGCTTGATCCGAAACCGGAAAGAACCGATAACCGAAGAAACCAAAACCGAAAAAACCCGAAACCGAAAAACCGAGTTACCATGGGGAGGTTTCGGTTTATGTTTTATTGTAACCACGGGTAACCGACCCGACCCGAGAACATAACATAGTCAACTATTTATTTATAGAAAATATATTGCATTTGATGTGCAAATTTACACCGAATTAAAGTAAACCCACAACCAAAATATAAAATACTATAAAATATGACACACGGATTTAACGCAGTAAACCCCAAGAGGGTAAAAACCACGGGCTGACGGGCAAGGTAAAATACGTTTTACTATGATAAAAGTTTAGAATTACATTTCTCTCTAATTACAAGGATAAACACATTTATGTCTCTTTTAATTAGGAGATATTTCACAAACTCTCCAATGAACTCACAATTACATATGAAGAACTTTGTCTGGGATTAAAAAGGAATGAGATGGGATGATGAATGAGGCAATGAAGCCTTCCTTTTATAGGTAAAATTTAAAGCCAAAAAAAGTCAAGAGGCACAAACCTTTCATTCATTCAAAAGCCACACATCTCAAAAAGGCCATTTGCACTTTCATGACTAACAATGTTCCACTTGAAAATTCGATTGAAACTCAATCAATCTTCACACATCATCCTACCTTGCCATTTCTGTTGCTTACGTATCTTCTAGGCCGCATGAGGATTGACACCATATAAACTTTTCATAACTGATTACTTTCTTCAGATAATCTACCACATTATCATTGATATGAATTTTCTGCATATACACGATTCAATCTTCCACTTTCTCACGAAAGAAGTGATGTTGAACTCGTATATGCTTTGTCTTTGAATGAAATGCTAGATTTCTTTCTAGATACAAGGCGCTATGATTGTCACAAAATAGAGTAATTTTATCTTGTTCGTGCCCGAGCTCTTCCAACAACATCTTCAACCATACTGATTCTTTGTTAGCTTGAGCTGTTGCGACATATTCTGCTTCTGTTGTTGACATGGCCACAACTGAATGCAGTTTTGAAGCCCAACTATTGCTCCGCCAGAAAGTTTAAACACATACCTAGTGGTTGATTTGCTTCCATCAAGATCACCTGCATAATCAAAATCAACATTTTTCTTTGATAGTAAAATCTGATTCCCTGAACATAATGCAACATCTGAGGTTCCTTTAATGTATCTAAGGATCCTCTTCACAGCTTCACAATCCTCTCTACCAGGTTCTGCCATGTATCGACTTACTACTCCCACTACATGTGCGGTCTTGTAGAAATCATCGCGAACATTAAACTTCCCACTGCTGATGCATACGGTACTCGAGACATATCCATCCTCTCTTCTTTACTGCTAGGATTCATCTTAGAGGATAATTTGGCATTAGTAGGAAATGGGGTTGATATTGGCTTACAATCTTGCATACTAATCCATTGCAAGATATTTTTCAAATGATTTTTTTTGTGAAAGCCAAATCTTCCTACTAACTTTATCTTGGTGAATTTACATCCCTAGAATCTTGTTTTCGAGTCCGAGGTCTTTCATCTCTAATTCCCTAGCCGGTTGAGCCTTCAATTTAGTGGCACGAACTTTGTTGGGGCCTACTACCAACATGTCGTCAACATATAACAACAAAATGATAGAATCATTATTTCCAAACGTCTTGAAATAGGCACAAGGGTTTGCATGTATTTTGGTATATTCAAGGTTCCTGATGAAAGAAACAAATCTCTTGTACCAACACCTCGGCGCCTGCTTTAAACCGTACAGAGATTTGTTTAAGCTGCAAACCAAGTTCTCTTTTCGTTTTTGTTCAAAACCTCCTTGTTGGAGCATGTAAATTACTTCTTGAAGATTTCTATAAAGAAATGCATTTTTCACATCTAATAGCGCTAGATGTAAATCATAGGTACCGCACATTTCCAGAACCACTCGAACTATTGTCATTCGAACCATAGGGGAAAACATTTGTTGAAGTTGATTCCCTTTTTCTGAGCATATCCTTTAACCACCAATCTTGCACGATACCCCTCGGTTTGATTCACCATTTCTCTTGATTTTATACAACCATTTGTTTCCTATATATTTTCTACCTCCTAGTAGTGGCATCAACTCTCATTTTTTATTTTTATGAAGAGCTTCAATTTCTTCTTGCATTGCTGCCATCTATAGTGATGCATCTGGCTATTCAGTGCCTCTTGAAGAGTTGACAGCTCTCATTCCGCTGTAAGAAAACGATATGCAATGTTGCTCTTCATAACATAATTTGAGTGCCTCACTGGACGTTTTCTTTCACGAATAAGAGTACGGGTCATTGGAGCTTGAGACTCATTTGTCTCATTCACCTCGTGCTAAGGTGAAGCTTCAGAAGAATCATTCAATTGAAATTGCTTTTCCATCTCTATTGAAGTAGTTTCTTTTGTTGTGCTATCTTCTTCTCCATTTTCTTGAATTTTGTCTTCCATAAAGATAACATCTCTACTGACTACTACTTTGTGGGCAATGGGGTCCCATAAGCGATACCCCTTTACTCTGTTAGCATACCACAAGAACAAATATTTTCTAGATTTTGTAGTCTCTTGGGTATTGTACATCACATACACATGACTACCAAATATATAAAGGTCCGAATAGTTGACTGGCTTTCCCGTCCACATCTCCATCGGTGTCTTCAACTCAGATGCTGTTGAAGGTGACCGATTTATCTAGTAACATGCAATATGTACTTGGTTTTCCTTATGACATCTGTCTTGGAGTATGTTTTTAACGATGTCGAAGATTTCACCCCTGGCTGCAGTTGCCAACATTGCTCTTGCTCTTTTTAACAAGGTTCTGTTCATCCGCTCTACCACTCCATTATGTTGAGGAGTGTATGTTGTTGTGAACTGCCTTTTGATTACTTCTTGCCTGAAAAAAGTATCAAATTCATCACTAGTGTATTCGCCTCCATTATCTGCCCTCAAACACTTGATCTTCTTTTTAGAATCAAGTTCAACTTGCGCTTTGTAAACTTTAAAACTTCAAACACATCAGACTTCTTCTTGATTGAGTACACCCAACATCTCCTGGAATAGTCATCGATGAAAGATACAAAATACTTTGCTCTTCCCAGGGATATAACCAATGCCTACCACATATTAGAGTGAACCAATTCTAGAACATAGACACTTCTAGAATTTGATGCTCTAAATTTTAGGTGATGCTGCTTGCTGATAACATAATGCTCATAAAAAGGTAAAGAAACCTTTTTGAATCCAGGAAGTAGCTTTCTTTCAAAAAGAATCTTTATTCCTTGTTCAGACATATGTCTAAACTTCCGATGCCATGTTGCTGTAACTTTATGGCTAGGACTATGTGAAGAAACAAATGCTTCCGCCTCCTCCATTATCTCTCCTTTCAGTTGGTATAAGTTCGCAACCACTTTTTCTCCTTTCAAAAGTACAAGGGAACCTTTAATGATTTTCATGATCTTGTTTTGTATTTAAACCTTACAACCAAGATCATCCAATTATCCTAAAGACAATAAATTCTTCTATAAGCCCTCCACGTATCGCACATTACAAATAGTACGAGCTGTTCCATCATGCATCTTCACCATGATACTTCTAATTCCAATGATCTTTAGTTCATGATCATTGCAACTGTACACACATCCGCCTTCAGAGATTGGTTTTTATTGATGAAACCATTCTCTTCTAGCGGTCATACGAAAGTAGCTCCTGTATCAAACAACTATGCATCTGAAAATCTCATTCTACCTTCATTTACTGCTGTTGCTTCACAACACAGGGTGTTTCCATCTTCTGAAGTGCTAGCGACATTTCCTTGGGGATTAAAGATATTTAAACCCCAACAATCCTTCTTCAAGTGACATGGCTTGCCACATTTTTAGCATTTGTAACTCTTCTTCCTTCCTGATTTAGATTTACCATGATTGTGACTCCTACTGGGGCCATATTCCGTTGACCTCCCTCTCGTCACCACCAAATCCTCCACCTATCTTGAACCAGTGTGTATGTCCTCCCTATTGTTGTGCCTATTTTTCTTCTTCCAGAATAGCGACTGTAACATCATCGAAGACTAGATAGTCTGTAAGTACATTATTGGTTAAGTTGATGATGAGCTGGTCATATGAGTCAAGTAAACTTTGAAGTAGAATTTCAACACGTTCATGTGGCTCTATCACAACTAAAATAAGTAAGTTGAGAACATAAAGTTTTCAAACTATTGACGTGCTCAGTCACTAAAGTAGATTCCATCATGCGTAGAGCATATAGTTTCCTCTTAAGGAAAATTTTATTTTGGAGAGATTTTACCTCATACAATTGAGCAAGATGATCCCAAATATCCTTTGCACTTTTCTTCTCCTTTATGCTTGACAAAACTCCATCTGCTAACGCCAGATGAATAATTGCAATAGCATTTTTGTCCATCTCATCCCATTTATTGTCGTTCGTGACCTAAGTTGGCCTTTCACTAATGGGCGCTAAATATTTATCCTTTCTTAAGATAGCTTTAATCTTTAGATTTGACATTGAGAAATTACTCCCATCGATTTTTCAATTTCAAATTTCGTCGCCATAAATACAATCACAATCTTTTTTTTGACAAAACTATCAATTGCTGATAATAGTAACGAACACCTTTTGAGTGGGTATAATCTTACTTATCTTTTGATGTGGAGAATCCACTTACTAGTGGCAACCACAGAGCATATGATAATAAAGTATACACACAACCAACCTTGGCTCTTGATACCACTTGTTGTGCAAAGTGACACCGGATTGAAGCAAACCTACAACAAAAATATGAAATACTATAAACAATGACACACAGATTTAACGTGGAAATCCCCAAGAAGGTAAAAATGATGGGCAAGGTAAGATAAATTTTACTATGATGAAAACTAGAAATTACACTTGTCTCTAATGACAAGGATAAACACGTTTATATCTCTTGTAATAAGGAGATATTTCACAAACTCTCTAATGAACTCACAACTGCACATGAAGAAATTTGTACGAGGTTAGAAAGGAATGATATGGGATGATGAATGAGTCAATGAGGCCTTCCTTTTATAGCAAACATTTGAAGCCAAATAAGTCAATAGGCACAAATCTTTCATTCATTGAAAAGCCACACATCTCAAATAAGTCAATGAGGCAATGAGGCCTTCCTTTTTTCATGATTAACATCATTCGTTTATGTTCAAGTATTTATGGTAAACTGGTAAATCAATTACTGTCATTCCTTTTTTTTTAAATACAATCCCTAAAATTTTGCTAGTCATTCAACTATATAATTGTGACCTCTGATCTTCATTTCTCTACACAAATCGATCACAAAACCCTAACCGACTTTACACAAGCAGATGAAGTTCTTCTTGAATCCAGTATGGCCAGGTAACCACAACATCTATTTTGTTAATATTATTGTGTGTTAGGCAACCACCTAGGATATCAATTCACACTAATGAAGATTCAAGACATATGTATGGTGTTTGGAACAAGAACTTAGAGAGAGAAAGTGTTAGAGAGAAAGAGAAGTGGTGAGAGCTAATGAAAGAAAAAACACACGTGATTGATTCACACTAGACTCACACCCACACAAATTCGAGTGTGACGCGTTGTTATACAAGAGAAAAGCCTTTGGCCTTTGATGGGCTTGGTTGTTTGGTTTTGGTGTTGGGCTAGTTACCTAAACAAGGCTAGTTTACTTATCCTAATACATATTAGCTTAGCCAAGTCCTTAAGCCCATTTGACGACATCAAATAACAACATATTATTAGCATCATTTATCCTATGTATATTGCTTGTTTTGTATTATTTTATATGAGAATTGATACTTAATCGCTTACTTTTGTAAATCTCAGTTATAAACATTTTGGACGTAAACTGGAGCAAAATGGATCAAGTTGGAAAATTCTATTGAACTAAAGGAAGATACGCCGTATCATTCTAGACGGATACACCGTATACCAAGAATTGGAAGAATATGAATACTATTGCCTGAATTTGAAGCATACACTGTATGGATTTCTCCCATACGCCATATATGAAACTTTGGTCAACGAGAAGATCTGACTTGCTTTGCCCTTGATACGCCGCATGAAATCAACAACATGCGCCGTATCTACCTTGAAGACTTCACCAGATTTCCAAGATAAGAAGACAAGATGCGCCGTATCATATGGCGGTGTACGAATATTCCAGAATATAATAATCTTGGGCCCCACGCTAAGTTACCGTGATACGGCGTATCTTATTAATGGATACGTCGTATCGACTATGTTTCCAGAATGTATAATTACCCCATTCACAGCCGAGTTTTTAACACATAATACCTACGAGAGGCGACGTTTGACCACACAAAGACACAACCAGAAGGACGAAATCAGAGCAATAAGAAGGTCCTGCTAGTGCATAATTTCATAGCGTACTCTTTCTTTCATTAAATTCGCACTTAATATTTTCACTCATTAAAGATTATATGATGTTTTATTGGATGCTTATGTGTATGTTTTGATTACATTATTACTTCATTAATATCTTTTGCATGATTAATGTAAGCCCCAAGTAGTTAATTAATAAATTGATAATCATTAAGGTAGACTTTACGCGGATTTCTGATTAGTCGTGATAGGACTTTTCCATTGAGAAGACTTAAAAACTGAAATCTAGACCTTTAGGTTGGTCTAAACATTAGCACAAGATACGCATACACATAAGCAACCAAAGAGAAAGAACATAATTAGTACTCATCATATATAACTAAACAATTAGCGAATACATATTCCTTACTATCGGCTTGACCTCTTATTTGTTATCCGTGTTTCTATCTCTGTGTGTGTGTGTCATTAGCCTCATTGCTTTTATTTACAGTTTTACTTAATCTACACATCATGCCAGTCTCTCAGGCTGAAAACCCTCCTTGCGTTAGATTAGATTTAATTATAACTAACTTTAGGATTAAAATACTGATAGATATTTAAGTGTTAACGTTCCACTCTTAGTGATCGACATTCTACTTACCAACTAGGCTGCATTGATCGGGTACACTGCCCGTTAGTGTTTGTTATAGGTTAAGTCGGCGAAATTTTTAAAAATCGCGCCTACGGCGCACGAGGCTCTAGCATTTGGGCTTTTTTTAGATCGAGGCTCACGACATGCATGAATCCCATGAAAAGCGTAGCGCCTTGGGGCTTTTTGCGCCTAGGAGATGTAACGGTTTTTTTTTTTTTTTTTTTTTTTTTTTTTTTTTTTTTTTTTTTTTTTTTTTTTTCTAAATTAAGATAAGATACATGGGCCTTATAAGTTATATACATGGGCCTTTTAAGTCATAGGGTGAGTATTTGTATGATTTGTAAATTTGAACTCATTTTATTTTTATTTTATTGGTTGAAATTTTCTTTAAGAAGGTACTTTTTTTCATTAAGTGTTTTTTTTATTACATATTATCTTGAAAATGTGGCATTATGAATTGAATATTAATACGTTGCTTGCTTGATATTTTGATTGTTGGGATTAAAAGCCTTCTTGATGTTGTTTGATCAACTGTTGCTCATATTGGTGTTACTGCTGCTCAGATGAAGTTAAGACTGCTAGTACGAAGTTACAACTGCCAGTGCAAAGTTAAGACTGCTAGTACAAATTTAATGCTGTTCAAGGTTAAGACTGCCAGTGCAAAGTTACAACTGTTAGTGTAAGTTAGTACTATTAGGCATTTTGTTAGTACTGCTTATGAGATATGTATTAGATATTTATAGAAAAGATTTGATATACTTAGGAAAGTATTGTAAGCCGTGTAGGACTCCTTGGTGTATAAAAGGAGGTCTTAGGGCATAGAGTTAGACACACAGAAACCAGAAAAAAGTATCAAAACATATAATTCGTAGCTTCAAGGTCTTTGTAACCCTAATAGTTTGAGAGTATTTGTACTATTATCATTAATATTATTGGAGCTTATTTTTTGAATTGTGTGTTCATTGTTTTATTGTTTCATTAACAATTCTTCTTAATATTAAAGATTAGATTCCGCATAATCTTCAATACATTCAAACATAGTTTCTATTATGGTTGTGTTAGATTTATCTAATATAACTAAACCTTTACAAGCTAAGGAATTCGATCTAAGTTCAACTGGGATCAACAAGCGGTATCAGAGCTTGTTGAGAAGCTGTGATCTAGAAGAATCTATTTTTATACACAAGATCTTGCTAAAAGAGATGGATCAAGATTCTGCACACATGGTGGCAGCATCCAAAGTTCCCATGCTCAAACCTGGCGAGTTTGAGATATGGAGGATGAGGATTGAACAATACTTCCAGATCATAGACTATTCACTATAGGAGGTCATAGAGAATGGTGCTACCTTGCCAAAAACAAAATTGTGGAAGGTGTGGTGACTGAGTTGCCTATTGCAACTGCCAAAAAAAAGGCTCAGAGAAGACTAGAGGTGAAAGCTAGAAGTACTTTAATGATGGGCATTCCTAATGAACATCAGTTAAAGTTTTACTCTATAAAAGATGCTAAGTTGATGCTGGAAGCTGTAGATAAGAGATTTGGTGGGAATGATGCTACAAAAAAGGCTAAAAAGAATCTCTTAAAGCAGCAATATGAAAACTTCACTGCTCCAAGCTCAGATATGCTTGATCAAACTTTTGATAGGCTTTAAAAGCTTGTGAGTCAGTTGTAACTTTTGGGTGAAAAGCTTTCACAAGAAGATATTAATCAAAAGTTATTAAGAAGTTTATCACCTGAATGGAACACACATGCTGTTGTGTGGAGGAATAAAGCTGATTTGGATACTATAAGCATGGATGATCTCTATAACAATCTTAAAGTGTATGAACCAGAAGTTAAAGGGATGTCTAGCTCAAGTTCAAGCACACAGAACATGGCTTTTTTGTCCTCTTCAAGTAACAACACTAGCAGCACTAATGGAGAAGTTAATACTTCTAAAGCAGTTAATACTGCTCATGGAGTTTCTACTATTAGCACTCAAGTTAGTACGGCTTACTCCGCTAATATTGACCACTTGAGTGATGTTGTTATTTTTTCATTCTTTGCTAGTCAACCAAATAGTCCTCAACTTGTACATGAGGACTTGCAACAAATCCATCCAGATGACATTTGAAGAGATGGATTTCAGATGGCAAATGGCCATGTTGACTATGAGGGCTAGAAGGTTTTGGAAGAATACAGGAAGGAAGCTTACTATCAATGGCAATGAGAACATTGGTTTTGATAAGTCCAAAGTGGAGTGCTACAACTGCCACAAAAGGGGACATTTTGCTAGGGAGTGCAGAGCTCCAAGAAATCAAGACAACAAGAACAAGGAAAGCTCAAGAAGTAGTGTGCCTGTGGAAACAACTACTTCCACAGCTTTGGTGTCATGTGATGGTCTTGGTGGTTATGACTGGAGTGATCAGGCAGATGAAGGACTTAATTATGCACCCATGGCTTACTCATCTTCAAGTTCTAACTCAGAGGTATCCAGTGGTTCTATTTGTTCAATATCTTGCTTGGAAACTGTTGAATCTCTTAAATCTCAAAATGATAAACTATTAAAAGATTTTAAGAAATCTGAGTTAATGGTTCTAGTTTATAAGACAGGTTTAGAGTCAGTGGAAGAAAAACTTGAATTTTATAAAACAAATGAGTCTATTTATCAAGAAAAGATTAAGGGCTTAAAATTTGAAATTCATGTAGGAGAAATAACTATTAGAGAGCTTAGGAAGAAGCTTGAAATAATTCAAAAAGAAAAAGATGGCATTCAACTTAATGTAGATAAATTTGAAAACGCATCTAAAAATTTAAACAAGCTCATAGAGAGTCAGATTGTTGACAATTTCAAGAAAGGTTTAGGCTACAAAAGTTATAATGCAGTTCCACCTCCCTTCACAGGAAAATTCATGCCTCGAACACTTGACTTGTCTTTTATTGGTTTAGATGAGTTTGTTAATGAGCCTGTAGTTGAGAAAAGTAAAGCTAAGTCTAGTGAAGAAGAGCGTAAGGTAGTTAGGAAGAATGATGATGCCCCAATTATTGAAGATTGGGTGTCAGATGATGAGGAAAAGGATGTGTCTCAACCTAAAATTGAAAAGAAAACAGTTAGGCTTAGTATTGCAAAGATAGAGTTTGTCAAATCTAAACAACAATGAAAAACTGCTAGGAAAATTGTTAAACATGTTGAGCAACCTAGGCAGCACACTTATAGTCCAAGATTCAATCAAAGAAGTTGGAACAATATGATGTCTCAAAAACTAGGAAGCAATTTTGAGATGTTTAATAAGGCCTGTTATGTGTGTGGAAGCTTTGATCATTTGCAGGTTGATTGCAATTACCATCAAAAATAGTTTCAAAATAAAAGGATGGTAAAACCTGTTTGGAACAATGCTCAAAGGGTGAATCATCAAAACTTTGCTGAAAAGACTCACCCCTGTGCTAAAAAGAACATGGTTCCAAGAGTAGTACTAATGAATTCTGGCTTAGTATCAATGAATACTGCTAGACAAAATATTTCAAAAACAGCAGTATTGGTTAATACTGCTAGACAAGTTAATGATGCTCACTCAAAAACAACAGTGAATGCTGCTAGACCAAAGTCATATCTCTCTAAAATAACACATTCAACTGTTAAAAGTCCCTTTCATAAGAACACAACATTTAATAACAATAATATTAATCAAAGGGCTAATACTGTTAGGGGTGACAATTTTAATACTGCTAGGCCAAAAGCAGTAGTTAATGTTGTTAAAGGAAATAATGTTAATATTGTTAAGGCCTCAGCTTGTTGTGTTTGGAAACCAAAGCATACAATTTTAGACCATGTTTCTAAACACAGCAGTGCATCAATCACCTTGAAAAAGTTTGATTATGTTGATGCACAAGGCAGATCCAAGTCAGTGATAGCTTAGGTCCCCAAAAGAAACTGATTTTCTTACTTAATGTGCAGGGAAATCCACAAATGGATTTACAGGATCAAGGAGTAATTGATAGTGGATGCTCAAGGCACATGACAGGGAACATTTCCTATCTTACAGACTATAAAGAGATAGATGGAGGATATGTTGCTTTTGGAGGGAACCCCAACGGAGGGAAAATCATAGGAAAAGGTACCATTAAAACTGGTAATTTAGATTTTGAAAATGTGTATTTTGTGAGAAAGTTAAAGTTTAATCTCTTTAGTGTCTCACAAATGTGTGATAAAAAGAATAGTGTTCTTTTTAATGACAGTGAATGTATTGTTTTATCTCCAAACTTTAAGTTAATTGATGAAAGTCAAGTTTTACTTAGAGTTCCTAGAAAGAACAATATGTATAGTGTTGATTTAAAGAACATAGTTCCTAAAGGGGGTTTAACTTGCCTTTTTGCAAAAGCCACATCTGATGAATCTAAACTTTGGCATAAAAGGCTAGGTCACTTAAAATTTAAAACTATGAATAAATTAGTTAAAGGGAAATCTTGTAAGAGGCTTACCTTCCAAACTTTTTGAAAATGATCAAACCTGTGTTGCTTGTCAAAAGGGAAAGCAGCACAGAGCCTCTTGTAAGTCCAAAACAGAGAACTCAATCAGTCTTCCTTTACATTTTTTGCATATGGACTTGTTTGGTCCAACATTTGTAAAAAGCCTTATGAAGAAAATGTATTGCCTAGTTGTCACAGATGATTTCAATAGGTTTACATGGGTTTTCTTTCTAGCTTCTAAGGATGAGACTAGTGGTATTCTTAAGTCCTTCATAACTAGAATAGAAAATCTAGTAGATCACAAGGTTAAGGTGATTAGATGTGATAATGGGACTGAGTTCAAAAATAGAGAGATGAATCAGTTTTGTGAGATGAATGGTATTTTGAGACAATTTAGTGTAGGTAGAACTCCTCAACAAAATGGAGTTGTTGAGAGGAGAAATAGGACACTAATTGAGGCTGCTAGGACTATGCTAGTTGATTCTAAACTTCCAACTACATTTTGGGTAGAAGCAGTTAGTACTGCTTGCTATGTGCAAAATAGAGTGTTAGTAGTTAAGCCTCATAACAAGACCCCATATGAACTTTTTCATGGTAGAACACCAGCTTTAAGTTTTATGAGACCTTTTGGGTGTCCTGTTACCATTCTCAATACCATAGATCACTTAGGCAAATTTGATGGTAAGGCATATGAAGGTTTCTTTGTTGGATACTCTTTGAATAGTAAAGCCTTTAGAGTATTCAATAGTAAAACAAGGATAGTGGAAGAGAACTTGCATATTAGGTTTAGTGAAAGTACACCTAATATTGTAGGTAGTGGACCAGATTGGTTATTTGATATTGATGCACTAACAAGAACAATGAATTATGATCCAGTTGTTGCAGGTACACAGTCTAATGGTTTTGCAGGTACAAAAGCAAGTGATAATGCAGGTCAAGCTAGAAAGGAGACAGAACCTGTCAAAGATTACATTTTGCTACCATTATGGACTGCTGATCCACCATTTTCCTAAGATCCAAAGATTTCTCATGATGATGGATCCAAACCTTCAAGTGATGATGAAAAGAAGGTTGATGAAGATCCAAGAAAAGAAAGTGAATGTGATGATCAAGAGAAAAAAGATAATGTTAACAAAACTAATGATGTTAATACTACTAGCGATGGAAACAACACTAACAATGTTAATACTGTTAGTTCAACTGTTAATGTTGCTGGCATATAAGTTAATGTTGTTGGTGGTAAAGTAAGCATTGAACTTCCATTTGATCCACAAGTGCTTGCTTTGGAAGATACTAGCATATTTTGCTACTCAAGTGCAGATGAAGATGATGGTGCAGTGGCTGACATGAACAATTTGGATACAACAATCCAAGTCAGTTCTACTCCAACTACAAGAATTCATAAAGATCATCCTCTTGATCAAATGATTGGAGATTTGCAATCAGCTACACAAACAAGAAAGATGTCAAAGAATTTGAAGGAACATGTGTTTGTTAGTACTCTTCAACAAAGAACAAACCATAAAGACTTTCAAAACTGCTTGTTTGCTTGCTTTTTATCACAAGAAGAACCCAAAAGGGTAATTCAAGCATTGAAGGATTCAAGCTGGATAGAAGCTATGCAGGAAGAGCTTCTACAATTCAAGTTACATGAAGTATGGACTTTGGTGGAGTTACCTAATGGAAAAAGGACTATAGGTGCTAAATGGGTTTTCAGGAATAAAAAGGATGAAAGGGGAATTGTGATAAGAAATAAAGCAAGATTGGTTGCTCAAGGATACACACAAGAAGAAGGGATTGACTATGATGAAGTCTTTGCCCCTGTTGCAAGAATTGAAGCAATTAGGCTATTTTTAGTTTATGCTTCATTTAAAGATTTTGTTGTGTATCAAATGGATGTAATGTAACCACCCGTAAATTTCCAAACATTATTTTAATAATAAAAAAAATTTACTTATTTTTACTTGACAATTTATTTTAGCATTTTGAGCGTATTTAACTATTTTAGAAAATTCTTTCGCACACTGTAG